>WHYT01015526.1:42378-67200 GCA_009806455.1 Tetrax tetrax | reverse complement strand
AGGTTTAGGTTGGACGTGAGGAAAAACTTTTTCTCCCAAAGAGTGGTCAGGCACTGGAATGGCCTGCCCAGGGAGGGTGGTGGAGTCGCCGTCCCTGGCAGTGTTCAAGAGGCGGCTTGATGAGGAGCTACAAGATATGGTTTAGTAGCTGTGGCAGCAATGGTAGTGGGAAGACGGTTGGACTAGATGATCTTATAGGTCCCATCCAACCATGTGATTCTATGATTCTATGATTCTATGTGTCAGCTTCCAAATTTCCCATTGTTTTGTTACATATGTTGTTACAAAAAGCTTGTTGTTGTTCTGTTTTTTGTTTAAATATGTCCTGATATCCTGGAGCCAAAGTTTAACTCTGTTGGTCATCTACTGCCTAATTAATCAGGTCATTGATCTTCAATATGCTGGTCTAGGACCACTACCACAGCCGTGGTAGTTCTTAAAGTTGAAGGGAAAAGATTTTTTCCAAGATCAGCTGAAATTTCATGTTTTCTTCTGTTGTTGAATGCATGTTAGTGTCCACCATGCTTCTCCAGATTCTAAGTTTACAAAATTGTTAAAAAGAATCCAGGCTTTCACTTGCAGTTCATTTAATTCTTGTAAAACAGTATAACTTCCAATGACACTTGTCGTTGTTATTTCAAGAAAGATTTATTAAAAGTATATATTCAATATATAAACTATAGTTTATTCTTTTTGGTTCTTCACTTCTCATGATACATTGTAACTCATTTTCCATAAAGATGTCTTTCTCCTATGTAGAGGTGTTTGACTGACAGCTACCTATCTGATGGACCTGCAAGCAGTCGTGGCTTTTCTCACTTGTATCTAGTGTCACAGCTCTGTTGGACTCTCAGAATCAAGTGTTGCAGTCACTTCGGCAGCTCCATCTTCCTTCCAAAGACTTATATCTGCCTGTCTGAGTGCATGTGCCTTGTGATCCTAATGGTGATTAGGTATTCCAGAGAGTGTAGAAATTAATTTCTTTTTCACTATAAGCGTTCCCTCTGTTAAAAGTTGCTGGCATTATGTCACTCATATCTGAATTGTCTTCTAAGACACCATACTGCAAACTTGAATTATTGTTGTTTTTCTGTTTCCTTTGCACTGAGAATATTCTGACCTTGTATGGCAATTAACTATTGTCTTACTACTCAGCAGTCGGTGGTACTGCTGTGTGTTAATAGCTACACAAAGTAAGTGATAACATATCTTGTTTCATGTCTGTCTTACTGACAGCCTACATGCAACCAGCTAACTTTCCTAGGACATATATCTTGAGGGTCATGAGAGATATTACAAACAGGCTACAAATATCTTCCTTTTCACTGGAAATTTCTACATCCTCCCTCTCTGCGTGTACTGAGCCTCTTTTTAGATCTTCCTACTGTATTTTCAGCATTGGGAAACAAGTACTCCAGTTTCTTACACTTTTTCCTCTGCATTATAATTTGGTCTGTCTCTGTCCTGTGGTCTAAATTCCTTCAATTTCATTCTGACTATTTGTGCTGAATTGTTGATTCTCAATTTTCCTTCCCTTTTATGGATAAATCAGCTACTCTCTTTAACTTGGATGCATGATATACGGATTAAGTCTCTATCTTTCAATTAAAAACTTAATTTAAAATTTATAGTTTATCTTTAATAACAGGATTTTTTTTCACTATCGACAAAGTTACAGAGTTCCCATCTCTGCAGTAAAAACGTTTTTCTCTTTCTCAGTACCAAACAAAAATATCTTCCTATTGTTTAATTTTCAATGTATTTATCTTTTAATTTTATTGACTGCGCCCATGTTTCAGACATAATTGCTGAGAGTGTTTTCACAGACATGTCAATTGTAAATGTCAAACATTATATTGATTCATGGGACTCCATTCTGAGTTACTCACAACCCCCATATTATACCTTTGTAACATGCACATGCGTGATACTGTTCTACATTCATGTATGAGATGATCTACCGCCACTTCTCAGCTTTTATCAGACAAAAAAAAAAATAAAATTACCTACCTTTTATTATCTTTAATGCTGCATGAGCTCCATAAGCACTAATATATACATAATTTTTACTTCTTCTTTTTTTGTCTGGAAGTCCAACATCTTATTCTATCTCCATCCCTTTTTGATAGGCTTTTCCCAGTACTTTTAATTGCTGCATTGTTTGCTTATTAATCAAGTTCTCTTCCTCTGAGTGTCCCTAGACTGGTCACTTCCAGTGTATTTCATGCATTTCTTGCTGGAAAATAAGAAAAAGTGGAGTGTTCAGGAAAACCTGTGCTCTTTATTAAGAAAGCCATTTATGCAAATGCTAGAAGTAGATCTAACATTGCAACCCCCACAGCTTTATTCTCTGGAGCATTACCCAGATATTTCCCTCTGTAATTTATATTCCTTCATCTAGTTCTTTCATGTTATTAAAATTAATATTAAAGTATCCTGGATTTGCCAGGAATTGAGACATCAGAGGGGTAGGGCATAAGAGATCAGGAGTGTCTGAGGTGTGTCTGAGGAGTTTGGGGTACCTCACTGAGCATCTAGAGTTTCAAGAAGAAGTAAATGGGATTCAGAAACTGTGGGAAGATATGTGTGTTTGAGGTGAGAGAATTTTCCTCCCTTAATAAACATTCTTCCTTCCTACTCATCTGATCTCTGCTGAAGGCTCTCACAGCCCTCCTCCTAGATCCTTCCCTTCCTTCACCTAAGCCCTGGTGTTCACCCATCCTCTCCCACCCATGGCATTTGTCTGCCTTTCTGCATATGTGGTGGTTTTTTCTCACTAAGGATGGCTTTTCCAACTATTCTTTTGCAAGTGCTAGGCTTTAAGACACAGTAAAGTATTATGTATAAGAACATTGATTTCTGTATACATATATTTTGAAAACGGTACTACACAGTTTTGCAAGAAGCAAGTTATGACCAAAACACACACAATAAAACGTTAGGTTTTTAGTTTCTCCTCACTTCTCAATTGGCCAATAACCCTTTCCCCCTTGGAAGTTGTAGTGTGAAGTCTGAATGGAAATGTAACAGTAACTGCCTTTGCTGTATACTTACTAAATCACATGAAATGTGAAAGATGCAATATATAGTACAGGGAGGAAGATCATTTTGGGGGCAGATTGTATTAGTGGTAATTCAATTCTAACTGTTTTCTATTATTACCAGTAGCGTACACCAGAGCTATGTGACCTAACAGAGTAGACTGATTGTGTTAGCTCAGAATAATGGTACAGATAGAATCTCTGTAAGAGAATGACATTTATATCTCAGTGGGAAAAGGCACAGAGGTAGTTCCCATCTTGTTGCCCTTGCTACTGTTAATGTGATGCAGGAAGACCTGCTCTCTCCTCAGCCAGGAGGCAAGTTCCTTCACCAAATTTGCTTGAAGAATTATTTCTAGAGCCTGCTTATAAGAGTACTGAGAAGCCCTAACCACCAGTACAGGTAAGAATGGCAGCTATGTTAAAACAGCAGTAATTTTTATTTGGAAAAATAGTTCTGAAAACTAAACACAAACCAATCAACCAACCATCCAAACACAAAAAATGAAAAAAAAAACAAAACAAAAAAAACCCAAGAAAGGCAAAATAAAACAAAAACCCACTCACCAATTACATCAGTACATCCAGATTCCTGGAACATAACAACAACAACAAAAAACAAAACAAAAAAAAAACAAACAAAAACCCCACAACTTTAAATGTATCTAGAAATTGACAAGATGAAAACCAGAAATGACACAGATAACAAACTATGACTAGATTTTTACTGATCTTTACCTTGGTGCAGTATTTCAAAATGGGAGATGATGGTGTCTTAAAGGATGTGGAGAAATGCAAACAAACTGATGCAAATAACATCTTTTCAAGTCTTGACACCAGCACATGGAATTCCACCCCCGCCAGGTCAGGGACATCTAGTCTTCCTCTCAAACTGCAGATAAATAGGAGAATTGTGGGGAAGCCTGACCTCCATCTCTTCTTGCCCACTCCAAAAGCTATGTTACGCTGTGCCAAGTTTGGTTTCTAACTGTAGCTTGAAATTGTAGTAGTCATATGTGACATTTTTCTGAATCAAGATATCTAGCATGCTCCACCTGAGTCTTTCATCAAAGTGACATTCATTTGCAACTATGTGCCGTTCACTATCTGTTTAAAGGCATTGCAGAGTACGAACAAAGCAAGATGAATCACTGAAAACCAATATAAGAACAGGCACAGTCCACAGTTTCTCGACTAGAACTGTAGAGACTCAAACCTTTTGTTCCAGAAGTGGCCAGTACTTATGTGTATAATTTCTGTGTGCCTTTTTGCTAAATGGCTATGAGAAATACTGTGGTTTGTTGTAAAGTAAAGGCAACACCATTTACTGTTTTAGTTTGCCTTGCTTGACTTAGAACTCCGACACAAGTGGAGAAAGGAGAGCCTTCCATGTAATGTGTCCTCCTCTTTTACATATGGTCCACTCATTGGATGATCTGTGGGAAGGGACCTAGGACACTGATGATCTCCTTGGTATCTCCTTGATGTCTGTTACAGTTGTGGGTTTTGGTCTTTTACTACAAATCTTATGTATGTTTGAAGACATTAAGGAGGGCTTTGGCTCAAGGAATGTGGAATAAGGTTTTGTGAGGTTCAAAGGAACTTCCCTATATGTTCACCTGCCAATGAAGAGGATTTGATTTCCTAAGCCATGGTGTGTATTTCTATATTTATTACCACTGTAATAGGAAGTGCCATATTTTATAGCATTTACCTTCTTCAGACAGATAGGAAATTATGTTTCCTCTGTTGCAATATTACATGGAGTAATAGTGGTTGGACTCTGTCTGCTGTGAATTCATCACTAGCATTAGAAGAAAAGAATTATTGTAACAAAACAGATGTTGCTAGGACACTGGCTTCAGCTAGGAGTATTAATTGAAGTACCTCTGAGTTTGTAAAATGATCTAGATTATTTCATTTTCAGCAAATAAACATCTACTTGCCAATTCATTAGGTAGAAGTACAAATACTATATGCTCAAAGCACAACCCATTTTGAATTAAAGACAAATTATCTCCATTGACATAAATGAAAACTAGGTCAGATCATAGATAAAATTAAGAATAAAAATCCCAGAGAACTCTACTCACTGTAAGGATTGTAACTATAATTTCCCTTCATAATATATTTTGCTATTTGTTATTTGACTCTTGTTTATTAGATTGATGACTTTCATAGAAAATTATGATGTTGTTTACCAGAAATAAATTTTATGGATAAATCCCTTGGAATGAAAATAATTTTTAAGCATAAAATAGTCACATGTAGTTGAACATTTAGGCCATTTTTCCAGTTCTGAGACTCCTACATCAGAGTGAAATCTTTCAACAGTGAATAAAAGTGTCGGTCACCTCAGCAGAGTTCCCAGTTTAAGACAGTATACCAGCTTGTTCATTAAAGATCAGTTATATAAATTCTGACAATTCAAATCCAATAAGGTGTTTCAAAGCAGTCATGAAGTAACTGAGGTAATAAAAATTGCTAGACATTTTTAACAATTTTGATACAGACTCTTGAATTTAAAATCAAATTTTGTTTTTCCAGCAGTGTAGCCTTTTTACTACATTCTCTCTCCTTCTGTCTGTGGACATATTTACCAAACACAGTGTTTATAAAAACACTGGCAAAATTTAAAGATAACTTTCTCTCTGTCCCTACTATAATCATGCTAAATTTTAGAATGTATAACAGTGATAGAAAAAAACAGTACTTCAAAACATAAATACAGAATTATATACCACTACTAAATGGGCAGAGATTCCTGACGAAAAATGAAGCAGTGTTTCCTGGATGAGACTAGATTTTATCTGTATGATGTATAAGAGGAATAAAATATTTTAAAATGAACGTATTTAAAGCGCCAGCTTGTTTATCTGGTTGTTTTTTTTTTTTTCTTTCTAATATGCACATGCAAGCTGAGGTAAGTAATTTTGTTATGTACTCATCTGGAACCAAAGCCCTTAGTGATTCAAGAACAAAGCAGATTTGATGCACTATTGATTTTCTACCTTAGCAGTAGAAAAACAATTGCTCTATGCAAGGATCTGTTTTTCTGGACCTCTGCCATCCATCTTTTTAACATTTATGTAACGTAGCATTTGCATAGAAAAAGGAACTCACGCAAGGTTAAAAAGCAAAATAAAATACTCTTTCATAAAAATTTTAGGCCAGTCTTCATATTGCAAATTAACTTTTGAAAGTTATTTAATAAACTTTCCACTATTAAATATATGGACTTCTTTGTAGTATATAAACACACTCTGAATTGCATCTGCTCTTACTTTCCTGCTCTCAAACCACATGCTGCTCAGCCTACCTGCAGTGGTGCAGGGACAGGGTTAGTCACTATGAGCTGAATTTCCTTTCCTAGACAACCTTGAATACAAAGTTTTGGCCTTAAACTTTCCTGGATCAAACTGTGGTTTATATAAGAGGCATCAGACAGCCCCTGGCTTGGAAAATCAGTTCCAATGTCTCTATGGAAGCGTAACAGGAACTGCATGCAGGAAGCTCCTGCTCAGAACCTGGTTGCAATGCATCTGAGCCCAACATGAGATTCTCTTCATTGTAGGATTTCTTCACCTGTGATCTGCCACTGGTTTGGAGCCTTTCAGAAGTGAAGAACAAATCACAGCAGCCAAGTTATAGTGTAACCTTCCTGTGATATATTGTGCTATAAGGGCTATTTCACAGCAGCATTCCCAAGTCACTAAAAAGTTCAAGACAAAGCAATATATTATGTGTTTATAGGTGCAGACAACAGAACATTTAAGGGAACAATCCCATCAGTTCATAAATTATTAAAGGTCAGAGTGCCTCCAGTTCATTACAAAGTTCAAAAAGAAGAATATTCTGTAGAAATAGTATGTGATGTCTAGACAGAAACCTGAAGCATTTATACATTCTGAAAAAAATAAGTACCTTCCTTCAAATGTTCTGTCATAAATCCCCTAGAATATCTGTCATTGCATTTTACTGTTAGGTCTAATGCTGTATTTTTTTATACTAATAGTAAATAGAAAAATCTTTTCTGTATAAGGCTGATCAAAATTCAAATTGAACAGTCTACATTTGTAAATAAATCTTTTATGGAAATATTAATAGTCATCAAGAGGAAAAAAAAAAAAAGTAACTATAAAGATTGTACAGAAATCTATGTGAAATACATTGCCTAATGTTGCACCAAAACTAATATCTGTGCCGTCCTGATGTTGTCCTCAGGATCCCAGATCAGCATCTCTCATGCTGCAGCATTATCCCCAGACATTTCAGGATGAAAGCAAATATTAGAAAAATTCTGCTTTGGATGCAGGAGTTGCTCTCTTCAAACTCCTTCTTTAGTCTAAACACTCCATCATAATTCTGATTCAGTCCTTCAGTGGTGCCCTCATCTGCTCAAGGAGTGTTGCCATCTCATAGTATAAAATTATTTTCAGAAAGATAATTACTTTTCCTGCCACTTTTTCCTCATTTTCTATTTTGTCGCATTGTACTGCTGTTATTCATGATTGATATTTTTCTTCACTCAGCCTCATCTCTTCCTCCGCTCTCTAATGTCATTTTAACCACGTCTGCTCTCTGTGCTTTCTGTTTGCCTACACAGTGCAAGACATTTTTGTAACCAGTTTTTGTCAGGATTTCAACAATTTTCTAGAATGCTACTTAAGAAGTATTTTATTAATACAGGACCAAGCAAAACCAAAACACCAGTACATATGTTCCTAAGGAAAAGTATATTTACGAAATTTTTGTCTCCTTTAATCTTGAATTTATTTCAAAGCTTATAGATGTCATTGGCAGTCATTTTGTTTGGTTCCATATGCTTGGGTTCCAACATACATTACTCTTGTGAATGAAATATATATATATCTTAGGTGTGCAATATAAAGAAACAAAGAAACAAATAAGGAAGGCTGGGGAGAGGCAAATGGTGCAAATCAGGATTATTCCATTGGTTTCAGTGAAGCTATACTGAATTACACAGTTTGATAAGTGATCTATTTTATAAAGAAATGAAAAACTTACATCAAATATCAGTATCCCACAGAAGAAATTTTCCACCTGTTGCTGCCATCTTATGGGACAGATAGCTTTGAGGATGGGGTGGTAATCAGTGAAACAAGTGAAGATAAGAGCCAACATTCAGAATTTTACTGATTAATCAAATAATTGCTTCTTTCCAATCCATTATATGATTTTGTATTTACCAGGCCACTTGGATAGTTGACAGTAGATTCTGGACCACATGAATTAATGATAGCAGCTGCTAAGTTTTTCCTCAATTCTACATTCATGTATTTTTACATTTTCTCTCCTTCTGGTTAGTTTTGTTTTGCAGAGCTGTGGATGGGTCCTGTAAGTGTTCCATTATAAGATTTTCCTAAAAGGACTAAGATCATAATAAATATAATTTTTAAAAAGGATTAAATTGATGTGATAAACTGAAGAAAATTTAAAAGTTTCTTATTTCTAATTGCACTCTGGTTTTGCCTAGAATCATTGTCTTCTTTTAAGTACTTGAGGACTGATTTTCATTTTACTTTATTCAAAAAATTATTCTCATAGTCTGGCTGCCAGGGTAGATTTTTATGATTCTAATAGATTACTTTCACTGTCAAGAAAAAACACAGCTTTGGAAAACACAGAAACAATCAAATAATAAAAATGTGTGAAGTATATTCATGCAGAGTGTGCCAGAGACAAAATGACTGATTGATTGAAAAGACAAAATGTTACCGTTAAGGGTTTTTTTTCCTAATTTAATAAAAAGCTAAATATATTTTGCTACTTCTAAGTTATTAAGCTTCAGTCAGATTCTAAGAGTAAACACTTCTTATTTCTCACCCAAAAGAGGTGAGTAAGATTATGTCAAGAAGAGCAGAAAGCTGTGAATGAAGAGTAAGAATTGTCTGCCAAAGTCTATGGTTTACAGCTTAGGTGTTATCAGAGGTTACTTATAGATTTCTAAGTATGAAATGAGATGATCTCTTTTCTCTCTGTTTTTGAGGCATACCAGTTTTGTAGAGTTCTCCAAGGTTTCAGCAATGTTTTGGCAAGACTGTGGTGGTTTATGTCTTGATAACTAAGAGAGACTAAAGTAAGTGAAGCCACAGTAAACGAGAAGAATCAACTAAGATGTCCTTATGCTATGTACAAACAGAAAGTTAACTACAGAGAGAACTACAATGATTCTGTACTCAATGCACAGTAGGAAAGTTATGCACCCATTAGACATAAGGTAATCAGGAATCACTCTCAACTGAGTGTGAACAATAAAGAACTATGAATCCATGCATGCAGTAACTAACATAAACTTTTAAATTAAACTAACATAAACCTTCAAATGCCTGCATGCAAACCCTGTCTTCTGCTTTTCTTTCTTTTCAGGAACAGAAGCAGGATAGGAGTGGAGAACTTGCTCTATGCATGCTCCCTTTCTCAGCAGGGAGCAATAGCTATAAAGGAAATCCACAAAAGTTTTTTTGATTGTAATTATTTTATAAACTTTTATGTTGAAGTTCAGAGTTCAAAAAAATAAAGTTGGTTTTGCAACTCAGTATAAAATCTGAAACAAATATAGCAAATATAGAAATCATGGGGGTAATTTGGGGTAATGGGTTTAAATTAGAGGGAGGTAGATTTCGATTAGATATTAGGAAAAAAATTTTCACAATGCGAGTTGTAGAGCACTGGAACAGGTTGCCCAGAGAGGTGGTGGATGCCCCATCCCTGGAAACATTCAAGGCCAGGCTGGATGAGGCTCTGAGCAACCTGATCTAGTCAGGGATGTCCCTGCTTCTTGCAGGGGGGTTGGACTAGATGACCTTTGAAGGTTCCTTCCAACTCTAGCCATTCTATGATTCTATGATTCTATATTTGCAACTTGGTTTTGTTGGTTTTTTTTTTTTCTAAAGACTAGTAAAAGTAAGCGAACAACTGCATAGATGTATTGGGGGCACCTGGCTACAGGATGCCCTATGCAGGGTGAGACCATGAGCTGCTCTTTCCCAGTCACAGACAGCTCTGACATTGATGGGAACAGGACTGTCATCTGTCAGAGCTACTCAGTGCCCCAACTCTGACGTATTTACGAAAGAGCTACCGGAGCCACCATGGGCAGGTCACGTGAGGAGACAGGTAAGGAGAAATGGATGGGACAAGAAGGGGCCATTCCTGGGAACTCAGTTGTAGATGCACTCTGTGAAGGATGTGCTCCATGCCAGAGCAGGGACTACTGAGGGACTGTGGCTTTGGACCACCAGTGGTGCAGGAACATGCCTGAGGGATTGACACCCTCACTGAAGGTCTCGGGAGAAATAAAGTATAACATGCAGCAAAAACAATGGGATGAACCTGGGAAAATGGGGATGAAAGATGTTTCCAAATTGTTTATCTGATTGTTTTTTCTCAATACCTGAATCAGAAATCAAAAGGTTGCATTAATTGTCAGTAAATCTAATTAAATTATGTAAATTTACCCAAGTTGAGACTATTTTGCCCACAGCAATGGCTTAAGATTATTCTTTTTCTCAATATTTTAAGATATACTATGGTGACAGATGTTTTGATTTAAATTAACCTGACTTTGCTCCTCTCTCAATAATTTGATAGTTTATTTTGCTGACCATATGGCTATAATGAGAACCATAATCTATGGTATTTGAACTGAACAACAAGACACTGAGGACAAATGATAAGACAATAATTTGCTTTCTATCTTTGATATTCCCTGCAGGGATGTTTAGCATAATGAAAGCAACATTCTAAATTAAAATTGCTCCTTTTCTCATATCAAGGCTCTCTTTCTATTTGGGAGATTTTTTTTTAACATAATCAATGTTTTATTTAATGCTATAAATATCTTATTTCTAGTAGAAGTGAATTCCTAGGGTCAGAAAAGGGGAAAAACATGCTGAGTTCCTGATTTCACCGCTCAAAGTTCCGATTAAACACTCTGTGCAATGTGTGTAAAGAAGGATTGGATTTTCAGCACTTAATTACTTTAGCCAGTTGCCATCTGTTCTTTGAATTTTGACCTTTCTTTCCAACTTGAGGCTACATGGAGTGTCTGCAGGCAAGCCAATTAGATCATGGATGTTTCATGCTGGCATTACAAAAAACTTAATGTCCACCTGCAGAACCCTGTTTGATAAATTTAATAGTGATGACACAATGGCCTTCTGCAACCTTCATCCAGCAAGCAAAAAATAGTTTATTACACTTGGCATTGTTCGTTTAAAATGTGGCACAACAAGCAGTGGCAAAATCATGTTTTGATTTGTTTCTTCAGCCCATGACATTAATCATATACTGTCAAAAGCTTTTCACACTACAGTTTCTCACTAAGATAAAGCAGGTTAACTCTAAAAAACAACCCCATAAAAATACCCTTTTCTAGGCTAAGAGGAATAGTTGCAGACTGAAATAGAATGGACCTTTAAGCTACCTACTCTCCCATAAAATTCTCAGACAGGCAAGGTTGAACTTTGTAGGAAGTCTGTCATTCTACTCCAATACCACCTCTCCTCTGCTTATGAAAATGGTTGACTGTCTACAGAGTTCCTTTGTTGGCAACATGAATAAATATAAAATATCACCATATTTCTAATATTAACAGATAATTATCCATCAATGTACAACAGTGACACAATAGTACTTAAATACCGTTCATTAGTAAATGGTACCAAAGACATATTCAGGTTTACGTCTGTCTCTAATGAGAACCCAATTATTTGTTTGACCTTCAAAATGTTGCAGTTTGTAAATGTAATATTATCATCAAAGAGTATACATACATAGAATTTAATGCCTAGATTTTTATTTGCACAGAAGCTTCTGGAAAAACATATAGCTTCAGTTTCATTAAGTGTCTGAAAAAATAAGAAGAAAGATACACTCTTCCTTGAGGAATGTTTTGAAGCTGACGGTGAATGCAAATATGAGCCGGAGGGCATGATGTGAAGGCTATCAATATCAATGTAAGTCAGCTCTTGTATTGATTTTAATGGTCTCTGAATCAGGTCCTAAGTGTGAGATTTTGATAAACCATTAAAGCTTCCACATTTTAAAACTTCTATTAATCTACTAACTCAAAGACAGAAAATAAATCAAGAAGCACAAATCCTTACCACTGCATGGGAGGACACTACTTCACAGTTTCCTGTGCTTACAGTACTGAGCCAGATGGCAGGGTACATAAAGCACTATGTTGCAGAGCTTCAGAAGCAATTTTGCTGAGTTTCAAGGAGGTTAATCTCTTAATAGAACCACAGGTTCTATTAATAGGAATCTTTTATTTCTCTCTCTGCTGCAAAGTGCAATAAAACCAACTGCATTTGCACTGAATGAAATTTCAGTGCTAAGTAGTGAGGAAACTTCTCATGAGCCACTTTGCTCATTCTGTTTACTTGGCGGCATCAAACAGAAAACTTGTTCATCAGGAAAAAAAAGTCTGGAGGTTACGTCATGTTCCTGAGTCTATCCCCCTAAATGGGACATTTTCAGGATTCTGGATAAAGAACTAGATGTTATTTCAGCTTAACAAATGAGTATTAATACTGACTTTTTTTCTGTACAGATACCGAGATGCTTCAACCTTTACACAATAACATCTGAACAAAGGGAAAATGAAACTTAATTAGATACACATTTAACATAAAACATCTTTCTTAAAGATAACAAACACTTCACATTCAAAGTGTCACACTGAAATTAAATATACTTTTAAACTGATCTCTGATGCATATATGTAAATTTTAAAATTTTTGCTAGGAACAATACTGTATTTTTTTTTCACTGAAGACTACAAATCACATTAATAGCAAATGTGTCAGTCCTTAATTTGCTACAATATGCCATTTACCTCTATGATACCTTGTTTATTACCATTTAACCATGTCTGTGGCAAGACATTCTGAAGTCCAGGCATGATATTCTTTTGAGGCTTTCCACCATCACTGGTACACACTTTTTGCCAATTAAATTTGGCCCAAGAAAGAGTAATATCAGTGGATAAGCATATACAAAAAAATCTTTTGCTCCATGTAGCACCTCCTACAAGCTCAGCAGAGGTGCATCCCAATGAAGAAGTTGGGCAAAAAGGCCAGGAGGCCTGCGTGGATGAGCAAGGATCTCCTGGACCAACTGAAAGTAAAGAAGGAAGCCTAAGAGGGTAGAAGAGGGGACAGGTAGCCTGGGAGGACTACCGAGTGGCTGTGAGAGTGGCCAGGCATCGGGTGAGGAAGGCTAAAGCCCTGACGGAATTGATTCTGGCCAGGGATATAAAAAGTAACAAGAAAAGCTTTTACAGGTATGTAGGGAACAAAAGAAAATCAAAGGAGAATGTAGGCCCGGTCCGGAAGGAAACGGGTGTCGTGGTTACCTGGGACATGGAGAAGGCTGAGGTACTCAATGACTTTTTTGCCTCAGTCTTCACCGATAAGGGCTCTTGTCTCCCCACCCAAGCTGTGGAAGGCACAGGCAGGGACTGTGAGGATGAAGAACCGCCCACTGTGCTCGAAGAGCAGGTTTGGGATTATCTAAGGAACTTGAAGGTGCACAAGTCCATGAGATCCATCCGTGGGTCCTGAGGGAACTGGCGGATGAAGTTGCCAAGCCACTGGCCATCATATTTGAGAAATCGTGGCGGTCTGGTGAGGTCCCCGATGACTGGAAGAGAGGGAACATAGCCCCCATTTTTAAAAGGGGAGTAAGGAAGACCCGGGCAACTACTGGCCAGTCAGCCTCACCTCTGTGCCTGGAAAGGTCATGGAGCAAATTCTCCTGGAAACCATGCTAAGGCACATGGAGAGCAAGGAGGTGGTTGGTGACAGCCAACATGGATTCACCAAAGGCAGATCGTGCCTAACCAATTTGGTGGCCTTCTATGACGGGGTGACAGCATCGGTGGACAAGGGATAAGCAACGGATATCATCTACCTGGACTTGTGCAAAGCTTTTGACACTGTCCCGCACTACATCCTTCTCTCTGAACTAGAGAGGCATGGGTTCGATGGATGGACCACTCGGTGGATAAGGAGTTGGCTGGATGGCCACACTCAGAGAGTGGTGGTCAACGGCTCAATGTCCAAGTGGAGACTGGTCACGAGTGGCGTCCCTCAGGGGTCTGTGTTGGGCCCGGCCCTGTTCAACATCTTTGTCAGCGACATGGACAGTGGGATAGAGTGCACCCTCAGCAAGTGCGCCAATGACACCAAGCTGTGTGGTGAGATCGACACACTGGAAGGGAGGGATGCCATCCAGAGGGACCTGGACACGCTGGAGAGGTGTGCCCGTGCCAACCTCATGAAGTTCAACCAGGCCAAGTGTAAGGTCCTGCACCTGGGTTGTGGCAATCCCAGGCACAAATACAGACTGGCAGAGAATGAATCATAGAATCACAGAATGATAGAATCACATGGTTGGACGGGACCTATAAGATCATCTAGTCCAACCGTCTTCCCACTACCATTGCTGCCACAGCTACTAAACCATATCTTGTAGTTCCTCATCAAGCCGCCTCTTGAACACTGCCAGGGACGGCGACTCCACCACCCTCCCTGGGCAGGCCATTCCAGTGCCTGACCACTCTTTGGGAGAAAAAGTTTTTCCTCACGTCCAACCTAAACCTCCTCTGGTACAACTTGTGGCCATTACCTCAGGTCCTGCTTGTTGCCTGGGAGAAGAGGCCCAAACCCTGCTCATCACAACCTTCCTTCAGGAAGTAATAGAGAGCTATAAGGTCTCCCCTGAGCCTCCTCTTCTCCAGACTGAACAATCCCAGCTCCCTCAGCCACTCCTCATAAGACTTGTGCTCCAGACCTCTCACCAGCTTTGTTGCCCTTCTCTGGACACGTTCCAGGGCTTCAATGTCTTTCTTGTAGTGAGGGGCCCAAAACTGAACACAATACTCGAAGTGCGGCCTCACCAGCGCCGAATACAGGGGGATGATTACCTCCCTGCTCCTGCTGGCCACACTATTTCTAATGCAGGCCAGGATGCCGTTGGCCCTCTTGGCCACCTGGGCACACTGTCGGTTCATGTTCAGCTGAGCATCAACCAACACCCCTAGGTCCCTTTCCTCTTCACAGTCCTCCACCCACTCAGCTCTGAGCCTATAGCACTGCTTGGGGTTATTGTGGCGAAAGTGCAGGACCCGACACTTGGCCTTGTTGAACCGCATCCCATTCAGCTCAGCCCAGCGATCCAGCCTATCCAGATCCCTCTGAAGGGCCTCCCTACCCTCAGGCAGATCAACACCACCACCCAACTTGGTGTCATCTGCAAACTTACTGAGGGTACACTCAACCCCCTCGTCTAGGTCATCAATAAAGATATTGAACAAGATGGGCCCAAGTACCGACCCCTGGGGGACACCACTTGTAACAGGCAGCCAGCTGGACTTGACTGGATTGAGAGCAGCCCTGAGGAGAAGGACTTGGGAGTGCTGGTGGATGAGAAGCTCAACATGAGCCACCAATGTGCCCTTGCGGCTCAGAAGGCCAACCGCATCCTGGGCTGCATCAAGAGGAGCGTGGCCAGCAGGTCGAAGAAGGTGATTCTCCCCCTCTACTCTGCCCTGGTGACTCCCACTTGGAGTACTGTGTCCAGTTCTGGAGCCCCCAACATAAGAAGGATATGGACCAGTTGGAGAAGGTCCACTGGAGGACCACGAGGATGATCAGAGGGCTGGAGCACCTCTCCTATGAGGACAGGCTGAGAGAGTTGGGGCTGTTCAGCCTGGAGAAGAGGAGGCTCCGGGGAGACCTGATAGCAGTCTTCTAGTACCTCAAGGGGGCCTACAGGAAAGATGGGAGAGGCTGTTCAGTAGGGCCTGTTGTGATAGGACAAGGGGTAATGCGTTTAAATTAGAGGGAGGTAGATTTCGATTTTTACAATGAGAGTTGTAGAGCACTGGAACAGGTTGCCCAGAGAGGTGGTGGATGCCCCATCCCTGGAAACGTTCAAGGCCAGGCTGGATGAGGCTCTGAGCAACCTGATCTAGTCAGGGATGTCCCTGTTCCTTGCAGGGGGGTTGGACTAGATGACCTTTGAAGGTCCCTTCCAACTCTAGGCATTCTACGATTCTATGATTCTATGATTCTATGTCTTGTGACTCTTTTGGCTCCTTGTGATAACTAACATTTATCACGTGTGTGTGCATACATACACACATAGTCAGTATCAGTCTTGCTCAAGCCTTCTACTGACCAGAATGCAACAATGTTCACACGAACAGAAGTAATATTTTAATTTATTTCTTTGTGACTGATTCATTTACTTATTTTATGGCATAACAGTGTGCTTATTCTCACCTTGCTGGCATTTTAAGACTTCTTCAAAGAGCAGACTTTCTAACAGCATTGTTGCTAAGGACGGCCCATGTAGTCTACTCAAGCTCTTTATCTGCTATTACTTCTGGTTTGGGGCTGCAGTTCTACTCCTCCCTGGAGGGAGGCTGAGACCACCTCTAACCGTTTCTTACCTCTAAGTTTCTCCAGCAAGAATATGTTTCCATCTACCACCAAGTTATACCCACAACTGCTGCAAAGATGTACACTTTGAGTGAACTTTCTCCAACAAATCTATTCCCAGCTTCCCTTCTACCCTTCCCCTTCCCCTCTCTTCCTGCAGTGTTGTTTTTTTCTGCTTCCCCACCACAACAAAATCTTTAAGTAGACTGAGATCCCCTTTTTGTCTTTACCTAGCCACCCCAGTTGTCCTTCACACTACCTGCACTCTTAACTCTTCACCTGTGCCCTCCTGAACCTATACTGTCTAACTTCATGGCCACTTCAATTTATAATTCTTCTGCCTAAAGATATCACTTGTATTAGCCTATGTTCATTTCTGCACAGTCTGGATGAGGTTGAGCAGGAAGCTCATCTTGCCTTAGAAGGTGCTCGCCAAGACTTGTTCCCAATTCTAGAGCTTTAGGTCCAAGTTGACTGAATGGTGAGCTGCATATTGCAATGGCAGTTGGACCCTCAGCAACTCTACATGAGCTTTACTTGACCCTCAAATGCATATAAAGTATGCCTTAGTCCTGAACTTAAGACCTATGAATTCAGGCCCAAATATTTTCCTTATTTCTTTTGTCTTGATGTTGTTGTTACAAACAACTTAGAAAAATGAAGTTAAAAAAGAAAAGTATTTATAAACTATTTCTTAAGAGGAAAAAAAATGAAAATAACTAACCAAAGTAGCATCTTTGTCAACTCAGTATGTCAGCCTACAACACAGCAGAGAAAACGTGCCGCATGGAAACAGTTACCTACCGGCTGCTCAGTCCATGTGTCATCATGTGTGTTCTCCTTTCTCACTCACGCCTCCACTTGTCAGGCTGCTATGGGACTGATATTAGTTCAATGTAATGATCAGGGATGGCCAGGTCCCTACAGTTCAGCAGTCTATTTTTCCACTATGCCAGCTCATTTTTATCTCTTCACTTGCCATTTTTGTAAGGATTATTTGAGTTTAATTAGAAGACTACAAGAAGCATTTATCTTCTATGGTTTAGGGCCAAATTCACGCCACGTTTGTACATTTTTTATTACTATCCTCTTGAATTCATGGTAACACTACAAAGTGAATTGCTTTTAGGCAATTATGGATCCAATGAAGCTAATATCTTTGCTATTTATATTTTTTGCAAACAAGAAATAAGGGCCAGTGAGCATGTACAGCAGACCATTTTTAGGAAAAGATTAGTACATCATTAGAAAACAGTTTGTGTTGTGAGGTATTAAAACATTCTTGCTCTCTATCCAGATTAGGCAATCATGGAATTAATTGCTCACTAGCAATATGAGCTATTTCAGTAGTTCTGAAGTTAGCTTACCAGTTGCAGTAACGATGACAGTGGAAACCACCAAAGAAAAAAAATACTACATCACAATTTTAAAAAATCAAAACAAGCCAAAGCATCAAAGAATAACCTGTCTATATTCTAGCAGCAGCTATGTGGCTCG
This sequence comes from Tetrax tetrax, assembly GCA_009806455.1. Lineage (NCBI taxonomy): Eukaryota > Metazoa > Chordata > Aves > Otidiformes > Otididae > Tetrax > Tetrax tetrax. The sequence continues at coordinate 49,187 of WHYT01015526.1, read as the reverse complement.
AGTCAAAATACTGTGATGTACTGAAGTATATTAGTCATAACAACTAACAATAAAGAGAGACACTGGAATAGAACCAAGAGGCCACTGTCCCAAGAAATAAGAAGAAATACTTTACTGACATTATAAATTATACATTTTGGCAAAAAGTGATTTGAAAAAAAAAAATAAAGGAAATAGAGTGCATGTTACTGCATTAAGAAGCTAACAGAATTTTATGCTCTGTGAGGACTAGGGGAATTATTGATTAAATGTACAACAGCTGAACACTTAGTAAAATTGGAGTGGTGTCTCTCAGTCTAGGTCCTAAAACCAGAAGTCAACATGGGCATATCTATCCCATTCCTGTAAATCATCCATCATAGTTATAGCCTGCAAGGAAATAACTTGCATGTTACTGACTGTCATTCCAGCTATAGAGTTAATGTTTATATACTTTATAGATAGTAGATAAATGTTATCCATGACTACTGAGATTTAGGAAGAAACTGAGCATTCTGCAACAACAAAGCCCTAAATAATCATTTGTATTCTATTTGAGTAGAACCTGAAGCAGAAAGCAGTTCATATTTGCTCATTGATTGTCTTACAATTCACAAAAAAAAAAGAAGCCAGTTAAAAATAGCAGAAATATTTTACTTCACAGCTTTCTGGTTTAACCAGTAAATTAAACAAGAATAGCAAAGTCAGTTTCCTTATTTTTAATGTATGCGATCCTTTCAATTTTTTTAAGAAATTGATCATAACTTCACTTCCTTAAATTAGAGACTATTTTTGTCCTTGATGAAAGCAGTTAATGTTGCCAATTATTTCTTTTCAGGCATGCCTGAAGCATTTTAATGGGAAAAAATTCATCCCGAAGACATTTTAAAGTAGTGGATTAATGCATTCTTAGTATAAAACTGTTCTTTATATAGATTAAAGAATCTGGGAAGTTGTTGGTATTGCCAAATATTTAAGACATTTACTTCAATCTAAGGCATTAGAGCTAACAATTTAAGAGAAAAGATTAAGCAGATAAATTTTATTCTATTAAAATTTGCAAGTTATTTACACACCAATAAATTATGTGAGGCATTTGTTGAAACAATGCAACTAATATATAGAGGTCTATTTTTATTTATATATATACTTAAAAGATTAGTTTAAATTAATGAATTTGAGGGACGAAGTAAGTTTCAGGTGATAACTCAGAAACTAAGACTGGATTAATCTGAAGATACCAAAGTAAAACTTTTCAGCTTTTTTTTTTTTTTTTTTAACAGTTAGCTGGATGAATTTATTGGCAGAAGTGGTGTTCTGTGACAAAATTTTATTTTGATAAATTGACGTTTTCTGAGAAAGATGTTCTGAAAAATTGTTCCTCACAAACTCAAGAGCCAGTGTTTAAAGAAGTAAGGGCCGGTTCACTATTCATGATCCTTAAGGAAAATAGGTTCCCAGTAATGACTAAATATAGCAGCAATGTTATTCCAGTGGGTCTCAGTTAACTGGAGTAAACTCTCATAATATTTACCTTTATGCAGTGTTCTTTGTTCCTAGACACAGTTCAAAGTAACTAACAAACAGAATAAAAGTTGCCTCCAGAGAGAAGAAATGTACCAGAATTTGTACAATACTAAGAAAAAAAAAATGATACTTTTAACAACAGAACTGGCACAAATTTCTGTGTTTTCTTAATATGGTGTGAGCTATTTTACAACAGAAGGATGTTAGTATAACTTTATTGGATAACCAAGGTATGAATTAACAGCCTATATTGCCAAAAAGAATACACAGGGATAAGAAATTTAAATGTTCACAGTTAATTTATAGGAGTTCAGCTTGAAACTTCTGGAACATCCTGAAAAACACCTGAAACATTCTCAAAAGCTTCAATGATTAATATACATGCAACCTGAATTTTATATTAATATTTTTATTTGTAATTTACCAAGTCACTTAACTGTGAACTAAATATTATCTGTGAATTAGATATTGCAAAGCCCAGTCTAAATTATTCAGTTCCTTTCCATGTAACAATAATCTTTCTTAACATCTGGAAAGTACAGATGAAGAATAACAAAAATACTGATGTGAGGTCAAGTGATGAGCTGATGCTTTTCTATGATTGTGCAGTACGCATATGATGGACGTCCTGTGCATATATGCGAAGAGCAAGTGGGTAACTCACATAAATCCTTTGAAAATGTTATGATCCATCTTGAGTAAAGAGGAAGATGGATCTCTTCAGGTAAAACTCTATCAACTCCCTACCAATATTTTCTATAAACACTAAACATATTTCAAGGTCTATTTTTAAACAGGCAAAAAGGCAAACACCACCACCTCCCAACCTCCAAAATACAGCCCAAAAAAACTTTCTGTTTTTTTTTTACTTCAACTAAGTTACGCTCCCAGGAAAAGTCCTCCATGAGCCCTTGACTTTTGTGGGGACCTGTGGAAGAACAGTGACAATATAGGGGCAGATGAGGAAGCACTAGGATTTTAATCTTTTTTTTTATTTTGTCTGGTTTGTTGGGAAAGATTCTAAGCATGCTGCAATGGTAATATTTTAAAGGAATATGAAAACAGCAGGAACTGCAGGACAGGCAAGAGATTTTTAAATACTGAATCCTTCCTACCTTCCTGTGTTATTAATCATCATACTAGGTGTTCACTTAAGAGGCTTTGACTGGTTTGTTATATTAGGACAGAGGTAAAGAGAAATTGCCATGTGAAGCAGTAATTTTTGTCCTTCAATTTTCTACGATTTATCACAGGTTCCTAATATTTGATGTTGATTAAATTAAAATACGTCTCCATTCAGATGTTAAGAAATAGGAAAATTTTAAATGTTTACAGCATTGTATGAACTCATCATAGTATCTGTCAGCCATTACTCCTAAATAAATTATTATTTCCTGGATTTAGTACTCTCACTCACTCATTCTCATTTCTCCTTTATGTGTGTTTGTGTGTGTCTCAAACACACAAATATGCCTCAAACAGCACACTTGCTCTGATTCCTAAATATTTTTATGATTTCAGGTATTTCCAGCAAGAAAAAGAAAAAAAAAATATTTTGTTTCTTTTGCCACGTGTTAGGTTGGAAGGATTTGAGAGATGGTTGATGGATCTCTGCTGCCTTTTGTAGTCTTCAGATTATTGTAAGATGTTATTTTATGAAAACAGATTATTAGGACATGTAGTTTCATGGATTTATGGTCTTTTTTTCTTAATTGTCACTGCAATTGTCCAGTATTTCTCCTGATGTGCCTCCTGCAAACAGACAGAATTTCCTTTGGCTACTCTAGGGCTCAGCACATCGGTGAGCTGGCCACTGTCAAGCAATGTGCCTAACAGCGGGGTTCTTTCTGCCTTCTCTGCCTCTCTTCCCTTCAACTATCCAAAATCCATTGCCATTTCTTGAGAATTCATAAGAACTTTATTGTATTACAGCTTTACATCACTCTGTCAAGTTCGTTTGACTTTTGCTAATAAGTTCAGTATTATTAGGGGAGAGAGACACACAGGAGTGTGATCATGTGTGTTTTATTTCCGTAAGAAGGTAAGTTAAATGTACACTTGTTAAATATTAGTTTTCATAGATTGTTTTTTATTAACTGCTTCACTTACTTATCTTGTTGTTTAGGCAAATCAGTGGAAAGATAAGAGAAAAGAAAGATGTGATAATAAATTAAGAGCTCAATCAATCCTTAGTGGACTTTTAGCATGAATTTGGGTGCATTGACAGTATAAACTCGCTTTGTAGATACATCACATAGGTCTCAGCTATTCTAACCTACGAAAGATAGTATTTCACTGACATTTTGAAATAAAAGTTGCTATCAATTACTACCTCTGTGTTATTGGATGGTAATTTGGGCCATAGAGTAGATTTTCTTCACAAACTAAGGGAGACAGCAAGAGTTCTCTGAATACAACTTTTTTTTTTTTTCTTCCATTTGGAAATAAACCACTGCATTAAGCATTCGGCCTTCCTTTATGCCCTTATTAAAAAAATAAAAGGAGTAGATACACTGGATACAGGCCTTTTTGCTTTCTCCAGGGAGTCCAGGACTCAGGTTAAGAAATTTAGGTGACTTGAGAAACTTAGCTTTCTATAGGGGTGTAAAAGACATCATATGTTTTAAAACACTTCATCATTTTTAAGCAGCTTCAAGGTTTTGCAGATGCATGAGTCCTTTAAGACAGGCTATGCTCCTGCAAAACTCGTTTGCATTGGTTTAAAATAAGAAAGCTGCTTAAGGAATCTAAGATGTTCTAAGATCCAAAAGTAGTTTAAATGTCTTATAATCTTAAGGATGCCCTATACCTGGAAACATTCAAGGCCAGGCTGGATGAGGCTATGAGCAACCTGATCTAGTCAGGGATGTCCCTGCTCCTTGCAGGGGGGTTGGACTAGATGACCTTTAAAGGTCTCTTCCAACCCTAACCATTCTATGATTCTATGATTCTAAGATGAATGAAGGAGATCCTTGCCAGATTTCTATAGCTAAAATAAGTCTATTTTCTATAGCATATTTCAGGGATGAAATGTTATTATCAGAGCTTCTTTCATATCTGGTGTCTCCAAAGATGCTTAGGGAAAGCTTCACAGAATCACACAGAATCACAGAATGGTTGAGCTTGCTAAGTTACAGTCAGATAATCATGAAATTGTAGAACAATTTAGGTTGAAAGAGACCTCTGAAGGTCCTCTGGCCCACAGCAGAACCAACTTCGATGCTGAATCTAACTAGAAAGGTAGATCAGGTTGATCAGGACCTCGTCTAGCAGAATTTTGAGCCTCTCCAAGGAGATAATACAAGCTGTCATTATGTTTTCCTAAGGTTATCAGTCAGCTTCCTCTCTATTTCCAGCAAGGCCACTCAGTGAAGCTCCTTAAGTTCAAAGGATTGGGATGGTGCTTTGCAAACATTTATTTCAAAATGGACATATTAATGCAAACACTTTACTACCAGATTCACATGTAGGTCTTAGGCTACAAACTGTCTGAAAGCCATGTAGCTATGGCTGAATAGCCCTGGAGTTTCCAAACATTGCCGGTGTTATGTTAACCAAAGCTAAGTGGCTCCTGGCCGGGTCAGAATGAAAGGCAGAGCTGTCTCATGCCTATCTGTAAAATGGGCTTTATAGACTGGATATCCCTAGTATGGCATATCTTATTTGCCTAAGGAGCCTGAAAGAACCATCTGGTTGATTTTGATCCCTATAGCTATTGTGATGAGAAACTCATTCAGGCAATTCTTCTGCAGCTGCAAAAAGTAGTGAAACAGGCTGTATTTGGGAGAGAAAAAAAAAGATCTCAAATGCTGCTAAATATGTTTCAGGATAATGGCCTCAATAGCACATCTGATGAATATTTAGAATAAGCGAATGCTGAATGCCTTATCAGTGATAACACAGACAAAGGTTATCGGCATGTGCCACACATCAAACATAGATCTCATTGCAATTAATTTAAGTGAAAAATTGTCTCCATCAGCAAATGCTTTTGCACAACATAGAATCATAGAATCATAGAATGGTTAGAGTTGGAAGGGACCTTCAAAGGTCATCTAGTCCAACCCCCCTGCAAGAAGCAGGGACATCCCTGGCTAGATCAGGTTGCTCGTAGCCTCATCCAGCCTGGCCTTGAATGTTTCCAGGGATGGGGCATCCACCACCTCTCTGGGACATCAAAGCCTGTTTCCCTGTTGTTCCTCCTCTTTTTAATATGAAACTTTGAACTGTCCAATGAAGTTAGAAAACTTTGTTTCTTTTAATTTATTAGAGTTTCCCATGCTTTGTAATTAATCTCCCAACCTTGCAGCCTCAATATGGTAGAAATTTTTATTGATGTTTTGATAAAGGACATTCTTTTTTTACTTGCTGGGATTATTCTTATAGAAGTGTTAGTGTTTTAATATAAATATGATCCAAATCACCTTCATCATATTAAGAAACCTTCCACTGATTCCATTTTTTACTGTAAGATTACTTAGTCCATTAAAAAGAGTGTTAATACTCCTTGGAATTTTGAATATATGGCTTCATTGTTATTAGAAGGTACAGGTACTAAGGTTAGCTTCTGAGCTATAACATGGACACTTTGAAAGGATGACAGCAACTTAGATACCCCACACTGATAGGGCCAGTGTGCATCTTTGCACAGACACTGAAGAAAAGAAAATCTCTTAGAATAGAAGCGAAGTTCTACCTGCAGGTTCTTGAAAACAAATAGAAATGATGGGCCACCTTAGACATTTATTTTAAAAGATGAACAAGTACAAGATGTGCAAAACAAGGACAATAATTAAAACACAAAGTAAGTGCATTATGTGCAAAAGAGATCTGGGGCAAATTATTTGGGCAATCATTATGACAAAAAAAAATCTATTCCAGAGGTCACCAACACTGAATAGAGAGAACACAAAGAAACAATTTGCATTTTACCCTGCCCAAGTCACATCGTGGAACTGATTGATTGACTACTGTCAATGCTACAGGATTGACTACAGCAGAACTATAGCAAAAAAATGCAGTAATTAACTTTGCTGAGCATAAGTACCAACCAGACAATCCAGTTTGTTTCCAGATTACTACACATTATGATTTCAATTTGTTTGTAAATTATTCTAAAAGAATGGTAATTATCAATGAAAGTCTGGCAGATGTTTCTAAAGAGCAACATTAAAAGTATGGATAGCTGTCCATCAGTGAAGTTATTACATGGTTTACCCCCAGTCGGCAACTAAGCACCACACAGCTGCTCACGCACTTCACCCTGCGGTGGGACAGGGGAGAGAACTAGAAGGGTAAAAGTG
>WHYT01015526.1:27693-42355 GCA_009806455.1 Tetrax tetrax | reverse complement strand
AGAAAAAAATAAAACCCAAGAAAGACAAGTGGTGCAAATGAAAACAATTGCTTACCCCCAACTGACCAATGCCCAGTCAGTCCCTGAGCAGTGACTCCCCCACCAACCTCGTCCTCTAGTTTTATTGCTGAGCTTTGTGTCATATGATATGGGATATCCCTTTGGTCAGTTGGAGTCATTTGTCCTAGCTGTGTCCCCCTCACAAAATCTTGTACACCTCCAATCTGCTTGCTGGCAGAGCAGTGTGAGGAGCAGCAAAAGCTTTGATGCTGCATAAACACTGCTCAGCAGTAACTAAAACATTGATGTGTTATCAATGCTATTTTCAGCACAAATACAAAACATAGCCCCATAAAAGATACTGTGAAGAAATTTAACTCTATCCCAGCCAGAAACAGTACATAAGGGATGCACAAATTATAGATACAATATATTAAAATGCAGCATCACCATAATTGTTCTGATTAATTTAATCTTTAATTTGTGAAAGAATAGACACTCTTTAGAGAAAAAAAATACCATTTGAAAACAGATTTTTCAGTATCTAACTCTTCAATATCTATATTTATACATTATCTATTCAATACATTAATATATGCTCTGCATTAAGTGATTGGTTATATTATAATATTTTACACTAATATTCTATATTTATAAAATTCAGTGCAAGAAGGAACCCTTCATTTAGGTTTACTTGCCTTTGGCTTAATATGTAAGAAGATACATGCAGCCAACAAGATGTACAAGACTTAATACATACTCTTAAGTACAATTTATTAAGCTCACATACCAACAACCAGCACTATAAAATTATCGTTCTGCACATAAATTGATCCACTAGAAAGCGTAGCCTAGGAAGAAGAATTAGTAACATGATTGTGATTACTGGCTGACAATGATACTGGCTGAAATAGGTATCCTGCTGAAAAAAAAAAAAGCTCACCTTGCTCTTGGAGATGCATGTTGAAAGCCTTTGGATAACCAAAGCACAGAACAGAGAGAGTGCTACAGTTCTTGTCAGAGGATTTTTGATAGTTTCTTTGAAGTATAAGTGTTTCTTACAGTCTGCAATACTGTAGCTCCCTTGCAATCACACCAGATACTGGAAGGGGAGCAGGTTATATAGAGAGTAAGGAAAGAGGTGAACAGGGCAAATGGGAAGAGTGTTTTAAATATAGGCAGATACCTGAGTCCACTAACTGGACTGACAAGAACAACAACTGAAGTTTTCTCCATATTTTTCTGTAAACTTAGAAAGAAATCTCACTGTTTCAATTTTGTCCACTTTTCTAATTTTTCCCTGTCTCAAGATACAGAAGTGCTACATAAGGAACAGAAATGATATGTATTTGTCCAGTGACTTTGTGTCTTCCACTAGTGCTTGGTCTGCTCCAGAAATATTGCCAAATCATTAGCTACCTATATGGCACTTAGAATAAAAGTTGCACATTTCTAGTATTGCTTGCTAGTATAGCCTCAGAACTTGAGAGATGGTGACCGTTCTGTAGTTGCACCACCTCTCTTCAAATTTCTAGATCACAAATAAGAGTCAGTTTTGAAAGATTTACAATAACATTCACAAGTCAGAGCTAAGTGCAGAGCAATAGTTATCCAGATTTATATCAGAGCCTACAAATCATAGAGCTACTAAAATCCTGTCAGTTCCTGACATTGGTTATATGCTTTTGCCTAAAGTTAAAGCATCTGACTCATTTTCATAATGACCTACAGCTTTTCTCTACTTCAAGCTTACATATCTTTGGAAGCCAAAATAGTTGTACATTTTAAAAGCAAAAGCAGTAAAACATTTATTTATTTCCAGATGTGAGAGGAAGGCCTTCTGCATTTTAAAACAACTGCATTTAGTTACTAGTAGCAACATCCTGTAATCTTAATATAATATAAAAATTTAACTCAGTCACCTGATTGTGCATTTTCAAATGCATATTTCCATGGAGCCGCACAAACTGGATTTATTTGGAGTAATATATGATATTAATTCACCTAAAATCAGAGTTAAGATGAAATATATAATTTAAATATTAAATATAAAAAAAAGAAGGGAAAAAAAAGGATTTAATGATCTAATATTTCTGATAACTTCTTATGGAGAAGTTTCCCTTCTTAAAGGAAACTATTTCCCAGTCATTTTGTCAATGAGCTATCTCTATAGAGCTGAGTATTAATACTCTTACATTAGATTTCTTGGGTTTGGTTACACTGCAGTGTTATATATGACAAGCTTCAAAGTCCAATACAGTATAATACTGGCTTACAGTACACAGAAGAAGAGTAATATTTAAAGTGAGTTGAATCTGAGCTCATGAGTGCTACTGACTGATGACTCTTTCTGGTCTACCAATATAACAAATATTCAACATTTTTAGTAATGAAATAATGTAACAAATACAGAATGTGTCTGTAATATTCTCTTGTATCATGTAAAATGTAACGTGATAACTCCATTTAGAATTCATTTTCAGCATTTCTTTAAGCCATTTTTTAACTGATTAGGAAAAGATTTTTATTCTTTTTTGTGTAACAGCATCATGCCATCCAGAGGCCAAGTGTGCTCATTACAAGATTTGGTTGCTAGGGTTATAAAAAAGGCATCCATCTTCTGGTCAAGGTAATTTTGATCCCTATTTTCTCATTAGGAAATATTTTTTTCCTAAAAAAAGACTTGAATTTCAGCTGAAGTAATATGTATATCTTCCACGACTCTCACCATCTTCAAAGTTCTCTGTATGGCAGAATTGTTCAGTAAGGTAGTAACAGGAAACCTGAGAGGAACAACTAATCCAAGAAGAGCACACTAGCAGAAAAGAAGTTAGGCATTAGATAATTTTAATAAAATAAAGCACTTACTTAGCTTCCTAAAAGTCCCTGTTCTCTCATTTACTTTATTTCCTTTGAATCTGAATCACAGGCATTGCATGCTATAATGCAGGAGCACAATGTCCTCTCAGTTTTCAGTGGCAATAGCAGAAAGTTTATGTATAACTTTGAAATTCCTTAAGAGTTCATTCTCAAAGAGAAATCTGCAGACTCACTGAATATTTAAAAATAAAACCAAGCCAGATTGTTCCAGATTGTTTGTCTTTGGATCTAATTTCACATGTCAAAGTAAAGAGTATAATTCTGGGATGTTTTTTCCCAGCCACAGTGTATATTCATTATAATTAGACCAGAATATTTTCATCTTCCATCTAGAAAAAAAAAAAATTAAATATTAACATTATTTTAATTAAACATGAGATTAATTACACTTTAAAAATTTTGTTTGTAACATACTTTTTCCATTTTTCCTCCAAAAATAGCAGTCATGTTGACAAGATTACTGTTGCTTTACACTGCAACAAAATCATTGCTTGTTCATTATATAATTAGTTTTCATATTAAACAATGCATTATGACAAGGGTATTTTAAAATAATAAATTAATATTTCAAAAATTAGGGAAAAGTACTCAGAAACTGAAAGAAAAATTAAATGGAAAAAGAGTAAAATTAATTCACTATTTTAGATCTTAGAATTACAATATTAACCCTGTTTAACTTTGTTAATAAACCCTAAGTAAAGATCAAAATCTTGACCTCTGTGGTTAATTAGTTATGTTCTCAAAATTTGAAAAGTTATCCCCAAATATTTTTTAAGATGTGAAAGAACTTGACAGAAGAAGTTATGACCATGCACCAGTCAATTCTCACTGACAGATTTGTTGGGAATCATCAGATTGATTCTTTAACTATAGATTATGAAGTAGGTACCAATTAGCAATACAAGCATAGAATAAACAAGCAAGGAATCATAGAATCATAAAATGGTTAGGGTTGGAAGGGACCTTCAAAGGTCATCTAGTCACATGCCCAACTAGATCAGGTTGCTCAGAACCTCATCCAACCTGGCCTTGAACTTTGCCAGGGATAGGGCATCCACCACCTCTCTGGGCAACCTGTTCAGTGTTCTACCACCCTTTAAGTAATTTTTTTTTCCTAATATCTAACCTAAATCTACCTCCCTCTCGTCCTGTCACAACAGGCCCTACTGAATAGTCTCTCCCCATCTTTTTTGTAGGCCCCCTTGAGGTACTGGAAAACCAGGTCTCCCCAGAGCCTCCTCTTCTCCAGGCTGAACAGCCCCAACTCTCTCAGCCTGTCCTCATAGGAGAGGTGCTCCAGTCCTCTGATCATCTTTGTGACCCTCCTCTGGAACCTCTCCAACTGGTCCATGTCCTTCTTATGTTGGGGGCTCCAGAACTGGACACAGTACTCCAGGTGGGGTCTCACCAGGGTAGAGTAGAGGGGGAGAATCACCTCCCTCGACCTGCTGGCCACACTCCTCTTGATGCAGCTCAGGTTGGCCTTCTGGGCAGCAAGGGCGCAGTGCCAGCTCCTGTTGAGCTTCTCGTCCACCAGCACTACCGAGTCCTTCTCCTCAGGGCTGCTCTCGATCCATTCTCCGCCCAGCCTGTATTTGTGCCTGGGATTGCCATAACCCAGGTGCAGGATCTTGCACTTGGCCTGGTTGAACTTCATGAGGTTGGCATGGGCACACCTCTCCAGCCTGTCCAGGTCCCTCTGGATGGCATCCCTGCCTTCCAGCATGTCAATCTCACCACACAGCTTGGTGTCATCAGCGAACTTGCTGAGGGTGCACTCTATCCCACTGTCCATGTCGCTGACAAAGATGTTGAACAGGGCCGGGCCCAACACAGACCCCTGAGGGACGCCACCGGTGACCGTTCGCCACTTGGACATTGAGCTGTTGACCACCACTCTCTGAGTGCGGCCATCCAGCCAACTCCTTATCCACCGAGTGGTCCGTCCATCAAACCCCTGCCTCTGTAGTTTAGACAGAAGGATGTTGTGTGGGACAGTGTCAAATGCTTTGCACAAGTCCAGGTAGGTGATATCCGTTGCTCGTCCCTTGTCCACCGATGTCTCCCCGTCATAGAAGGCCACCAAATTGGTCAGGCACGATCTGCCCTTGGTGAAGCCATGTTGGCTGTCACCAACCACCTCCTTGCTCTCCATGTGCCTTAGCATGGTTTCCAGGAGAATCTGCTCCATGACCTTGCCAGGCACAGAGGTGAGGCTGACCAGCCTGTAGTTGCCTGGGTCTTCCTTGTTCCCTTTTTTAAAAATGGGGGTTATGTTCCCTCTCTTCCAGTCATCGGGGACCTCACCAGACCGCCACGACTTCTCAAATACGATGGCCAGCGGCTTGGCTACTTCATCCGCCAGTTCCCTCAGGACCCACGGGTGGATCTCATCAGGTCCCATGGACTTGTGCACCTTCAAGTTCCTCAGATGTTCTAGAACCTGCTCTTCAAGTAGAGTGGGCGGTTCTTCATCCTCCCAGTCCCTGCTTGTACCTTCCACAGCTTGGGTGGAGAGACAAGAGCCCTTATCGGTGAAGACTGAGACAAAAAAGTTATTGAATACCTCAGCCTTCTCTATGTCCTGGGTAACCAGGACACTGGTTTCCTTCTGGAGGGGGCCTACATTCTCCTTGGACTTTCTCTTGTCCCCTGTATACCTATAGAAGCCTTTCTTGTTGTTTTTGACATCCCTGGCCAGATTCAATTCCGTCAGGGCTTTAGCCTTCCTCACCTGATCCCTGGCCACTCGCACAGCCTCTTTGTAGTTCTTCCAGTCTCCGTTTTCACCCTCTATAGGCTTCCTTCTTTACTTTCAGTTGGTCCAGGAGCTCCTTGCTCATCCACACGAGCCTCCTGGCCTTTTTGCCCGCCTTGTTCTTCACCGGGATGCACCTCTGCTGAGCTTGGAGGAGGCATCCTTAGGCATGATGCATATCTTCCAATGCTTCAGTTTCTGAAGAGGAAAGTCTTTCTTTTGAGTTAACAATTGTACATTTAAGCTGAAAGCTAAGCTTAAGTCAAGGTTGTCTACATCCTGCATTTAACATCCACATGGGCAGCACCATCATCATAAACTCCAAAAATCTGTACAGAGAGTATGGATGGTTTGTACAAAGTCAGGTTAAAATCAGCAGTGTGTGTAGTTATGACCATTAGTTTGCTTAAGTCTTCCTCTTTTTTACTTCATAGTGTGGATGTAGCCAGAGAAGTTTCTTTACTCAAGGGCTCATAGGAAACAACATGTTTTGGGAACACACTTTTAAGTCTTTTTCAAATTTGCTGTTTGGACTCATTGGTTGGAAGCAGCAGAACAAAGTCTGGAGAAAGGTCCAGTTTCACTATCCTGGCTCTCATTAACCTTTAGACACTCAGCTCATCTGAAAAGGGAGCTTTTAGTGTAATATGGTTGTTTCTGGTAGAATAATGTAGAGATCAAGTGTTCACTAACACTTGCTGCAAAGCACATTGTTTCTTTATACATTTTTTATTTATTCTCTTCTTCTTCACTCTCTTGTACAGCAAATTTTAAGCAGTGGTGTCAAAGAAATCTAGATGACTGAGTGACTTACTTTAAGGTTACATTTTCAAGACAGAAATGTTTTTTTTAAAAGATAAATTTGAGGAGAGAAAAATATTTTATCTGTTTTGGGCAGGTAGCACCTATCCTGATGGGAAATCGATAGAGACTGTATTACTTGATTTGTTATGCTGTAACAAATTCATGAGCAAACACAATAAGAAAATTTGGTTATGTGTAGATTAGCATTATTGCGAGCTATGTTCAATCATTGTATTTTTCCCTTATAGTTATTGTAGGAACTGAAAGACTGTATTTTAAAAATATCACTGAGTTAAGCATAATTTATAACTTAATTAAACTGGTCTTCTGTAACTAAAAGAAAATTAGAATTCAAGATTTGTTATGTTAGATTTATAACACCAATGATAATTAATCTCAATCATGCATGATGGGTTGCAATTACAACAGTAGTTAATACTGCAGTTGTTTTAGTAAAAGCATTTACCCCAATCACTAAATAACAAAAATCATATTATAAAAATTCCACATTGTCTTTTTCTCTCTGAATACAATCAGTGTTTTGTTCTATAATTCGTTAGTATTCTTACTGTCCCTTATTGTATTTTTGTCAACTTACCTATATGAGAAAGAAGAAAGTTAATACTTAAAAAAAAGAGCTCCTTTTCTAAAGAAAGTTCACCCTCCATAGAGTTCATGTGAAAAACAAATCCAAAGAAATATTGGTTTGAGATTATTTTAATTAAAAAAAAAAAAAGGCTTTAAATTTGCAAATACCTTAGAAGGGCAGGAATGTGTTTAGTAATCTCTGGGTTATTGTAGCTACTAAATTTAAACCACATTTACTTCAGTACTCCTTCCTCAACCTTGCTTCTGCAGAGATTTATTAACTGACCTAATTGCATACAATGCAACTAATCATACAAAAGTTAATTTCAGTTGAATAATTCATTACATATAAGGTTAAGGTTCTGGCTGTCTGTTTGAAAGTTAGAATATAAATGTTAAATAGTGTATCAATGAGCAGAAGAACAGAAGCACTCTGGACTTCAAATGACCATATCTACAAATTTTACTTATTTGGGGTTTCATCTGGACTTTTTTTCCCACTCACCAATGTGCATTTGAGTTCACAGGCTTGTCAAACGGGAAAACCACAGCATTCTCTGTATCTGGACAAAGGGGTAACTTGGGGATGAGAAGAGAACATTAAGAGAGGCATATTTTAGGCATGGGGTACAGCTATCCTCAAAAATGGTTGTTATGGATAAGAGGGCAAACTGTGTGGCATGCAACATGCACTACAAAAATTGAATCTGGATGCAGTCTGTGTAGTCTGTACTTCCTATACACTGTTGCAAATGATGTATCAGTCTTCATTTTTTTAATGGCTGGTGAGGGTTTTTTTCCTATTCCTAATTGTACTGTTGATTACTTTAAGCAATATTAAGAAAACTGGAAGTTGCTTTATATGTGACAGCTGAGCTGCTTCCAATTAGCCAGAGAATGTCAGTTTTCTTTAGCAAAGTAATCAGTCTATAAAGTTGCACTGAAATGTTGATTTCGCTTGCAATAAGATGTAGTTAATTAACTTGAAGCAGTATGAAAGTTCATGTCAAAGAGTCATTGGAACCAAGTGAAAAACTCAATTGAAAATCAAAATATAAAAATTATGTTTTTATCTTATGTTTTGACTTGCTCCAGAAATCCCAATTCTCTTAGAAAATAACTCCTAAATGCTTTATTACCTTCTTTTAATATATTTTTTCTGCTCCTCTTCAGTTTCTCACTTTCTACAAGTTCTTATCAGGTCAGGTGTGCTTAAGACATTTTAATTGTTAATTTGAATCAGTTGGAGTAGATCAAAAGGAAATCTGTCAGTGAATCCCTGAATGCCACAGCACCTCCACTTCTATGTCTCATGTTTCCATTCTCTTCTGTGAGCCAATATTTGCATTTGAAATGTATTTTCTGTGATGCATCAGTCTCCCTTTTGGTTTATCTAAATGCTAAATCATGGCATTTCTATCAAGTAGCCTAATCTCCTGAGGACATGAAACATGCAAATTGACATCTCTGAATTCGCTATTGGTAGGAAAAGCTCAACAGGTGAAGTAAAAAGCAAACAAAATTTTCTTTCTAGAAATTAAAAACATATGGTTTTGGCCTTCGACTTTTATGTGAAAATGGACATTTCAATGTTTGATTATAATATTTTTTTAATTCTGTGGGCAATGAAAAATTTCAATACTGATTCAAAACAAAATTAAGTGTTGAAGAGTGTGAATTTATTTCATGTATCTATTCCCCTTTTTCATAGAATAATATCTGTCTTCTAACTATGAGCTGAAAAGGCCAGTCCTAATTTATTCTAACAATCCATTTCTATAGGATAAAATGTTTTCCTGTCTCATTGACTTTCACTATTCAGTTAGTTCAAATGTATTTCAAGATCTCTGAAGGTTGTTGCTGAAGCTGGAATACATTAAACACTGTGTCTTTGAAGCTAAGCCTATATGTCATATTTGTTTGTGTACATACACCACTGCAATTAATAAATACATTAAATTATCATGTGTGATTATTATGAAATACCTTAAGTGAGTTAAGAGTGCGATTAATATTACTCTACAAGTCAAAGACAACAAATCAATAATAGTTATGCAAATTTTATGTCTGAAATAATACCAGTATTTAAAAATTAACCTGAGCTTTAAAGCTGAAATATTAATGCTGATACCCAAAATACAACGTAAACCTCTTTTTAAAATTACTTCTCTAGTTCTTAAGAGTTCATATTATTAAACTTCCTCTGAAAGAGATAGTACATAAAATTCAGGAGTCTCCAAGGCAATTCATTCTCTGGTGGGTGAATAGTTTCACCATAAAAACCTATTTCCTAAATATCTTGAGGTAAAGTAAAGCTATAAAAGAAATCTTAGTATCAATAAGTCTTATGCTGAAATACCAATAAATTCTCATGTTGCAGTGAGACATATTGTCCTTTAAGTCTACATATGCTTACAGTTTTGAAGAGACATGGGATAAATGTTCTTTTGTTACCTGCTCTGCTGAGTGATATTTACAGATAATTTAAAATTAAGAAGTAATACAAAGCCTCTGACACCTATTTCTTCCTTGTTTATAGAAAAGCAATCTGTAAATTTGTGCATGTTTTCAGCTAGTTGGAGGGAAAGTGTTCATGTGCAAGGTACTGTGAAGCTTCTACTTCATTTATAAAAGAGATAAGGTCTCACAAAACTAAAACTGTCCACAGATTGATAAAATCTCCTCAGAACTGAGAAACCTAAAAGAGTGTATAAGAAAATTCGGAACTGAGGAAGAAATTAAAATTATATTTGAAGTCTTGCCAAATGCCTGAGGAGCAGCTTGTAGATAGACCGTAAAGCCACATAGCTGGACATAAAATATTTTTGCTTACCCAGAAAAGCTGCAAAGCATCCTGAAATTCAGTTATGTATACACATCTGATCAAAGAACTATGAACAATTTTACTATCGTAGATTAGGGAAAGGCAGGAATGAAAATTTTAAAATGAGTGGAAAGCTGTGGGCATTGAAGAATTTCCTTCTTAAGTGAGCTGAGTAAAGAATGCAAGAAAAAATTGTCAAACTGTGAAAACTACCACCTTGAATAAAAAATTAGGGCAACCAGAGAATTTAAGACAAGAGATGTCTAAACCTTCTGTTTCTTAGCTCAGGTGGAGAAAATAAGACTAAATCAATGAAAAAAATTTGCTTTTAATAGAAAGCAAAACCAATTTGATTCTCTTTAAACTTTATTTAATGTCATATTTCTACTGAATAATTGGAGAACTGAATAGAAACATATTTCTAGTAACACTTTTGAGGAGTGCAATAAATAATACTATCCATATAAAGAAAAATCTTAGTTAAATGAATGTAGCACAAACCTTCAATATGTGGCTTGGATCTATACAATATTTTTTGTTAACTGTCGCTCTTCTAAAATAAATTAACAGGTGACTGGGGGAAAAAAAAATGAAGTGTCAGAGGATTTGAAAAAAGGTATACATCTGACCTATCCAGATACCTAGTAGACCTATGTAATGATATTCGAACTGATATTGATTCTCAGGTTGCTATTCTGAAATTACCATAATTGTTATTTATCTGTGAAGCAGACCAATAGAATGAAAACGGGCAAAGAACTAGATGAAAGCTACCCACCATGTGTTCCACAACATATCTAACAAAAAGGATTGGAACTTGTTCTTATTTTCAGTGTCTTGGAAAGAAAAAAAAATACGTAACTGTCTCAAATAAAATGAGAGGGGACTAACAATAACATAAAGGCCACAACTATAGAGAAAGATGCCTGGAAGACAAAATAAAACCCAAGCAAGCAAGCAAACAAAAGATCTTCAAAGAGAAATGATAGCCTAAGCCAAAATAAGAGGATTATATATTCAAGTCAAACTGGGAAGAATGTCACATACGTCTAAGAGAGTGTCTTAATCTGTTAGAAACTGTCAAAAAAAAAAGAAAAAAAAACCAACAAAACTGTTCAGCACAGACAAAACCAAACAAATATCACTTTTTAATCTTAAATGGCAATATTTGGTACCTGCTCATCTGGCACTAAAAGTAGCATATTGCAAGCTGTCTTTAAGGGATGATTTTTCACATAATTTTGCAAGAAATAGACAAAATCTTGTGTATGTATATGTGTACGCTTATGAGTACGTGTGTGAGTGTGTATATACATATGTATGTGTATGGGTATGCATGTGTATATTCACCCACATGTATGTCATTGATAGGAGGTATACAATAGCAATGTCAAATAGAGCAGCTGCTTTGTAGAGATAAGCAGCTGCTGCTGTCTCATGACAAGAAGCACATCTACTGCACCAAAAGGTGCTAATATTCCTTTAGCCATGTCAGACAGTTCTCTCAATAGTTAATATGTGGCTCCATGTCTATCACTAAAGTTAATTACAGTGTTGTCACAGTATTAAAGGGTGCAATTACCTGGGCATTAGAGTTTTAAAGTATATAACCACCTTAAGTATATAATTATCCATTAATCTGAAGATAGCATTTGATTGCTTGCTGCTGAATTCACACAGTAATTATATGTTTATGCATATTATAAAGTAAAATAAACCTTTTAAAATAATAGCTAAGTAAATGTTTGTTTCTTAATAAGATTACAAATATATCATCTACTACAATTTATCAGGATTTTTTTTTAATAGAATTGTATCAGTTTCAATGAGCTGAAACTTTAGTCAGTTTTAGCACATTTCAGTAGATAAGCAATCATGAAGAATCCATATTCATTCATAATTTAATATTCTATGATTCTCTGAGGGGCATTGGAAATGGTAGAGTATATAATGGATCTTTTGGGAAATCTGCTCCTTTCTTTTGTGCTTGTTCATTTTGTCAACTAGCCTGTAAGTTCCAAGGTCAGCAACAAGTTAATGTCCTATCAGAACTATTTTATGTTTTGGTAAGAGACATCATAGCTCTATGATGTAAGAATACATTTCCTGATTTTTTTTCTTTATGAAGATTTAGCAGTTATTGAGACAGAACTTATAAACATTTACAACTGCAGAAAATTTCAGTAGTACTAGAAAAGATCTCTCGTGACTCCCATTTGGCATTTGTACCTGCTCCAATGTGAAAGAAAGGGTAGTTGGATACAAAGTCAATATGACACCGTGCAATTCAAGAGTACATGACAAAATACAGATTATGCAAAACCATTGCTCTTGTGTAACACAACTGCATGAACACACAAGTAATGGCAAAAGAAGTGCTAAAAATGTCCAGAATTTTATTATTAATTCTATACTCTGAACAAAGAAGAATCATTTGTGAGGAAAAAAGGCAAGACAAAAATATTTTATTACTATTTCTGAATAAATTTTCTACTTTAATTTAAAAAACTTTAGGGAAAAAGTTTGTTCCATATGTACTTTCTTAAAATAGTCAAGAGTTCTGTCATCAAGATGAAAGGGATTACAAGAAAAATAAAGAGACTTCATAGAAATTCCAAGTGGTCTTGAAAGATAGAAATTATATCTACATTGTCTGAAAAAAAAAGACAGTCCTGAGTAGGGACAAGCATAATGCTTTGTGACGAGAACTAAGTAACTGCATAAGTATAACATGGAAATAACTGATTAAAAATCTGGCTACAGGAATCACAAACCTCTACGAATCAGGAGTACTATGTTGATGTAAAAAAGGGCAAGTGTCTGTCTTCTTTGGAAGCATAAAGAATAGCACGGCCATAGAGAAAGGAAAGTATCCTTTATCTCTGAAGAAGACAGTGGAAATTATTTACCATATCCCAACGAGAAGACTCTAGTTGAAGGAAAATGATACCCAAGAGAGAGAGACCAGAAGAGTCATGGTTATGCATTACAGACTGCTGAGGGTGCTCTATAAAGCAGGTTCTTTAATGAACTGGAGATGTTTCGTCTGAAAAATAATCTAGTGGATATATAACAATCTTCTGCATAAAGCATTGCCGAAAAGAAGAAGGAAGTAATCTGCTTCCAGTCATGACAGAACAAGAAGTAAGTTTAAATTACAGCAAGGAAGGTTCCAGCTGGATGTGAGGGACAGGAATAATGAAGCATGAGAATGCCTTATTTAGAGAAGTTATGGACCTTCCTCATAGAAAACTGATTAGAACTGGCTATCCTGGTTTCCTAAGGAATTTAGTCATATGTAACAGGTCTGTCCACGTATTTTTCTTTGTCTCTGACCCACCAAAAAACTGATCAATTTCAAGCAGATTTGGTAGAACAGTATAGGTCTCAAAGATATTTCATTTATTTGTAGGAAAATACATTATGGGCAAAGGTGAGAGATTTCATTAGAATTCCCTGTATGTGTTTTGAACTCAGCCTTTGCTAGATAATAAAGACAATCTCTATAAAATCAGATGTGACATGAATGTATATGAAATCTAGTTCAGTTTCATTGTTTCTACTGTATCATGGATAGACAAAAGTTTTCAAGATATGGTTTTCAAGGTGGAGTTACAGCTTTATGTGCTTCAGTTTTGACTGTTTGCGACTGCCCTAGCTGGCACTCAGACCAATCCGAATCTAAAAATTAAATTTAAATTATATTTTTAAAGTATTTTCTCATCCAAATTAACTTTCTGCATGTGCTTGTTCTGTGGTGGCCTGTCCTCTAAATTCTGATTATTCCTCCATAGGATCAGAAAATCTGAGAAAACCGTTGTCCAAATTGTTTTGACTATATATAAAATTAGACAAAAGAAATGCTTGTTTCTGTAAGGTCAAGTACTTTCTCATCATCAGAAAGCTAATAACATCTCTGAATTGTTCTGTGGTGGGGAAGGGACGATTCATTGTGTGTGTTCCATGACAGAATTGTGTCTGGTCTCCTAGGACCTACTGTGTGCATGACAATTTATCTAAATCCTCCCTGTCATTTTCCCATTAAGCAGTCATGACTAAATATAATAGATGTATAATCTAGCATTTACTTCATAGCAGTGGGCTATTCTTCCCTTCCCTTCCCTTTCCTCACCTTCCTGCACCTTCCCGCACCTTCCCTTCCTACACCTTCCCTTCCCACTTTCTTGATATTGTTGTCAGCTCTAGCAGAAGGCTTCTCATGTTAATGTGATACAATTTGTTTTATTTCTATTTCAATAGTCTGAACTCAGAACAGGCTGAATTAACAGCATCTTGCTCCCAAAATGTAATAGTTAACAACTACATTACAGAAATTTTGTATCATACCAACTGGATTCTTTATCACTTACTCTTTTTTTTTATGGGGAAAAAAATGAAAAGTTGAAGATAAAATGGTAAATAACTAAGTTCTTATTGTTTAACTCATTTTCAGATCCAGAGTATTAAAAATGTTTGTCGTCATAGGCAAAAGTTTTCCTTTTCATTCAGTGCAGGTGAGAATAACCCTGTGCTGTATATGTGAGCATTACCGGCCATTTCTTTGAACCTCTGGTGACTGGTTGAAAACTTTCTTTAAACAGAAAGTATGGTAAAATGTAATGACCACATCTGATCAGTAGGAACACTCACTGTGTCAGGGAAAAAGCCTGGATGTTCACTGTGTGCTGTCTCCTCTTCCTCAATTTCCCACAAGGAAATAAGGCAGAGCCTGTGAGCAGGGAGAGAGCCTGATCTTCCACACTGGATGACTTTACCAGCCCTGCAACCATGGGCGCTGCCCTTATCTA
>WHYT01015526.1:9164-27673 GCA_009806455.1 Tetrax tetrax | reverse complement strand
TTTTTTTTAATAGAATTGTATCAGTTTCAATGAGCTGAAACTTTAGTCAGTTTTAGCACATTTCAGTAGATAAGCAATCATGAAGAATCCATATTCATTCATAATTTAATATTCTATGATTCTCTGAGGGGCATTGGAAATGGTAGAGTATATAATGGATCTTTTGGGAAATCTGCTCCTTTCTTTTGTGCTTGTTCATTTTGTCAACTAGCCTGTAAGTTCCAAGGTAATGTAATAGTTAACAACTACGTTACAGAAATTTTGTATCATACCAACTGGATTCTTTATCACTTACTCTTTTTTTTTATGGGGAAAAAAAATGAAAAGTTGAAGATAAAATGGTAAATAACTAAGTTCTTATTGTTTAACTCATTTTCAGATCCAGAGTATTAAAAATGTTTGTCGTCATAGGCAAAAGTTTTCCTTTTTATTCAGTGCAGGTGAGAATAACCCTGTGCTGTATATGTGAGCATTACCGGCCATTTCTTTGAACCTCTGGTGACTGGTTGAAAACTTTCTTTAAACAGAAAGTATGGTAAAATGTAATGACCACATCTGATCAGTAGGAACACTCACTGTCAGGGAAAAAGCCTGGATGTTCACTGAGTGCTGTCTCCTCTTCCTCAATTTCCCACAAGGAAATAAGGCAGAGCCTGTGAGCAGGGAGAGAGCCTGATCTTCCACACTGGATGACTTTACCAGCCCTGCAACCATGGGCGCTGCCCTTATCTACCGAAGTGCTCGTTATAGCACCAGGCCTTTGAAAGCACCAGGACACCTCAGCTCTGCTGACAGCCATGTGTGCTGACACACTGCTCGCAGGTGGGTTATCAGTCCTGAGCAGACCAGATCCGCACAGCTAAAAGGGTTTACAGAGTCAAAAATTTTCTCTATGCTGTTTGCAAACATACTATGTGGTTAAGTTTCAAGCATACTACCTTAATCTTGTATGGAGAGGCAGGGGAATGGAAGTGATAGATGAGTTTAATTTACTTAAATATAAATAATACCTGTCCCTCACAATATTTGACCTCAGGACTTTGTATTTTGTTTGTAGCAAAGGATTTCAGGCTGAAAAAGATACTAACTTTGCTTAAATTACTTCAGAGAACTTTGAAAGGCAGCTTTCTTCCAGTTTAACACTCTAAAAGTCTGTATTGTTCTTCTATAAGATTCATATATGCCCATAAGGAGAAAAAAAAATGCTGTTAGTGGAAAATAAAATAATTAATTTATAATTAAATATTTATTTTAAAGCATACCTGAGATAAACTACTAGAAGATTTCATTGTATTGAAATAAACTTGATTATATTAAGTTCTCTTAATTTAGAAAAAAAAAAAAATATTTTCAAGCATCCTGTACTATTAGTCCAGAAAGCTGTAAGAAACATGAGAAAAATAAGGATTTGTAAATATTAGGGTTTGACAAATCCATACTGCTGCTTGTGATGTTTCTCTAAAATCTCTGTTCTTCCAATATTATCTGTTTGCCAACGGACAAGATTGCCTTTGGGGATACTGATAGGTGAAGCTACCGACACAGTAGACTAACTATTGTAGTTTCAACTGTGTCAAAATTTCTGCTATCACCATTACTTCTTGGCAAAGCATAGAAATCTCTTGCTTGCCAAAGTATTCTCAAGGTCAATAACAAAGCATTTACTGAGAATTCCAGAAGCTGTTTTTATTTTAACAAAATTTCAAAGAAAAAATAGCCTAGCTGCTAAACTTAAAAAAAACCCCACAGAGCCTCTCAGCAGGTGGAAAAGTACAGGGATAATAGTTTGGAGTAAAAATAATAAAATACGTTAAGAAATAATAAAGATTTATAGAAAAATTATTTGGCATTTATGCCTTCAGTTGTCATTTGCTCTCTCCACAATTATATCAGTTCCATTTAAAAGCTATATTATATCATTTTAAAAAGGAAATATTATTTCCAAAATTTAAATTACACCAAATAAGAGATCTATTTTAACAGTATGAGACTTCAAGGGAAGATTTACTTAGACCTTAATATACTTCTTGGGACCAAGCCTTGAACCTACCTACGCTCTGAAGGCACGTATTAGCAATTTCATAAAGCATACCTTGTTGTGTCTTAGTGCTGCAGTTAGATAGATAATGGAGTACATGTGCTCCTCAGAAAGGTATTAATAACATTTTCCTGACCTTGGAAATGGTACTAATCAGTGCTGCTGTATTTACATGGAAAAAAACCCCAAGAGTTTCTGTATCTTCTACTGTTTGGAATCTTGTACCTATGAGGAAGTACTCAGACAACACTGCCGTGCTTGAAAGATACCTCTACATTTAAATGCTTGGCAATGAAAATAAAAGGTTATTTTTAAAAGCAGAATACACCTCACAGAATACTTAGGGGGCCAATGTAGCCGACTTCCTAACTCTGCTTTTATCAGATTCCTGCATCCAAGAATGAAGGAATTTTAGGGGCTTTACTTAATTTTGGCTGACCATAACTTCTCAGCCTTGCCATTGAGGTTATCTGCCTTTTGAGAGATCATTTCGCTGAAGGACATGCACACAATTGCAAGAGCCAGCCTTTTCTTTAGTAGTGGTCAGGGATCAGTGTATAGTAACTTTTCTCAGTTGTTTTTCTTAATACATTCTGAGGTTGTACTGAAGGGCAGAGCAGTGAGGGCTGTGTGCTATTTAGAGAAATATAGCTTATGTTTTTAGCATGTTTATGAAGCTATCTATGAAGAACAACCCAATCTGAGTTCTGCTTGTTCAGAGATTAGCAGAGATCAGCTATACTGGTTTTCTGAGTCTGCTGCAGGTCTCACCGAGCTTCCAACATGTAAAAAACAGGGCCCTGTGTGAGATCTTTAAGATATGTTAGCAACAGGGAATAAGGCAGGTGATATGGCTCCCTAGGCAAAAAGAGTGCAGAGGTGAACAGAGACCAAAGAGACTGCCCAATCTGAAAGCTGCAGGAGGCTAGAAAGTGAAAAGTACAATGTTCCTAAGGGACTATAAAAGTAGTTAATTTTTCAGAGCTGTTGGTATGATAGTAGGTTATGATTGATGTTCAAAATAAAGTCAGTGTAGACTGGTGCTATACAGTGTCGAAAATGCTTTCATTTGTATGATCAAGAAGAATTGCATTCATATAATGGGACTGGATTTTATTTGTTCACACTGTGCTTAATGCCTTTCTTAAATGGTTGACTTTAATTTCTAATAGAAAGTTGAGGTTCTGAGTAAAGAGGATATGGCAAGTGAGTACAATGTCATAACACAAATATTAATGAATTAATTTTTCAACAAGGCAACCGTAATTAACCTTATAGACTTGTCTACTTCCAGTGAATGAGTTGCAAACATACTTAGTGGAGTCTGGTGACATGAATGGTGCTGTAGGAAGCACCCTTCAAATACGTGGTGTTCGTTTGCTCTTAGTTCTGGAGGAGGCAGATTACTGTTTGGGATTTGCCTGTACAAAAGGTAAC
The DNA here is from genome assembly GCA_009806455.1 of Tetrax tetrax. Taxonomy (NCBI): domain Eukaryota; kingdom Metazoa; phylum Chordata; class Aves; order Otidiformes; family Otididae; genus Tetrax; species Tetrax tetrax. The sequence goes on along the minus strand of WHYT01015526.1, from coordinate 24,198 downwards.
ACACTCTTACTTCTTCTCTTTTTAATATTTTCAGTGTTACAGTGGTAGCTCAGTGTACTGTTCTCATTTTACTCCACCTTTGTGAGCTGATAAAAGTTGAACATGCATTGAGTTTTAATAAATAGAACAGGCAAGAACGTGAATGGGGTGATTTCAGAGACTGCCATTGTGACTTTTTAGCATCAGGATGATATGTTTCTGAATTCCATAAGAAAATTCTGCATAAAACTTTACTTTGAGAAAGGAAAAAGCAATTTCATCTTTGCATTAAAAAAAAAAAAAAAACAAAAAAAAAACAACAAAAAAAACCCAAGCTCAGTACCTTCAAAATGTGGTAAATTGAAGATGTTTCCCTTATAACTTGATGGGTTTTTTCTGTGCTACTTCTTAATGCACCACCTTAAGCACCCCCTCACTAAAAAAACCCACAACAGGTAGGATTCATTGTAAATTTTACTTTGGGCTTCTGTGAGAAGTCAGTATGCGGCACGTCTACCTTTCTTTCACTTCTATGCATACGGTCTATCTGCATCAGTGTATACATGTAATCTGTTAGCCATTTCATCAGTCAGATGTGTTGTCAGTGTAGAAATAAGCAATCTGCCTGCCTTGAACCTGCCTTTCAAAATCTAAACTTAATTGTTGCTTTCTCCTCAGAGGTTAATATTTTAGGGAAACACAAAGGAAAAAAAAAAAAGCCTTGGTCAAGCTACTGCCACTCTTCACATGCAGGATGATGTTTTAGGTTCTCCAGTTGGATTCACCTGACACAGTTGACAGGACCCTCAGCAGTCAAGAACGGCATCATTTTTCCTTGACTGAGCACAGAAATTGGGAGATTTCAGACATTCTTACCCAGGAGGCATTAATGAATTGCCTAAATATGTAGTTCTGGCTGCCCTAGGTTTATCTTTTGATTAGGATAGAAACTGGCAAATAACTCTGTCCTTTCAAAACCAGATACATATATAGGAAAGGTTTAGGGACGCCAGGTGAGTTTAGAAGAGTTTACCTTTCCAAGACAAAAAAAAAAACAACCAACCTTTTTATTAGAGTCCACTCCTAAAACTGCTCTTTCTCTTAGCAAATAGCATGATGCCTAACCTGCTCTGTTACCATGCTAGTCTACTTACTTTGTAGAACAAGTGCATGTACATGTGTAGGTCTTCCTACCTGAACAGAACAAATGAGTAAATTTGTCCTTTATCATGTGAGTGTTCTAAATCTTGAATTTATAAGACAATATAGAACAAGGCTTATAACTTTTCTTCAGATGAAGCAGTTACATTTCGTACTGATATTGTTGGAAAGTCTGTGAGAACGCTGGTTTATGACATATTTTAAAGAGTCGTAAGGAAGAAACAGGGCTTGCAGGTTCCTTGTTCTCATATTTACCTCATATCGAGTTATTTGCATAAAATGGTCTAGGTGTTTTAGAAGGAACAGACTTCTTTACAATATTATGCAGCCAAAGAACACGTTACCTATATGGAAAATTAAAAGCCGATCCTATCTCTAATTAAAACAGACACCATCTAGAAATGTATTGCTCTTAGTCCTACAGTGTATGAAGGATAAGCTATTCAAACCAGCAAAGTTTTGTCAGTCTAACCATACAACTGGGCAATTCCATTCCTTTGATTGTAATTTCTTAATTCATTTCACTCAAAGGAGATTTCTCCCTCTTTCCTTTCTTTTTTGGTTATATCTGGCCTCTGAACTGAAAAAAACACTTATTTTTATGACTGTTTAATTTACACATCTATAACTTTCTTCAAGGTTCCTCTAGAAAGTGGGGACTCTTGCTGTCTACAAGACTCAGCTTTCTAGAAGAATGCGCTTGGAAGAGACAATACATAAATAGAGAATCATAGCTGTGATAAATCAGCCTGTACGAAAGTCCTGTTGGTGAAAACAGAACTAAAAAAACCTAAATTACTTAATAAGGAAAAGGAATTCTCAGCCCTTTTGCTTTTTTTTCCCCCCATAGGCAAAAAAAACCCCAAACCCTAGTAGCTTGCATTCTTTTTAAGCAATCATCTTCTTTGACTGTGCTGGTTGGCCTGCCAGCCACATTTGCTCTCTCAAAGCCTGCAACTGCTCTTTTCCCATAGGCACACATTAAATCCCTTTCTCCCAGACAGTTTGTCTGTAGATGAGTTATATGAATGATATTATAGGAGATGGTCCAATGAAAAAGAGAGAACTACTTTTCAAGGCTTATCAACTTCTCTCAGAAATTCACTTGGCTTACAGAAAACAGCTTTAGTCAGTACTCCTAGTAAACCTCCTCCTCCCTCAAGCAATTTCTTTTTCTTCTTTTGTCTTTGTTGTCAACTTACAGTCAAAGGCCCATTCCTCTTGTCACAGACACCTCTGGCTTCACAGTCTCTGTTTGAAACAAAACCACATCACCATACAAAGAAATGCATCACCTAAAATGTCCATCTAACTTAATAGGCAATAGTATACCTGCTGCATGCTTTTGCTGAAGTCTGTGCAAAACCACCAATATTATTAAAATTTTTGCTTAGTCCTCCTTTCATGTTTGTCTGTTGAGAGTCCCTGACTACCCTGGCACTATTGGGCAAATGCCTGGTGAGACTGAATGCTATCACACCTGACAAAGAACACATCTGCTCTGCAACATTTCAGTGTCTCTAATCTATTGTCCATAGGCTTCCTGCTCACTGACATTTAGCTTTCATTTCTTTGATAAATTGGGAATGTAGGGCTCTCTGAAGGCACCTTAAGATGGTACTCATTCCAGTTCTCCTAATATTATGTGCCAAATGGTTTTTAATACTGGAAGATACACCTCTATTGCAGCTTGCATATCTTCTTCCTCCATCAACTTGCTCTTCACTTTTCCATGCTTGTAGTCAATCAGTGTGCTCCACCACAACTTAGACCTAAGTGGCACTAACAGGGAGCTTTACAGGTCTACTTCCACTATTTTAGATTTAAGGGACTGCAAGGTCCCTCCCACCTCCAAATGAATGACTTACTATACTTCATCATTTATGCAGCTTACTTTGGTATGTTAAAAGAGCGTCTGCAATCTCAAACAGACCAATACAGTTGTATAATCTATGTACAATCATTTAAATAAAAAAATGATAGCACAGCTTTTTTGATTAAGGAAATAGCCACTCTTATTTTTGTATTAGAAATAATTATTCTTGCAGTACTTGGCAGTCTGTTATGAATTCAAGTTTTGCCAGACAATAATAATGAATCCCTGTCCAAGTTGCTGAATTAACTGAATAAATAAACTTATGCACTGTTACTTCACATACTGTTCTATTTTTTCTCACCTCAACCACTGAAAAAAATAAAATATCAGTTCTGATTTTATCTGACATACTGCAAGGATTGTCCTTTCAGGTCTGGAGAGCATGAATTGTTTTTGTTGATTAAGGTCCACTGAATGTAAATATCAGTCTCTCATTGTAATTTTGCTTAGTAGGAAGAGCACATCACAGTCCAATTTTTCAAAATTTTGTGATTTTGGGCAGAACTAGTCGTAAGTCTTTTGTTATAACTTTTTGTGTTGTGAAAAGAGTAGTAGTCATTTTTAAGAGACTCTTTTCCACTGAAGTGTGATTTCTGTCATTAAAATAAAACATTAGAATATGGACTTATTTTTATCAAAACTTCCAACAATTTTTTTTTGGTTTGCTATCTATACTGACAAGTAAGACTGATGGATATTGTGTCTAAATACATGGATATTGTGTCTAAATACAAACCTTAAAATCAGATACACATTATGAACGGAGAACATAAATGTCTGCCAAATTTGTATTTTAAAAATTCCTAAAGTTTGCTGTAAATTTTTTATGTGATACTGACTTTTCATATTGAGAAATTAAAAGCCTTGAACATGAAAGTCCATGCCTATTTTTCTGATCTGTTGTGCTATTGCATAGCTTACATTAACCTATGCTGTGGCCTTCACTTTATGCAAGGCTTGCACAGTATTAAAGTCAAAACATGTAATATGTAAGAGATACAAAAGAAGTCATATGAAAAAATATTCTATTTTGTCACTCATATTACTTCAGGGAGCCACCTTCTATGTTTAAACTGACCAATGGGATATTTAAATTAGGATCTGAGTTCACTTCTTTCATACTAGTAAGTGCACTATATGCTAAAAAGATACCAAAGTAATAGTCAATTAAATTATGCAGTAAGGTAACTAATGTTCATGCTTTGTTGTTCTGAAAGTAGGTAGAGGTTAAGGCAAATGCGATCTAGAATGGATGCAGAAGACAGCGAACAGAAGCATTTACAGACTTGACCTTTTCCCCAAATCCCTAGGACTCAGAAGAAATGTACTTACTTATTCCTTGTGCATGCTTTAATATCCTGCTGATTTTCTTCACCTATGGATTTTTGGAAGAATAATAGTGGGCTTTTGTTCTGTCATTGCAGAGGGGAAAAAAAAGGGACAGAAATTTTTGGAATGCTTTTTCATGGAAAATATGACTAAGAAAGACTTAGAGAGCAATAAAGCTAAAAATAGATTGTGGGAAATACAATTTTTTTTTAAATAATAATTTTTAAATTATTTTATATCAATACCTAATACACTGGTTCTGAATTCCTTTTCAAAGGCTGACTCAGAACATGAACATAAACCAACGCTTATATTTATGTACTCTAAATCATTCCTGTGTTATTCAGGTTTCACAATGAAGTGCTTGCACATTCAGTAAAGGTACAACTCCCTGTGTAGTCCTAGGTCTGTCATTGCACATAGTCCAAGGACAATCAGCAATTCCCTACCAAAAATTGTGTTATGCCAAGTAACTAAAGGCTGTACTACCAAGCACTTAGGAAAACAGGTGACTTGAGGACTGTGCAATCAATCTGAATTCTGATGTTTGCACATCTTCCTTTCGATTCTTTTCATTCTCCTACTCTTGCAGTAATGCGGTACTTCCAAGCAGCTTGATGTGGCTCCTTAATAGATTGCTTAGCAGTAGTATAAACCTCATCTGGGAATGGCACACAATCAAGATTTTTTCCTGAGGAACATAAGTTAAGAGAAGAGACATTTCATTTTTTTTTTTTGTACCTTCAGTCAAATGTGAATGAGATTCCATGAAAAGAAAAAAAAACCCTCAGTCTTCATCTTCACAGATTTCTTCCCTTCAGGCTCCACAGTCTGCAGCAAATAGCAGAAATGTGGAAGTTTGGAAAAACTTAAAATTGGAAAGCATTAGACATTTTGAATAAATAAGCTGTAATAATATAATTGTTGTAATATTCAGCAAAGGATTTTCTGAACTCAGGTCTTGGCACAAGAAAGAATGTGCCATTCACCATTAAAAATAAACTAACAAATAAAAAAGCATTGAAAAACTGAGGAAAAAAAAAAGTGTCTCTGTTACCAATAAATTAAAAGAAGTCCTGTTTGGTCCCTTTTTCTGAAAGCATCTTTGTAAAATAGTTGGGTTTTTTTTTTTTTATGCAAACGTGCAAGGGAAAGAAACTCCCATAACCTAAAGGGTTATTTTGTGAGGTAAAAATCTCTAGTAGCTTCCTACTGACAAGGAATAGATGAGGGAGTGCACGTTTTTCATCATGTAAATGGAATTATAATTTTGTAAGTTATACATTAGACCCACTCAAAAACCAAATGCATGCACACACACCGGTAAGAGCAGAACAGGCCTCCAGCTGCACAACTTTAATAGCAGGAGACACAGTAGTGCACTACAGGGCTTTGCAACCACTGTGGAACAAAGAGGGAGATTTTCACCGGCTGCTGTACGGCTGAGCTCTAGTAAGAAATGATTGTTAGGATGATTGTTAGGAAGCTCATGAGTTGTTCAAAACGTGTCGGCAGAGTGGTAGTAAAGCATTATATAATCCGTAAACAGAAGGAAAAGGTTGAAGAAACCATAAAAGTAATTGCAATAAAAAGAAGAAAATAAGTTTACACAATATGTAAATTTTTTGAACTTCATAAAAGGCCACAGAAAAAATAATGCAATGTTGACTCATATGCTAGACCTGCTCATTCAGTCCTTTGCAAATCCTATATTGTTTATGCCTTTTACAGAAAACAGAAAAGTGTGAATAGACTTCTTCCTCTCACACCAGTTTGTGAACACATCCAAATAAAGCCTTGATTTTTTTTGTTGTTGCTCTGAGACTCACAACTTAGGATTTCTAATACCTGACTAGTGTCACATGTAATGATCTTAAATGGTCTTTAGTACCACTCAGAGGAGATCCTCTGTTGCCTTTTTTGAGAGATTTGATTCAATGCTACAGTAGCTGTTGAACATTTGTTAGACATTGCCTGATTTAGAAGAGTCTAGAATGAAAAATGCCAGCAATTAAAATGTATGATCATTCACTCCTCAAAGAGGAACAAATGTCTCTCCAGCAAGATTTTGAAATGGTAACTTCTTTTTTTCTTTTTCTTACTTCATGTGGAACCACACATTTTTTGATGATACATAAATAGGTTTTATTTTTTAAAGATCTTCAGCCACCACCTCTGTGTCATGTGATTATGTGTGTTTTCTTTACCAAAATCTAATTTCATTGGGTTTGTTTTCACAGCAGTAAGGGAATGCTGAAGAACAGACTGTGTAGTTCTGACTTCTGCAGTGACCTAGCTCCCTGTGGAGTCATGAAGCTCCCTAGGGGTGTTCTGTCATCTGCATCTCTGGCTGCTTCTATTGGTCTCATCCAAGAAACTTTTTCCCACCTTTCTTAATTAAAAAAAAAAAAAAAAGCACTTCTACTAGCAAGCGGTAGAACCACTTCCCTGAGTTTCCTTTAAACTCAGGAAAGTGAGTGAACTCAGGGCATGAGTGAAAAAGGAGACTTTTTTTTCCATTTTTCTTCATTAATTGGGATCATGTGACAGTATGAGAATGGTGTCCGGATGAAGACAGTGTGTCAAACCTGCATTTAGCACTATCTACAGTGGACCTAAGATAGAAGCTTTCGTTTTGTAGAGAAGGGATGATTTAGTTTCAGATGCCTATGATGTTTGGTTATTAGAAGAGATTTTGCTGTAGGCATATTGATCTATAAAAACTATTCTATTACTAGCTGTGAGTACTAGACTCCCTAGTAGTGAGTAGTAGTGAATTTGTTGGTTAAATTTAAAATTTAAAAAATGCCCATAGTATTTTGGCAAAGTTAGAATGTTTTGATTGTTTGTTGGATATGTTTTTAACTGGAAATGAAATGCAAGACTTAGCTGTAAGATTGGTAAAGCTGTATACTACAATCAAAGCTGATCTACAGTTAATACACTTTTTTTTTTTTATGTAGCAATTAAAACTGATAGCCTAATGTACTAAATAACTTTTTTTAGGAAATTAATATGAAAGGAAATAAGTTGTAAAGGATACACTGAAGGAGTTTGAAGATTTTTCTTCAAAACTTTCACCAAAATTATATTTCTGGGGATCAAATCACCCTACTTTTCCTGGACTCTGTTAAAGAAGGTAAACAAGTAACTGCTTTGATTCTAATGAGAGAGGATGTTAAATTTGCCTCTTGATTTCTGCTTAGGTGTCTTTCTGCTGTGTCTTTCCTTAATCATGTGACTAGTCAGAACTGGAATCAGTAAAACTGTGAAGAGTTAATTGGGATCTCTTCAGTGTAATGTAATCTAACTGTTAAGGTTACTGTGTCATCCACATTCACAGTTGCTCTACTGACCACCAGGCTCTGAAAACATCACCTACAATCTCATACTCTCTATTAATACATATTTATTGAGTTCTGGGGAAAGATCATGAGGGATGTAATTCAAAAGCCTTGTTTTAAATTCCTCTTCGTTTTAATCTTGGCAGTTGCCTTCATCTCCATGCTGGTTTTCATTTCAAACAGGCACGGCCTTCATAGAGGATGAAAGAAATATTTTATTTGTAGCAAATGTATGCATTATTTTTAAAATTAACAAGCTGGGGAGTATAAAAGAGTATCAATTTTTTATTAATAAATATTTTCCATATAAATATGCCTTCCAGAAAAGAAGCAATTCAAAAAATCGCTGGTCATAGAGCACAAATTGCAGATTCAGAGGACAAATTAAAAAAAAAACCCTCATTTTTCAGTAAATATAATACCTACTGGAAATCATATTACAGCTGTAATTATCTCATCTTTGAAAGGAATAATAATTCTTGCTCCTGATTAAAATAGTCAGTCATATTTAAAAGATAAAATCTGGATCATCTGTGCTAAAAAAAAAAGGAAATGTAGACAGCAAAAGCAAATTCTAACATCACCTTCTAATAAAAGATGATAGGCAAGTAATAGCATGTCTGACAGTCACAAATGATTCACTCAGAAATTTCTATCAAATCATTACAGTTGTCTGAAAATACATTTAGTGCTCCAAACTGGTAGGTTCATGGAAAGTACTCCTTTCAAATTACTGTCTCTGGAACAAAAGAATGAATTAGGTGCCCAAATCTATATAACTAAATTGAAGCTATAAAAATAAAAAAAAAAAAAAAAAAAAAAAAAAAAAAAGCAGTTAAATAAGTCAGACGCTGATGGATTCCTACATGATTTTTTAAACATTCATAAAATGTTTAACTCCATTTTACAGACATATACAAGAGCTTTATTGCACTGTTAGGGCATGAAAACAGATAACAAGTCTATTATAAGTTACACTTTGGACTCTACATTTATTTGTGCATGAGCTCATGCTTACATATACATTTAGAGGCAAATGAATGAACATGAGAGAAGATTTTCTCATTCAGCCTAAAATGTCACAAATGTTTTCAAATGCAATAAGGGAGTAATTTTTTCAGAGAAAAAACTCTCCTTTGAAAAGCCTTCTTTGAACTAGTTGACCTAGAAAAATGTTCGTTTATTTCATTTAAAAAAAAAAAAAATTCTCCATTTTCTATTTTCTCAAGCTGCAGCCTCAACTATTCAATACAGGAAAAAAAAATTCATTAACTACAAAAAATAGTATTAAGTATTAACCTTAAAAAATTAAAGATTGGCAATTAGCTACATACATAATACCTTTATTACTTCTAAAGATTTACAGAAAGCCAGTGATGTTGATATTGAACCATTCTGCAAAGATATTCAGATAAGATTAAGTAAGTTGTGAAATCATACGCATATGTGTTTGGAGAGAAGTAGAGGAATATTTATGTTTTGCACTGTCCGTTCCTTGAAGAGGTGCCTACCGCCTACTCTACCTGATATTGCAAGCAATGGAGGGTGAGGAACGATGACTTGGTAACACATTAAAAACAGCAACATAACACTCCACTTCCAGTGGAAAGCACAAGGCTGTCAAGACTGAAATAGATTTTTCCTCCTGCCTCTCTCCACCTGCTTACAAGCAGGACCCGAGTTGGAATTGCTAGGGTCGCACAGAGTAGAAAATGTCAGTGTCAGTGCAGGGAAAATGTAGACTGCAACCACAATTCCTGCAGACTTCAACAGATTGGTGCTGGGTTCCTCACTGGATTCAAAGGCATAGTCATGCTAGGTCTTATAAAAATGCAGTGTAATCTCCAGCTCTTGCACTCCACTCAAAAAGTCATGAAAGTTAGGCCTCCTTACGAGCTCAAATTTTTGTTTCAGACTCTCTGAGTCCCGGTCTAGTCCTGTGAAAGTTACAGATACTGACAGCAATCGCAGAATGTCTCTGCAAATTTGACATCCATCTGCTAGCATCAGTCCAGATACACCCACGCAACAGTGGAATATACATCAGTTTGGGATATGGTGTTCCCAGGACATTCTCAGATGAACAAAGGTTTATAAAACAGTGGGTTTGTATGGTCTCCTGGAGGAGGTGTTTCATCCAGTTCTCGAAGGCTTCAGTATGTTTTGCAGTAAAGTGAATAATGTGAGGTATGATGCTGAGGCAGTGGGTTTGTGACAGTTACCTCATCCACTACTGTTAGTAATATTATATTTTGAAATATCTGATATCCACAAAAGTCCATATTTGAAATAGTGAAGGCATAAATAAAATGGAAAAGTCGTGTCTCCAGATACCGTTCTCAGGCTACAGGGGCTGCTCGCAGTTTGAGGGGCTGGTGCACTGTCAGTGCAACTGGATTTTAAACAAGCCATTTTGTAAGCAAAACCAGTTAACTCCAGACTGCTAGGAATTTTCCTTCTCTATTAAATGTCCTAGTCTCAGTAACCACAACTCACCCGCTGTCTCCTGCAACACCTCGGTATAAGAAGCTCATGCTGTATATAGTCCAAAGTGTGATCACGGGGATTGGCCAGAAATGCTGAATATGTGATAGATGAACTTTACTTGCCTTCCCTTACTGATAGGACTAGCTGCAGTCTTTGTTCTTTACCTTACAACAGCTTTCACAGAATTTCTAAGCTACTGCCCACCTTTCATTTTTTTTATTCCCACCAGACTGGGTTGTCAGCTAGGCTGTGTCAAGCTTCATGAGGATTCTGAGCATGTTCTCAAGGATAGTCCCTAATTAGACATGTTTCCCCGTGTATTCCTGCACATCCAAAGCTATGTCTGAAGGATAGGCTCACCACAGTTGTAATAATGAAATACGTTTGTTTGCATATGACCACTAAGAGTTGGCTTTCCTGACAGACAAAATTTAATGTTAAAAGCTGCAATTTCCTTAAAGATTAAAGTTGCACCAATACTACAAAAATACAGAAAAGAACAAAAAAAAAAAAAAAAAAAAAAAAAAAAAAAAAAAAAAAAAGGCAACAAAGTGTGCGATGAAGACTATATTTAACAATGGTGACATTTTGTTCCTTGGCATCTCAGGCATCTCAGCTAGATTCCAGTCCTCTTTCTTTTAGATCAAGCTGGAATCTCCTTTAAATTTCAGACAGATCTCTCTTCCTCCTATTTTCTCAAGTTCTTGTTGTCTCCTCCCCACAGGGAAATGGGAAAGAAGGAGAAAGGATGGGACAACTAGAATACAAAAATGTGCTAAGCTAGACTGTCCTAGCTTTCACTTGTGTTTTGGAAGACTTTGGTTCCTAGTTTGTGAAATTTGTCACTGAGACACTTCATTGTGTTACAGTCAGTCCCTTTTCTTAATTTTTTTAAAGGTGCTTCACTTGACATTTCTATCTTACATTTCCATTATGACATTCTTGGTTTTAGATTGTTTTCTTTCCCTGTGCATATTTCTGGAAACATATTCATAAAACCTTATTCTTTATATTATAAGAAACATAAAATGAACAGTCCTCTTTTCTATGTTCATTCTCTTTTTCAATATCCCATGGCTTAGCATGGAATGAAATTTCTCTTTTTTGAGACTATCACATAACCAGATCTAAAGGTTACCTGAGAGGATAGATGGAGGTGGACAAACAGATAGGTCAATCAAATATCATGATTTCTCTGTGGGAGAGAAGGGAATTGTAGGAACAATTCTATGCTTAGAATGATTTTGGTAGCTTTTGTTACACTGTAGAGCTTTTCATTAACAGAAGATAACTCTGACCATTTATAGACTAGGAGGCCACGAAAAAATATGAAGAAAGGTAGCAAGTAGGTGGAATACTTTTTTTAATACAGGACTTCTCATGGTAGAAAACTTTGAAGAATCAGAATTGAAGTTTGTCTTCAAGCTTAAGTGCACTTTGCGAAGTTTCAGCCTTTGAGTCTTCAAACATAATTATAATAGAAAATAATACTTTCTACACAAAATGTGGTTTCATTCCCTAGAAGTTTTCCTGCAGCTGTTTCTGAGGATTGTTGGAGTATCGTAGGTAAAATGCCAAACATATTATCTTAAATAGAACATTTATGTGATATTCACTATGTTTCATGTTTAGAAACTGGCAGAAGCCAGTCAGAAAATTATTGGGTTTATAGCTGTATTTTTTTGCAAGGGGATGAGGCTTAATGGATTCTCTAAGATTTAGCTGCCTTAATTCAAAACATTATTTCCCCATAAGCAGAAGCAAAGTATCTTACTCTTGGATATTGCACTTCATAGTCAAATGTATCAGCCTAAGCCCTTTATGATAAAGCCAGTATTCTTCTACTTCTAATATCCCTGCTACAGGGCATTGCTCTCCAAAACCAGACCAGGGCAGACGTCTGGGGAAAGTAATGCCTTGAACTGGTGTAGTTACCTCTGACAGAGCACATCTGTCAGGACAAAGTTAATTTGCCAACACAGTCACTGGGGCCCCAACCATGCCCATGGTATTTCTTGTTTTGGGGCAAAAAGCATGAATTATGATTTGTATCAAAAGGCAGAGTCTCAGAGGAGCAGAGATGTAACTCTCACTAGCTCTCTGGTAGAAAAGCACAGGTGACAATATTCCCCTTTCTGATCCCAAAAACCAGACTTATCAGCTATAATATATCACCCTATAAACCAGGAGATGTCACTTTTAAAATTTACCTTTCTGACACAGGTCAGAAGCAAAAGGGTAAGATATTAGTGTATCTGTCTACCCTGTATTTGGGGGATGAAAGAATAAATACTATGGGCCTGGATAGTAAGCCAGTAATAAATATGCTTGTGGTTTCATGCAGGAACTAATGGCTTTGCTTTTTACAATGCCCATGGAAAACAATAGTTTTTTAATATTGTCTATCTCGGTGATTTATGTTTCATCTTAGTTCACAAAGGACTCTGGTTAGTATGTGATTTATGGGTTGGAGCAAAATAATTGCCTGAAGCCTAGCTGAAGGTAGGCTTCCAACACATTAATAATACATTAGCTAATGTTTCTTTCTTGGCATTGCCTATGCAAATTGCTATTATCATAATAAAAATTACTGTTTATTTTAGATTGGAAACCACTTTAGGTGAGAACATGTTTTTCATCAGATGTCTTGATTAAATACTAACTGCCAGTTCCCTGACAAACTTTTAACCAGAGGTTCTCCTTTAGACTCAGCTGGTATTTGGTCAGGGAAGAAGAGGGAGAAACACAGCCGCCTTTGCTATAAACAGGGAGAGGGAGCTCTCTGTGCTTCTCTTTGGCAAGTGTGGTGAAAATCCGTCCTGGCTGGAAACTTCAAACACCAGTGTTAACTGTTACTGCAGAATCATTCATGAATTCTGGGGGGATTTATAAGGCCGGATTTAAAATATATACTGCCAAAATTTGTTTATTTTGCACAAGCGAAGACTGTTTCGTTTAAATAGATTACTTTCTGATAGAGGTAAATGGCAATATATATTGTGTGTCCAAAATAGTATTAGGTTTGATTGAACTTAAGTTGGTTAGACTAGAAATTAAATTCCCTGCTTGAAATAACTAGTGAGTTGATTATCTGCTGAATCGTTTCCCTTTCCACATGTTGATTTCACACCAACAGGCATATGAGAAGTAATCTTCTACAAAATATACAAAGCATTAGTTCGTGGCAATGTATTCTTCAGAAGGAATAATATTATGTCATTCCTGCCTCCTCCTTTCGGCTCCATTGAGTTTGTACCTGTTGAGTTTCTAAGAACACTTGCCTTCCTGAGATTTCTGAAAAAAACCCAGAGTATCGCATTTGGGGTGATTGTTTTGAGGAGTCTTCCTTCATAAATTGTGACTTTCACTGCAAATACAATGTACACATGTGTTACAAACACAACATTATTTTTGCAGGGATGTAGCAAGACAGTTAGCTGTCTTCCTGTGATTCAGAGTGGCCTTGCTCTGCATTTGTGCCACATGGGACCCATATGCGAATGAATATTTGATAATTCTGACTGGTGCTATCCAAAGCAGCTGAAAGTAAATACCAGACCAATCATCTTATAAGCTCAGGCTGACTAGTTCACACTCTGTAGAATGAAAATGCTTTGTATTTTACACATATTTTGCTTGTATCTTATTGCATTTTTTTATTGTAATAAAATAAATAACAATAATGCAATTCGTACATTGATTTTAAAGAAAAATACAAGACAAATAAACAGTTGGGGAAAGTCTGTTGAAAATTTCTAATAGAGATATGATTATCCATACCATCACAAACATTTTTAATGCATGTTATCTGATAAAATAATGTACTTAAGAATAAGTGGCTGATTAGCTTTGGAAATATATCACCTTCTTCAATTTTACTGGCAGGAAATTTTCCAAACAGCAGAGTTCTGACAAGACATATACGTTAGGGAGGTGACACAAGTTTGATCTCTTACTGCAGAGATTGAAAACCAAAAAAGTGCCCAGAATGCTGTATATTCTGAAACTGCTGCACCTTTCATATGAGATACAGCACAACCTTTAAAACAAAACCCAAAACATACCATTATTCTGTCTCAATTTGAGGACATATACAATTTTTCTCAGATCCTACAAGTCAATTTTTGCATAGCTGAGAGGTGGTGAAAAGGGGGCAGGGACTGCGTGTGAAACGAAGTCTACAAACTTAGAAATCTTACAGGGTTAATCTGTAAGGGAAATGTCTTTTTGTCAGTTAATTGAATAGGATTATGTACTTTTCTTGTTGGCAATTGAAAGGAAATGTTCCTCTCCTTTTTGATCCTTCAAGAGCTTTCTCTACTTTAAACAATCACTAGTCTCATTTTGAACAAAGCTTATGTTTAATAAGTTGTAAAGTGTCTTGAAAGAATTATCTTGTAGGCATATCCCAGTTTTCTCTCTAAAATCACAGAATATTCTGCTTTGACATACCATTAAAACAGAAATTAAAGGAGTCATCATATTCTGCCCAAGGTAGAAGTTCAGACTTACAATATCCTTTTGACATTTCTCTTGAAATACCTAGGAATCCATAATTGTATATGCGTTAAGGATTTTTTCTCTATTCTTTTTTATGATCATATATTTTATAAACAATTGCATAATTGTATTGAAGTTTTTGCTTGGATAAAAATAATGCAGAAACCTACTCTTAACAGATGTTCCAAAATTCATATAATTGGGAATCAAGCTGCTAGAAAATAAAAAGACAGGTAAACTTTCATCTGCTTCACCATTTACTAATTGGCTATGGCAAAAAAAAAAAAAAAGTAATAATAATAATAAAGGTTATTCTGGGGAAAGATAATTTTCTTGGACTAGTATAATTTTCACACTT
>WHYT01015525.1:264436-280085 GCA_009806455.1 Tetrax tetrax | reverse complement strand
AAATGGTTGGTTTTTTTTGTTGTTTTTTTTTTTTTATTTTTACACTGAGTTATGAAGTGCACACAGGAAATTGCTCTTACAACAACAGGATGAAAGAGCAAATTACCATGCTTGTCTCAGGGATGCTGGTTATATAGAGGAAGAACTATCCATGCCAACTGAAATTCTGTGACTTTGCAATTGTGCTGAGTGGGGTTTTTTTCAGTTAATTTGGCAAAGGGCTAGAGGTCCTACAAGGAGGAGAGGCAAGGAATGGTGCCGAGAGTCAGATTCACTTTCTTTGGGCACTGGGCAGCGTTTTGCGTGCTAACTCCACCGACTGCAGCAAGTAACATGTATTTGCATCCACTTCAAGTATGTGTAGAGGGGAGGAGCCTGCGCCAATTTGTCTGTTTTAATTATAGGTGTTCTACCCACCTTCCTAATTGCTCCTTCATTAAGAAGTAGCTTGTTGTTTCTTTTTTCCCTAGGAGCTAAAAATAATCAACTTTTGTTTGTTTCTGTAAATATTTTTTTTTTTTTGCCCTTGAGGAGATAATTATTTCTATTGTTTCATGAAGACGGTGGCCAATACAGGAGGAATAATTAGAGCAGATGGCTGAAAATACTTCCCTTGTAAAAGACATCTAGTGTAATAAAATACCTCCCCTCCTCTTTTATTTTTCCCTCCAAATACACAATTTTCTTTCCTTCAGGTGGATGGGGGTTGGGGGAGGGGTGTAAATCTTTTCCTGATGTATTAAACTGAGGAGCTGTCACGAGTTCACAGCCTGGAAAGTGAGCTCCCTGTATCCATCACTGAAATGAAAGTGTTTTCAAACGTGGCGTGGAGTCCCGGGTCTACAGCGTGGGGAAATAGACACTGTACTCCATCAGTTAAAATGTTAACCTTGTCTCTCTGTGGTGACTGAGGACAGAAACTCTTGCTCTCAGTACTTGCTGGTTCAATGGCAATCTGTCAGCACCAAGGAAAAGGCTGCCTTCTGGGTGTCAATCCCTGCTGGCTCTGCAGCGTTCGAAACCTTTGCGTGTTCGCGGCTGTGCATGCCAGGAGGGATGAATCCTCCTACTAGAAATTGTAGGAAGCAACCCGGAGAGTTTCTTGCACGTGGAGCCGGTTACTGTTCTGCAGGAGCAGTCCTGTGCTCCGTGTCTGGTCGAATGTGTCTGAGGGAAAGGATGAAGCTGGCTGCTGGGGATGGGGCTGTTGGGAAAACCCACTTGACTTCTGATTTCTCTCCATGGCCATGTTGCAGGTAACCCCCAGCTGAAACCCACAGCGTTGAGCACAGCAGCAAGCAGAGCCTGTGTTTAACTGCACCGCTCGTTTTCGGTTTAGTCTTAAAATTTCAGTCTTTTTCCAATCAGAGGATGAGGCTCTTGTCTTTGTGTCTATAGCAATTGCTGCAATTGTCTCTTTTTGGGACTGTACTCTAAAAAAAAAAAAACCCCACTTAACCAAACAAATTGTTAAAGTTACCACCAAGTGGGACCAAATGATCCATACTGTGTTTAAATAGTAGTTTCTCAACACTTTTAAGCCCAAACTTGCATTTTGGCGGAGAAAGAGTTAAAAATCACCAGATAAACACATGTTGTGTTGGCGGAATAATTATTATTTACAAAAATTTAGACCAAACATTGAAGGAGTGGTCAGTGGCTATCCCTTCCCTTTGTGACTTGATTGCCAGCCTGTGTGGGAATGAGAGTACATCGTTGTTATTTATTCATTTGCGGCAGTTGCTGCTGCTGTTTCAGAGCCCTGGTAGCCACAGGCACAAGCTGAGAAACTGGTACTGAGAGATCGTGTCCCCAAAGGCTGACATAAAGGCAACCCTGGGCTGGCTGACAACAGCAGCAGCTAAAAAAGGAAAATGGAAAGAAATTTGCTTGAAAATGGAGAAAGAAGGTGCAGCAGGGTGGAAGGGGATAGTGTACTGAATTACAAGGAGCTTGTGCATCTTTTTCATATGCTATTAAAATGTTATTTTGTCTTTACATAATTCATTCATGATTTTTGAGCTCTACTCGGGAGGGAGCTGATACACCTCAAAATTAACCTGTGTTGTACATGAGCTATGGGCTTGGTACACAAGGTCTGGGCACCAAATGGGAAGATATTGCAGGACTCTGCTCATTGAATTTTCATGTCAGATCCCCTACCTGGTCCTCATCATCTTTGGCACCCCAGGAAGAACAACTGTCTCCTTAAGGATTCCCAGTGCCTGTGGTTTCCCACCCACCTGGGGTTTCTGCCCATATTTTACAGGCTTTGTTCCCTACTGGGTTAGCATCATCTGCTGTACTGGATTCAAAATGTGAGATGCTGCCAGGGTGGGTTTGCTATGGATGTCTGATGTGAGGGTACATCCTGCAAAAGTTTGGGTAACCGTTTTAGGAGTTCAGTTCATGCTCTACTTGTGTCCTTCGGGAAAACGCCGGAAGAGTCTCTTACCTCAATCTAGGTACTGATTTTCATGAACCTTGCAGGAATAGAACATCTTTGTGATCTCACTTCTCCTGTCAAACCTAGTTGAAGTTGGCCGCGTTCAGGTGTGAGCACTGACAGTGATGCAGATGAATGCAGAGAAGTTGTGGTCTCATAAGCTCCGTTTCCTCCGAATCACCTTTCCAACTATCTGACATATGCTGAAGCCAGAGCGTGAAGCTACCGCTTCACTGCAGCCAGCCAGCTCCAGCTTCATCATTCAGGGCTCATTTTATGCCAGCTTTTCTCTCCTTTATTCTGACTTTCAAGCTCCCTGCCATTGGATGTGCCCAGCGCTGAAACTGGAAGAAGCACAGAAGGAAAATGCCCACCGCTAGCCGCTGCTGAGCAGCTTTCCCCAGCTCTGCGGGTTCCTCCTGGTTCATTCAGCAAAAACGCATGGATGGGCACTGAGCCACGACCCTGGTGCTTGCAGCTGCTGCTGCTCCTCAGTCTTACTGAGAAGTGTTTAAATTAAATGCCATAGGTCAAATGCTGGGTGCCAAGCAGGGGAAAAAAAGGAAAAGGAGAGAGTTTATCTTCTATGAAAAATCAGTGAAGGCAGATGTTCTTATCCTACTCAGCTGCAGGCAGAGGGAAAGGAGTTGGCATCTCTGCATGATGAAGGTATTTAGGACATGGCCATACAACCCTTTGAGAGATAAGATGGCGCTCTCACTGTTTTTTCTTCCAGATCTCAAGTGAGTAGGTCCATCTCAATGGTCGAAAGAGCACACTCAGCTTGCAGGGCAGCAAAGTCCCCCATGCCACACTTAGCATGCAGAGACGGTAGTATTTGATGTCTGTAGGGTCAGTATGGGCCACAACCTGCCTCATATTGATAACAGGGCACTAGAAAAACCAGGTGTGATACCTGAGAAGGTTCCCAAAGATCACAGGGAGGGAAACTAGGGCTGCTAGATGAGAGTGTGGAGCACCTCTCCCATGAGGACAGGTTGAGAGAGCTGGGGCTGTTCAGCCTGGAGAAGAGGAGGCTCCAGGGAGGCCTTAGAGCTGCCTCCCAGTGCCTAAAGGGGGCTGCAGGAAAGGTGGGGAGAGGCTGTTCAGTAGGGCCTGTTGTGATAGGAGGAGGGGTAATGGTTTTAAAATAGAGGGAGGTAAATTTAGATTAGATATTAGGAAAAAAATTTTCACGATGTGAGTTGTAGAACTTGCCCAGAGAGGCGGTGGATGCCCCATCCCTGGAAACATTCCAGGCCAGGTTGGCCGGGGCTCTGAGCAACCTGATGTGGTTGGAGATGTCCCTGCTCCTTTCAGGGGGGTTGGACTGGATGGCCTTCAAAGGTTCTTTCCAACCCAAACTATTGTATGGTTTTACGACTTCTAGAGTAGTGAGTCTGTTATCCACCCTGCTTGGTGAGGGTTGTGCAATTAATTTGTGTGTGTGTTAGTCAGCGTTATTTTACCATGGTTTGCTTAATAGGAACTGGACATAGCCACCACCATTCAACAAATGAACATTAAATGTCCATTACAGTTGGAGATTGCACTGTGCTTTTCTCCCAGAGAACAGGGAGGGGGTGATCATGTGGGATTCACAGGGTCCAGGCACAGTGTACTTGTGATTCAGGGCAGCTGGCCATTTCACTAGCCTTGCACTAGACCACGTTTTCTTCTTTCAAAGATCTTAAGGAGGTGCTTTATTATCTTATTGAAGGGTTTAGGGCTGCAAGAGAAGGGTCACCAAATAAAATCTTCTGCTGTCTCATTTCCCTCCATCAGTACAATGTCTTTCCTGAATTTCTACAGAGCTACTTTGCCTCTAAACCCCTTGTACGTTCTTCTGTGCTGTGGTAACTTAAAATACTTTCCTTGAGCAAAACTCCTTTTCTCTGTTCAGAAGGGAGCTTTGGATTTATTCTTTCCATGATAACGCAAAGATGATACAAGTAATTATAAACAGTTCTTGGCCTGTGTTATTAGCTGATGTTCATCTGTTTACTTTTATTAAAAAAAAAAGAAAAAGAAAAAAGAATACAAATCAGAAATCACTTGAAATACGTACATGCAGTAGTGTATGTGGCCGCAGACTAACCCAGGCATCTTCTTACTGGAAACCTTTAGGTATGGACTGCGTCGAGCAATAGAGATTTTTATGACGTTGGCCAACTTGTTTTCTGCCTCTGTATAATAATTCTTGGGTAGTAAACTTTCTTTTGAGCAACAAAATCTGCATCTTTGTTTAGGTTGATGGTGTAGGGGCTGCCTCTTACTGTGGAGATATGTAGCCACAGCTGCTTCCCAGGATAGTGGGAGAACAGCAGAAAATGTGAATCTCTGGCAGTATTAAGGGAGACAGCACATCTGGGACCATCCTACATTCCTGGGCAAAACTTGCTCATAGTCAGACTAAACTAGAGCCCATCCTTCCAACCCAAATCATTCTATTATTCTGTAAGGCAATAATATATATATATATATATATATAGAGCACTTAGTTTCAGAACATGTGCATCTTTTCTGAGTTATACTCTTCAGATTGTAGATAGTTCTTAGTTTCTCAGATGGTTTCAACCTTTTCTTGTGCCTAATTACACTGGCATGTATGAGCTACTAGCTTTTATATCAGAGGGTTCTGGTGGAACTGAATTGGTATGGTGTCTTCTAAAAGGTATGGCAGAAACCTAGCAAGAATCACTGAAAAACTGATGTTATATAGAGAGAACCTTAAATTAAGAGATAGTCTGTTTTCTAGTTACAAAGTCAAATTCTGAAAAGGAGCTTATCTTTCTTAACTCTTGCAAGTCTTCTATCAACAGCTTACTAAGTTTTTGGTGCTAGGAAGAACAACCTGGTATATTCTTTATGCCCTTGCTTTCCCATTAGACTTAATTGGAGCCTCCTAAGCAACTTCAGAGGGTTAGAGTGACGTCAGAGTGACTTTAAGCCATTTAACAAACCTTCTCAACAAAATGTTCTGATGGATCCCACCATTTCACAATAGCTGGTGCCATTAGTTGGGTTTGTGCCAGACAGGAATTTATGGAATTTGCAATTTTGTGCTACAGCTGGCTTGATAAGCAGTGTATCTGGGAAATGCGTGCCTTTCCATGAACTGTATCTTCCTCTGCCCCCTGCTCTGAGATAAAACCAAGCTTAATTAGCTTTTTTTTTTTTTTTCCCCCCCAGTGGATCTATTGTACACCCTTGTATATTGTGTATAATCTGTCTGAAAGCACTATCAGTGAAGAATAATTCACAACCTCTTTGGAAAGACAGTGCATAAAGAAATCTAGCCTTTCAGTGGAATTTTGTCATAAATCTCTGAAACAGATAAATGTGTGCTTGCAAGTAATGAAGATGAAACTTGTCCTATTACACTTATCAACGATGGAGAAATTGCACTGTCTGTAACAGTTGTGTACAGATGTGAAGGCTTGTCTGTACTTCTGTAATGATGGAGTGGTGCCCTCCCTCTGATGCAGGGGACTTAGCTCCCCAGATGTTTTCACTGAGTGTGTTAATTCAGTCCCAGGCTTCAGTCTAAATTGAACCAAGTAATTCCCTTTGTATGGACATCATAGAGTGGGACAGAGGATAGAAAATACCAGAAACCGTACCCTACAGACATGATGGACATAAACCAATTGTATCATTTAGCCTGGGAACCAACACCCATTCCCTGGTGTAAATAATTAGGATAAAGTCATCGTACATTAGTTATCTGACTGCTTTAGGTCAGATGGGAAATGTGGGGAATACTGTATAAAACATCAGGCACAGAAAGCTAAAATTGACAATAGCACAGTCAAAAGAATAACTGTCATGACACCACCAGTATTGATTCAACTGATCTGCAGCTTCGGAGCAAAAGCTTTAATGTACATGATGCACTCTGATTGAAAATGGAGTAACTACATTTCGCTTTTGTGTTGAGTTATTCCTTCCACTGCTGTTTTGGATTAGCACAACTCCGTGAGAACCACAAATATTTCCATGTCTGGTTTCTGTCCCCGCTTCAGATCGGTTGAGGCTGTTCTTGCTGGTTCCTGTGTGAGTCCGAACGAGTATGTTATGAATGCCTATGTCCACACTTGTGCACACATGTCCATGCAAAAATATGCACACATTCCTCAAGAAATCAGTCCAACCCTCACTGCAAAGTGCTGCTTAAAGTTCAGAGCTGAGGAGAAGCCATGACTCTCAACAGGCGGGCATCATTTTGCCATTGCTTGTTACGAGTCTGTTCATTTGCTGTTTTCAAGTTAATCAGTGCTTTATTTGGAACTGATGTGCCAGCCATCAAAGGAGAGGCAATAATAATAATACTGGATAAGCTGAGAATGCTAAAGAGGTATTTGAAAGGAGGAATGTCTCTAGATGCGGAAGAATGGCAGGACAACCTTTGAAAAAGCCTGTAAAGCAAAATATTGCCTGTTTAGCAGGATGTTTTAACTCTAAAGTCTTTAAGACATTGCCAGGAATTAGCATGCAGTTCTACTTTTTGGGAGGCAGAGAGAGACACACACCAGGAAACCTGCAAACCTTCCGCAGCCAGACCTGCAGCAAATCCCTCGTAACCCAGACCAGAATGAGACAAAGGGCGATTCCCAAATCTCTGACAGGCATTTCCAAAGGCCAAGAACATCTCCAACCCCAACGCCCCTACATTCCTTTGCTCTATGCGAGGTCCCACCGGGAAAGTAGCCAGTGTGGTGTTGGCATCCCCTCCAATGTGGTCTCAGCAAGTTGGCTTTCTGAAGGATGGGAAGGAGTGAGCTTTGAACTTTTATGTTTGTGTTTTTGTTTTTTTTTTTTCTTTCCAGCTTGCCCTTCAGTTTTGTGGCCGGTGGGACGAGGACTCCAGCTGGCCTGCTGGCCACCAGCCGCGAGATGGCGATAACGTCACAATAGAAGAAGGCCGGACCCTGCTGCTGGGGACCACCACCACCAACCTCAACCTGCTGCATCTCAAAGGTCAGCAGAAGGGAGGGTTCCGTGCTCTTGTTCCTCCAGGGCTGGAGCTTTTCATGGCCATGATCCTCCCTTCCTTTGCTCAGCTCCTGTCTGGAAGGTGACACCTGGTTAGGCAGGATGAGTCTGCTCTGGGTAGAGATATGAGGGCAGCGATGGGGGATGGGGAAAGCATTTAATTATTATGCATGCAGAAGGCATCGCTTATGCTATTTGAGGCATAATGACAATATGAGTACGAAGGCTTTTTTTCTTTTTCGCTTTTCTTTTTTTTTTCTTTTTCCCCGCCTCAGCTACGGAAAGCGCTGCTATCCTGAGTGGCGTTCAGTGATAATGGCAGGTCTGATAACAACAACCAACTCTGTTCTGTTTGGCATCTTTGAGGCAAGCGTGTTGCAAAAGCCTTTATAAAATTAACGATGTTACAGAATTACAGGTCACAGCTACCAAATGTAATAAATAACCCAGGTTCCTAGAGCACGGCTTGTGGAGAGGAAATAACTGAGAACAATTATGGGGGGAAATGCTGGGTTTGCAAGGTTCACGTACCCTGTAGTAGATTCAGCATAAGTGTCAGGAGGTATAGCTCTGTGGGTGTCAAAGTGAGAATTGAAATTAATTGTAATTCAGTGCCAGAAATGCTCCTTCCTGGAAATCAGGCCCTGGTTGTGAAAACCGTGGTGCACAGGCTTGGTACTAAGTGAAATGTACTTGTTCTGGTGAAATTGCTTGCTCAAAATTAAGCCTGTGTTTAAGCCTCTGCTGAAATGGAGCTCAAAAAACAGAAAGAGTTTTTCTATGTTTAATGACCCTAAAAATGATTTTGTATTAAAAAGATGTTAAAGGTACTAGTTTTGCATTGAGAAAATGATGAAAAATTTGCATTTGACAATTATATTTTAATTTAACTTTGAACTATGATTTTGTAGAGAAAAAACTTTACAAATTTATCCCTATTATTTCAAAAAGATTGAATTTGTTCAGCCTAGGTTTAGAGATTTTCAAGAATTTCCACACCAGGTATCATTCCTGTTTTAAAAAAAAAAAAAAAATCAAGTAAGAATTTGAGATTAAAAAAATTTGAAACTTTTTAGCAAAATTTTCTTCCCTCTTTTCTCCTAAATCTGAAAATCCTAAATCTGGATGATGCAAGATTGTTCCTAACCCTGGTGTGATTATGACTTACAGAGGAGACAGGTCAGAGCCCCAGATTTCTGACACTTTTGGCTACAGTTCTGATTGAAGATTTTGGGGCTCCGTCTCTGTGAAGAAGAGTGGCACAGTATCACAGCAGAAACCCTTTAAACTTTGGGCCTGCTCAAAGGCACATTCTATCTATGAGTCAGCACTCATGAAGCAAATGGAGGACTGATTGAACTTAATGAAGTTTGGAGCGGTATCTTTATGGCTTTTGTTCATCTGACATTCAAATAATTTCTCCCCTTTGTCGTGTTTTCCAAGAAGCTTGTTTTATAATGAAGATTCAGTTAGGAAAGCAGTATTATAATATTCTAGATGTTATTATTTTCTGCACTGCTACATGCCAAACATAAAGACCAAACATTTTAGAAGCAGAAACCTACACGGTAATTGTTTATCTGAGCTTCACCTTTGCTGAAGTTTCCTTGTTGCCTCCACCCTCACTTACACTGGTGCTGCTAGCTGTTCAGCCTTGGTGAGATGCGAAGTCAAGACATGCTGAGATCTACTCTGCTCTGAAACTGGGTTGGATTCCTCTTTCTTAAGCTGGATTACCTTTCTTTAAATTGTTCAGCTCAAGGGAGTTGTTTAGGCTCCTAGAGAGTGAAATACATGCCACCAAATGCTTGTTCATCTTAAATGTTATAGGTACCCATCTTAAGATGAATCACAGTTAGGAGATCCCCTTAAAGCAGCAACTACCAAGTCTATGAGCATGTCAAATAATTGATAATTTTCCCCAGCTCCAAGATGGGCACGAAAATAAGCCCCTAACCTGCAGGCGGGTGTAGATATTGTTCTTCGATTGCAGCATCCCATTTCTATTCTAGCTGGAGAGTTTTCCTTAGTCAGAGCTGGAGAATGGGATTAAATTTAAGTTCTGCTCCGTTTGGCTTTCATGGCTCAGCATCAGCCTGAGTCACTCACAAGCTGAGAATATAACAGACTTTGCAGATAAAAAGAGCTGTAATAGAACTGAGTCCACTCCTCTGTGAAGACACCGTACTGCCCATTTTCTGGTCCCGTATCCAGCAAACTCAACACGTGTTTACAGGCCCATTTCTTGAATTTCCCCTTTTCTACAACACCACAAGGATTTTGAATACTGTGCCTCTGTTGTCTCCTTTTGATGATTTCAACATTGCAGAAATTGTTTCAAGAGTATTACAAGAGGGGTGTCAGCTTCATCTGCAGCCTTCAAGTGACCCTGCTTTGACTGTGGTAGCGTATGGACAAATACACAGTGGGTCTGGGAGTGACCAGACTGTCTGGGCAGAAGATCTGGAGATCAAAGCAATAGAGAAATAGGATTAGGAACCTGAGTCCTGCTCATTGCCACGAGAGCTCAGCAGCTTCTATTTCCCCCTCAAAAAATGGAGCATGAACATGTGGTTATCAGCAGTGGAATGTTTAATAGCCAGACTGTGAAACTGCTCAGACAACACCAATTGAGGAAAAGATACAAGATAGCAAGATTGTACTCTGTAAGTTCAGTAAATTTCAGTTATTTTTGTAATCCCAACATCACAAGTATGGAAGTATTTAAGATAACCCAGGACAGATGGAAGTTTCCTTTGCGCAGTGCTTCCTTTGTATCTGATGGGTTGATAGCTCAGACATGTGCTATTGCCTTTGTCTGAACTTACAGTACTCTAGGAAGGTCTGGAGATGAAAAATGCTACCTGGTCTTCCAGGAGTACCTTGGGGATGAATTTTGGTGTTATGCTACCAGAGTAGAGTTGAAGATCCCCAATTGCCTTTTCAATGACAATGTTGAGTTGGCCACCCTTGCACGCGTAAGAGAGATGATTGTTTTGGACCCCATTCTAGAAAAGCCCTGATAATAACTTGTCTCAGCTCTTCCTGGCCACTAGCATTTGTAGGCACTGCTGCATCTTAGCAGTCCTGTTGAAAACAGCATGCCAGTTCCCTCTTCTATGGTCAGGCTCCAGGCTAAGGTTTTGACAAAGGTCTGACCCACTTAATCTGTGGTTTCTGCCTCTAAAAACTCTGCACCCAGTTTCCAAAATACCACAGATAATGTGGAGTTTTCTTTCCCAAACTATGAGATCCCAGAAAAAAAAAAAAAAGGAGAGAGACAACTGGCAAGCCTCAAACGTGCTTATGGCATTATTGTCTGATTTTGAACACATGTCACAAGAGCAATGCTTATCCATCATTGTTTTTGGATCTCTTGTAATCCATGCTTAGATTAGGCTGTGGCTAGAAAGGGTCCTCCGAGTAGATCTAGGGGGCAGAGGAATCCAAATATTGATTTTGCTTGACTTTTTAGTAGGCTTTGATGCTGTTAGCAAAGAGCATCCAATAATGGGTAATACACCTGCATAAGTAGTTGTCAAATAACTAATGCTTCAGTCACTGTTGATAAAGACTGAGTTTGAATTAACTCAAGGAAAAAAACTTTGCCCTCTGTTTTCCTGTCTATGTCATCAACCAGTCCTGAAAACCAGTGCAAATCCCTTGTCAGAAGGCACGGTTGGAAACCGCTTGTGCTGCGGTGTTTTCTATGCCATTTTGCTCAACCCATTTGGGATGTGCATTGTGATACTTTTTGCAGGCAGTTTCTAGTTCATATTTTCTTTTTTTAATCAGGCAGAGACATTACAATTAAAATACCGTAAAAGCGATTCTGGCAGTATTGCAATAAGCATGTTTTTTAATTAAAGAAAGAACATGGGATGTACAAATAGTACCAGCTAATGGGAAATTTCATCCAATGTATTTTTTAATTGAGATTTAAAAGGAAGAAAAGTCAGCCCTATTTCTCCCTGGTACTGTGTGGTATTTTCCTACATTGTTATAGTGAGGTGTACAAAGTCTGCAATAATTACAGTCTCAGAGCCTTAAAGTCCCAGCTGTTTCCATGAAAAAAAAAAAAAAAAGGAAAGGCATCAGTTCTTTACTTTGTTAGTATTTTAATTTTTTTTTTTGTTACTGGAATTCTGTCAGTAGAGTGCAACTTGCAGACATGAATGTTCCTGGATGAAGGGTTCTAAGGTCCCAAATCTGTAGGAATTTGATGTTTTTTTTCAGTGCTTTCCCCAGCTGTAAACCCTGGCTCATGGCTGGGTACCGGCTGCAGGAGTCTATTTCCCATCCTGTTTCAGATGGGCTTATAGCATGTACATTTGACTCCCAGGGCTATTGATTGTAAATTAAATAGATTTTCTGCAACTTTGGTAGCTCTTGAGACTTCTCTGGGGTGTCACAGGACGAGCAGACTGGTGGAAGCTGATCCTGGCCAAGGAGCCGCACATGGCTCCTGCAGAAACCAGGCTGAAACCTGTGTCAGCATCATCCTCTTCCTCCCGTTGCTGGCACAGAAGGAGGGGATGAACCTCTTTCAGGGAAGCGGATACTGCCTCTGACTATGGGATGTAAAGATCTTCTGAGTTTGCCTCCACCTATCCTGGACACTAATCAGGCCCTCAGTACAGTAGCAGCTTCGTACCATCAGTAGATCTGTCCTCACACACTTTTATATGGTACAGAAATACAGTTGTTGTGATCTGTGCTGGCTGAGAACTGAGGTCCAGGACTTCTTAACCTTTGTAAATGCAAATCAATACCTTCAAAGACATGAATCCGTATCATGAGCGCAAAACTACAGAGGAAGCATACTGTATAACAGGATTGCACTTAGGTTTCTTAAGTTTTGAAATATCCCCTCTTACTCTGATGGCTTAGCAGACCGTGCATTGTGATAGTTTTTTAGGCTGTTGCTAAAATCAAGGTCCAACCCACTGTAGTAGACACTAGGAGATAAACTCTATTTGTAATACCTTTAAATTCAAATGGCAGAAATCAGCCTGAAACGAGAAAACTGTTGGTGAAGAGGCATAGCAAATAGGGATACTAAAGGTCTAATAGTCACGCAGGCAGGCTCTAGGTGAGGAGAAATATAATCTTGCTCCTTAAAACAGTGATTCTGTGCTACAGAATCATAGAATTGTTTGGGTTGGAAGGGACCTTCAAAGCCCATCCTGTTCAACCCCCCTGCCAGGAGCAGGGACATCTCCAACCAGATCAGGTTGCTCAGAGCCCCGGCCAACCTGGCCTGGAATGTTTCCAGGGATGGGGCATCCACCGCCTCTCTGGGCAACCTGGGACAGTGTTCCACCACCCTCAGTGTAGAAATTTTTTTCCCTATGTCTAGTCTGAATTTATTTTAAAACCATTACCCCTTGTTCTATCTATTACCCCTCGTCTTATTGCACATTTTTCCCAGTGCATTCTTCCCTTCCTGAGGATGAAGCACTTCATACACATCCGTCACCTGTAGACTTGAAATAATGGCCTAAGGACATGGTTTTTTTCATCATATGTCACTGTGTGATGTTTACCCTGATGCCTTCACGAGGCTCACCTGGAAGCTTCTTTCATTAGGTTCTGGGTGATGGGCTGTGATATGTGCTGGAAGCCATCTCGGAATGTCCATAACTCTGCCCCACCAGGTTAGCTCTCCTCTTGCAAATGCATCAAACGTGTTGCTAAGTATCTCAGAGGCTACCTAAGAGGTGAAGAAGTGTAAGGATTTCTTTGAAAGTAATATACCTATGGCAGTGTCTTCTGGGCAGCTGATCTGAACTGTCTTTGCCTGGCTCCTGTGATCTAAGGGAAGAGCCCAACTGGCTTACAAGGGAGCACATTCCATCTAAACAGATGTCTGTGAGAACAGCAAGCCACTAAACACAGGCTTGTCAAGCTTGAGAGACAGTATCTGTCTGAGAGTACTCCAGCAGCTGCTGGTTGCTCTCCAGGGGCAGATTAAGGCCTCCATCCAATTAAACACTGGAATATAAACTTAACTTTTTATCATGTTGGTGGTGTCCTGGTGGAAATACACATGCATTTGAATTCACAGCTAGTTTGGGATCTGTACCTCTATATTATGGATGTGGAGGAACATATGAAGGGAGGTGGAGAATGTTTTGGACTCTTGGTCTGGGCAGCCTTTGGGATGGAGCCACTGTAACATACTACTTTTCTCCTTTGCATCTTGCTCGGCAGCCGTCCAGCTTACAATCAACTTTTATGGCTCATCTGAAAGTCATGCGAGCATGTCAACAGGGTGCAGGAGACAGGTCCATGAAATAATCGATTGTTCTTACTTAAGGCTCATAAATTCTGTTCTTCTTCGTGTACACAGGAGTACCTTTGTTGGTTGGTGGTTTTTTTTCTGCTGGGAGGCCCCATCATGCACACCCTTGGAGCCAGAGAATGAGCAATAAGTGGGCTGCCAGCACACTGCAGCCTTGTTGTGCAGGATCAGTTGTTTCAGTAAAGATATTCCAGCTCTGGCAGTTGTCTCCTGCTGCTTGCCACTCAGGAATCCTTGCCAGGAATACAACTTCTCAGCTTAAGTCTGTCTCATGGGGGATGCTGTGGCTTTGTCATGTGAAACACCAAGGAAGAGGAAGTGGTAAAAGCAAGCTGAAGGCTGTGGGAATATTAGTTATACATAGAATCATAGAATCATAGAATGGATAGAGTTGGAAGGGACCTTCAAAGGTCATCTAGTCCAACCCCCCTGCAAGGAGAAGGGACATCCCTGACTAGATCAGGTTGCTCAGAGCCCCGGCCAACCTGGCCTGGAATGTTTCCAGGGATGGGGCATCCACTGCCTCTCTGGGCAACCTGGGACAGGGCTCCACTACCCTCAGCGTAAAAATTTTCTTCCTTGTATCTAATCTGAATCTCCCTCCCTCTGTTTTGAAACCATGACCCCTCGTCCTGTCCCCGCAGGCCCTGCTGCAGAGTCTCTCCCCATCTTCCCTGCAGCCCCCTTTGGGCACTGGGAGCCGCTCTCAGCTCTCCCCGGAGCCTCCTCTTCTCCAGGCTGAACAGCCCCAGCTCTCCCAGCCTGGCCTCACAGCAGAGCTGCTCCAGCCCTCTCAGCACCTGCGTGGCCCTTCGTGGCCATGGTGCGCCCCCAGCACAACCAGAGCAGATCTTCCCTACACTGTGATGGGAAAAAGTAGTCCAGTTGAAGACATGACCTTTCTATTAGCAAGTCCATTTCCATGGAGAGGAGATTTTCTGTTAATTGAAGGGACGCGACATAGTAGTGATATATAAGGCAATTCTGTTGGAACTCTCCTAACGACTTTTATTATTGATTGCAAAAAATAATCTTTTGAGACTATCCATCAGCTTTCTTGTCATTTTCTTGCTTTAACCCTTCATTCAGCTTTACTTAAAGAAGTGGAATTAAATTTGGTGATGGTCACTTGTATCCTAGCTCCCTAACTAGCTGTTCATTAGAAAAAAAATTCTTCTGTTGACGGTGAATGCAAAGTGTGGCCTCAAAAGATGTTAATAAAAAAGCCCTCCATGTAAAAGGTGCACTTTGGAATGGAGACTTTGCTTTCTTCTGAGTTCAGGAAATCTCTAGAGCGCTCTAAATCACAATGTGAGTGAGAAGTATCAACTTTTTTATGCATTATGAGAATACCTGTGTTAGAAGGATTTTTTTAAATGAAGTTTTTGAGAAGGAATATAAGTTGCTATGTCTGTAAGCGTGAATCTTCATGACAGAGGCAAGGAGAAGCTTCCCACAGCAATCCTTACAGTCCTCTACTCCATCGTTATTTGTTCTTTTTTTTGAAAGTACATGATCCAGCCTCTTTCCATACTAAATGTTCTGGATACTTGGCCTGTGACATCAGCGGAGCCAGTCCAGGACATATGACAAAGTGAAGTGCTAGTACATCACCTTTCCAATTCCTTTCCTTTTGAGTGTGCCCTCTGCCATTTTGCAACCACTTCAGAAGACAAATCTCTTTTCACAAAATCAGTTCTGCCAGTGACACGATGGCGCTGTAGCTATTCATGTGACAGTTTACAGCCCCTACCTTATTATCAGGTTTGTTTTCCTTAATATTCCCTTTTTTTCATAATTTGGTCTGGCTGTTTCTCCCCTCCTGTGGGACAAAGGGAGTTGCTTCCAGTCTAGTTTTTATATCTTTTTTTTTTTCCTTTTTTTTTTTTTTTTTTTTTTAAAAA
>WHYT01015525.1:235768-264416 GCA_009806455.1 Tetrax tetrax | reverse complement strand
TTTTTTTTTTTTTTTTTTTTTTTTTTTTTTTTTTTTTTTTTTTTTTTTTTTTCAGTAAAGACACATAAAGAAAGATTTCTTTTCCGGGCAGTGAGGTGGAGGCTAATTGCTGGGTTAATTGAGAAGAATGGTGCTTCTGATGTTCTCACAAAGTATCGAATAGCCTCAACATATTTCTCCCCCCTCTCCCTCACTCCACCTAAAGAGACCCATTGAATTTGCACATTACTGTACAGAAGTGATTATGGGTTTAATTGTATTTATTTTGCTTGGTGGTGAGGCCATCATAACAGTAGTTGATTGATTTTTATAAAATCACCCTCAAGGTCATGTGTAGGACTTTGCTTTCCTGTGCAGCCATAACAAACAATTTGAGGGTCACAGCCAAAGGCTCAGTTCAGCAATATTCTTGCTTTCTGCTTTCAGAGAAGAGGTCAAGTGCAATAAAAGAAGGAAGCATAACTTTTATTTTCTTTTTTTAAAAAAAGGGAAGAGAGTCTTGTAAAGCAGCAGCTGTATATTTATTCTGACCCAATGAAAAAAAAGCCAGAAATACAGAGCTGAGAGTTAGAGAAACAATATGCAATTTTTTGATATAAATATTTGTAATTTTGACTAAAGTTTATTTTACACTTGGTAAATGGCTAAATTAATGCTAATGCTAATACTTTCTTTTCTTTTTTGTGATGCTGCTCTTTTTTTTTGTTTTCAATAGTTGAACTTTTCTTCTCACACTTTGGTTTTTTTTTTCCTGAAGACTGAGTGCCTTTATGTTTGGCTCCAGAAGGAGTTCAGAAGCTTTGCAAATAGCCAGGGCACAATCGCCTTACGGTGTGACTGTGAGTTTAGCTGATCTATCTGTTTCCTATGATTACATGTTGGGTCTGACTGCTACTTCTAAGGGAAAGCTAAAGCGTCATATGCAACAAACGCCTTCTGGTGGTCTCAGTCTTCCAAATCTTTGCACCGCTGCCAAGTGTGCTTGGGTTGCCATTGCACCTAGGGACAGAGAAACCCAATAGTTAGGCAACAATGCATTAACAAAACATTAACTTCTGTTTTTGCTGGAAGAGGGACTCCATGTAAAGTACAAGCTGTCATCTTCTCTTGCTAGTTTTCCAGAAAGGCAGGTGACTGCAGTACTAATAGCAAAGGATGGCTCTCTTATGTGCTTTGTTGTGTCTCTGAGGGTTGGGCAGAAGGAGATAAATCAGAGACTGTTATGGGAAACAGGTGTCTTCCCATGGCTGCCTCATACTCTGGAATGGCCACAAATAGAAAAGGACCCAAGAGTTTTACGTTCTCCTATCCCTGTCATCCCACAGAAGGGGGATAGAAGGCTTTGTGTGAGGAATTTAATATTCTAATCAGTCTTGTAGACAGATTGAAAATTTTGGATGGACAAAATGTGGCTGAAACTTGGGAAAACTTTCGAGAGCTTTTTTTGAGACAAAACTATAATTTTGCCATCAAAAGATGGGACAACTTTGGCTACCAGTGTTACTGGTTCAGTGGTACATCATGGCAGCAACTAGAATACTCACTAAAAATTATATGAAAAGAAGTGGAAACAGAAATCACTATAGATGAGTGGAGCACAGGAAGTCAATAAAGACCTTGGCGAAAATGTATTTTTTATATTAGGAAGAAAATACATCACAGTGATTTATAGTTCCATTTCTAGGTTGTGGTGATAAAATTATTAACACTGCTAATATAAAGTAAATGTATTTAATAAATATTTCTGTTCTCAGTATGGGAAGGAACAGGGTGGTAAATTATATCACAAGAGGAAGATGGACCAGCAGTCCATATATTACTGAGGAATGTTAATATAATTAAGATGTTAAATAACATATTTCAGGAATACACATTCTTAAATGTGTATTCACAGGTCCACTTTCATTCAAGAGCTTTAAAACCGTTGATGGAGGCATTCTGTGGCCCAAAAATATTAATTTCAGAGTACATGGTAAATTACGGAGGACTGTAGAAGTTCTGATCTTGTGTCAGGATCTAGACAGGTAAAGGAAAAAATATTGACTGCTTAGTCTGATATCAACCTCAGGTCAAAAGAGAAAACTGTATGAAGTTAAATGGTACAGTTGATTGACTCCAGAATTTACTAACCACAGGAGTTTTGGAATGACAGCGTAGACATTTTTATGGAGAAAAGACAGCAAGCTTTAGTTCATTTTCAAAGAAAATAAAAAGTTTGTTTGATAAGGTTAATTCTGTAAGACATGTGATAGTGTGATGACTAGCTGAGGATCACCTGCCAAGATCTCATGGCAGCTAGCAGATATGAAATGTGCTAACTTAAAAAGTAGATTGTTAGTGGGAAACCGTTTTCATGCCTGCATGGACACCACTGCACATCATCAATGATCTGAAAGTAAATGGAGAACTGTCACTGATCACATTTTGTGAGTGCCCTTCAAACCAAATGCAGATTTACACAGCTGAAAAGAGAGCTGGGCAGAGAGCAATTAGGAATGAAAGTTGTGGTTACCGATAAGGAACTTTATCAGATAAAACCATGATCATGAAAAGGATCAGATCCAAGGATGGCACATGATCTCCCAATGTAATGAAGAGCAAAAATGAGGTAGTATATTTTCTACTGTGGAAAGCAAGAGGCACAGTGTAAAGGTAAGCTAGTTTTGCCTCTATAGGCAGTATCAAGAACAACAAAGGAGCAGAAGAATTAGGAGGTCTGGTTTTTCAAGTTCAGGAGCACTGGGTTCTGGGAAAGGATGCACTGCCCCATGAATTAGAGACGATTTCTTGCAGGGAGAGTCTTAAAAACCTTATAAACTGGTCTGAATGAGGGCTGAGATTTGATTTTACCTGTAAGTACTTTCACAGAAAGTGCTATTTTCTACACCTCTCTGCAGTGCAGTGTGGGAAGGTACAAAGAGAACTACTGTCTGAAAGGTGATCCTCGACAAGTTAGGACTGGACATAAAGCGGGAATTGTGAACAGTAAGAGAAATCAGCTGTTGGAAAAGATGTTCATAGAAAGTGGTACAGTGATGTCCCTAAGTCACTTAATTGATCATCTGCCTTTCGGGAGGGTACACAGCAAACACAGATGGCTTGACTTCCTCTAGTTTTCCAATAGTATGGTGTGCAAAGACCATCAGGTGATGTGGTCCAATGGTCCCTTCATCCCGTTTCAAGTATTATCCCAATTTCAGCATAACACATTTTAAGAACACGTCATTTTTTCTAGAAGTCTCACTTATCTCAGAGTAAGTCAGATATATCTTCTTTCATTTTGAGTGAAACAAGCTGAAATTCATGCTGTTTTATCAGTGTTTATTCAGTAAAACTTGTAAAAAAAACCACACTCTAGCAAGCTTAACAGAAATACATTTGTGTATAGACAAGTATGTTTAGGGAAAGAGACTGTTTACACATAAGGGAGTTGGTGTTTGTGGGAGCAATCCCATGGTTCCCAGTGGTTATAAGCAAGAAAATGTGAAATTTATCTCTTTCTTCTACTAGGTATATTCCATAAAAACTTATCTGAAATCTACTGAAATCTGGAAAGAAAATATTTAATCGATAGTCCTTATTCAGATACTATCTTTATTATAAAACTAAGGAATTAGAACTAAGACTAAGTTATTAGACTTTGTTATAAGACTAAGAAATCAATGAAACAATGAAAGCCCCTCAGTGCAAGAACGAATAAAGAGATCAGGATAAGCAGAATGTATTCATCAGGAGTGGATGCAACTGGGTGGGAAAGGCACACAAGGGCTCTGCATCTCCTTTGTCACTGAGAGCAGCAGGACATGATCAACAGGCGAGTAAAGATCAAGGTAGCTTTGAACCTAATTTTTGTATTAAAATTTCTTCCCTCCTTTTTCATCTCAATACTGAAATTAAGGCAGAGGTCTGATCTCCCTTATCATTCGTGGTAAGGACTGGTAGTACCTTCTCAGGAAGGAAAGCCAAATTTTTGGTAGATCTATAGGTCACCATTAAAAACCACTAAGACCAGTAGAAAGCTGGCCATGGTGTGAGATGCACAGTTAATAAACTACTTCACCTAAAGGGAAATGTGGGGAGCGTGATAGACCCTTTATAAGAAGGTCTGAGATTGCCAGACTTTGAAACATCCCTTAGCAGCTCCTGGGAAGCATGGTTTGACGTAGGAAGACATATCCCACAAGCAGAATGATTAGATGTCTGAGAGTCCACTCTGTCCAAATAAATTGTATAGATAGCGACAGTGTCCTTCATAGGAGAGAAAATATGAAAGGAGTAAACCACCCTGAGATGACAGGCTGAGATTGCCAGCTCACACAAGGCCAGAGCCAAGGAGGCATTTGACAGAATTGAAGAGACTGACTCAAAGCCAAAGGATGGAAATGCCTTCTCATGTGCTGTGTACTTAGACTGCAGAATTCATTGCTTCAAGAAGTCATTGAGACTAAATATCGGAAAGATTTGAGGGATCAGAGCTATATTATTGACAAAATTTATCCAGTTATACTAATAGATGGTAAAACGATAACGTTGGCAGGGAGATGAAACCTGATGCTTTGAGGGGAAGCTAACCTCTAATTAAGGATTAAAATGAGACTTTCATGGGGTGGGGAGATCATCTCACATCCACTTAACAGGGAGAAGTTTCTTATATTGTATTTGAAAGCAACTGGTTTTCAACAGCAGCTGGAAGAGTATGCAAGAATAAACCAACCGCGGATCTAAACAAGTTGCCAGTTCTTATGTTCCAGTGTGGTTTTCCCCTCTCCCTGTCACAAGTAGTTTGCAATCTGAAAAGTATCATACAAATTAAGTAGTAATATCCCTTTTTAACATCTAGAGAATGAGAGGTAAGACTGGGGTTTTCCAAACATAACTCCCTTGCACTGGAACTGGAGAGTCTTAGATGTCTGCCCAGGCTGAATGACCTTGCTCAAGACTAGAAAGGTAGACTGTGTAGAATTGAAAAATGGACTGAATTAATATGGTCTGTTAAGAGCTGATAAATTCATAAGGGTACAGGGCAAGGCAGAATTTTTGCAGGAAATACTGTTGTTTTACACTTAATCTCATTATTCTATTGCAAAACCATTTGTTGATCCGTCTCTTACAGCTCTTTTGACTGTGAGATGACGACCGGTTGTTAGATCTATGGTTGTATTTTTCTTTTCAGGTGGAAAACTCTTGTTCACTGGTCCAGGACCTGTAGAACTGCATGCTCATTACATTCTGATATCTGATGGAGGAGAGCTCCGGGTGGGATCTCCGGAGTCCCCTTTCCTTCACAAAGCACACATCTATCTCTATGGAAGCCTCAATTCTCCACCACTGTTTCCATATGGGGTCAAGTTCCTGGCAGTGAGGAATGGGACCCTTTCCATTCATGGTGAGTACATTTTTTCTTACCTTCAAAAGCAAAGCACAAAGAAAACAAAACAAAGCAAAAAATAATTTTTTTTGGAGGAAAGAAAGCCTTGACTTTGTAATGAACTTGGATTTCTAATTACACTTAAGTATTTGTTGAAATCTGATTTTTGGGACAAAACTTTGTATCTTTGCATTCGCCACCAAACTCCTATTTCTGCTGCTCAGTGTCATATCTCCATAAATACTCCTATACTAGGAGCTAAGTAATTTTGAAAATCTGGACCCTGAGGTAGATGGCCCAAAGTAGTTATGAAACCCTGGCAGTCATTTAGGTGCCTAGAAGATGTTTGTATTTGTGCATGTCTGTCTACAAATGAAAGTCTCCGTCCCTTGGAAAATGGACCTCAGATCTCTGTTGTGAATCAGGTGGGTTTGCTCTGCTACTAGAACGGGGCATCCTTCTCCGTTTATTTCTCTGAATAGCAACTGGGAAGTTTCCTCGCCAAAGAGGGCACGGTTTTGGGGTTTCCAACAAAGTTAGGTCTCATGGTGAGGCCAATGCCACGCATGCAGCAGTTAGCAGCCTGTGCCAGCTGGAGAGGGATGGAACTTCTCAAAGCAGAAGCAAAGAGCTCCTGGCAGTGTGTTTTCCCCTCCTCCTCCATCTCTCCGTTCTGTGGTGGCATCCCAATGCCACCGGTCTGTCTCTAGCATTAAGAGGATAGCTGGCATCTCTCTGTTTTCCTGGTGGTCCACAGAGCCCCACCTGCTCAGCAAAGGTTGCTGTCATAAATGACAAGTTTAGGGCTATGCAGAAAAACCGTGGTAATGCCAAGAATTTCGCTCCTAGATGCCAGGTCCTCTGCTCTAACCACTGGACTTTTCTCTCAAAGGAAGCCCTGTAGGGCTGGAGCGCTATGTTTCTACCAAGTGGAAGGGACAAGGGACCAAAAGGACAGAAAATGGATGTAGGTTTGCAGATGTTGTGGGGTAGGAGTATTTAGATATAGAGCTTTTTATTTTTTGGAAGGCTATGAAATACAGGAATAAAATGGCAATTTCTTGGTGCAGTGGACTGGATGTGGAATTCAGGTCCAGACTCATCATGAAGCAGAATATTAGTGCAATGCACACACATCAAGTTGTTAACTAACAGGCTGTTTTTAAAGGCAGTATGTGTCATAGAGGAGAAAAAAAAAAAAAAAAAAGCCAATGCATCTGAATGCCTCATCTCCCTCCCCCCTCCCTTATGTTCTTGTGTGTCAACATTCATATTGGTAGGCGTTTGTATCCTCCAAGAGGGCCTGAACTTGCACCCCCACGGCCCACAGGCAGAAACGTTGCTGTCTGAGCATCGCTGACACGTACGGCTCTCAGTCAAAAATGATGTCAGACACCGAGGGGTACAATCTGAGCACAGACAGGGAGCGAGCTGCACCGCTGTGCGGTAATCCTGTCAGTTCGCAGGAGCTGAGCGAGGTCAGGCGAGGTCGGTTGTTGGAGGGGAGCCGGGGAACAGATGCTTTTCAGAATGAGGAGAGATCAGCAGAGGCTGGGGAAGGTGCTCCTGGCAGTGGAGGGCTGCGCTACGCCCAAAACGCCACGTCAGGTTCTCTTGACCACTACATCAAGACACAAAAAGGCTAAATCAGTGCTTGCAAACAGCTTTAATAATTTCAGTAAACTGGCTTTGTGGCAGAGCATTTCTATCTAATTTCCTAGAGGGGCTCTGTGAAGAAGTGTTGTTAGATCACCTGGGATGAACTGAACTGTCCGTTTCTGGCCATTGAGTTTCACAGAGTTCTCCCAGCCTTGAGTTCAGTAACTCACATTAAATTAAAGCATGCCTTTCAGAAAGGCTTGGTCTTTGAGGACATCAAGGGAAACCGAAGCAGCATTTCCTTCAGAAGCTTGTTCCAGGCGATCAATTTGGTTAATCATCCACGGTTTTTGTCTTTTTTTAAGAAAAGTATTAAAATGTCTGATTCGAATTTGCATGATAACAGCTTTTGCTGTATTGCTTTCTGTACCTTCTCCTGCTACTTTAGAGCATCCTTCCACTCTGAGTTTGACCCTGGCAAGTCAGGATTTTGTCCTTAAATTCTCAGAGCTTTATAACAAGAGCCTTGTCTTTCTTTGTGCTGCTATGTTTTCTAGCAATGTAGAAAAAAAACAGCAGCATCTTCTTGCAGCTGTGCCTCCTATGCTACTTCTTGCTTCCGTTCTGAGCCTGTACTATCACTTGCTTGTTGACTCCATCTTCACAGGGAACCCATGAAATTAGAGAGGCAAACAGGGCAGAGGTACTTTTTACAGCATTAACTTGGCGATACGATGGAGGGAAGTAAACCCAGGTGTCCGTGTCAGTACCCTCAGAGTATTTCTCACTGATATTTCATACATTTTACTCAGTGCCGCAACTCCCAGCAATCCTTCATTCCTCAGGAAGCCAAGAAGGTGAGGTCTGCAACCCAAGCATTACCTGGATGGAGATACGTGGAGCCAAACGTGGCTTGGCCTGTTAGTGGAAACATCTCTTGGTTTCAATTTCTTATCAACACTTATTCAAGACTTCTTTTCAATTTCTTCCTCAAGAAATCCAAACTCACTATGAAGTCACTTTTAAGCTCTGCAGTCCCAGTACGTGACTCCACTTAATGTTCATTCAAACCATGTAATCAGCAATTTAATGTTGAAGCAGTAGAAATCTGCTAGAAAACAAGACCAAAAGGACTGTGTTCTTTTGCTGGGTTCATATTGCTTTCATGAAACAGAAATATGCTGTTCCATCTCCAATTTAGTACCAGTCTGGCCTGTGGTAGAGAACAAATTTTTGAGCATGACAGCCTCTTTCATATATATATGAAAGAGGCTGTCATGCTCACAGCAATATATTTTTGTGACATACATGCATACACACACATACACATGTTATCTTAGATCAGAATCATTAAATAAGCAGGCTTCCAAATTCTCAGCTGTCTTGGTGAAGACAGGGAAGTGAATTTTAATTTCTCTTCTCTTTCAGCCCAGGAAGTTTGGGGGATGCTCTGCAGCCATGGTTGAGTTCAGATTGTTTAGTAAGCGCTGTCAGCTCCTCACTTTGATATGTTAATATGACTAAGGGTTTCCCACAATTCCCTTGTGAGTGGCAGTCCTTTGCTCCGGTGGTTGTAACAGACTGGGAAATTTCACTCTTGCCTTTGGCTTTAGCCAACTCCCCTGCCAGTCAGAGCGTGCCACCCATAAACTGCCTGTCAATCACACGTCAGTTTTAAAGGGGGTTTCAGTCAGCCAGGGCAACTCCACTTTTTGACAATGTAATTATGGCCCTTGCATCCGCAGTAGGGGCCTGAGCGGGGCTGAGAGAATTTTATTGATTGTTCAGAAGGGAAATTTATCACTGTCTCCAGCTCCATTCGCACTTTATTCCCTGAGAAACTCTCCTGACAAGCTTTCGGAGAGAAGTTTATCTTGGTGGCCTTGGTTGTTCTTGCGCCTTTGTCCTTCCCAGGGAAGCTGGACCAGGACACTGGTGGATGCTGAGTGGAGGGCAGGGACTGAGTGTGGAGGCAGTGTAAGTGCTGCATCAGTAGCCAGGACACCTATCTTTTCTGATTTAGTGGTCCCAACACTTTATTACCACGGATGGAAAAATTTTGACATCCTTTTCCATTCTGTTCCATTTTTTAGCAATCTTGGGTAGGTAAGGTTATTATTCCACTATGTCCCCTCAAAGCAGACTGTGCCTCTTCTCAAACAAAATCCAGCACTTTTTCTGTGTATTTAAGTGAAACTTTGTCAATAGCAACACTGTGATGATACAGGACATGAACATAAGAGCCTGCTCCCTGCATTTTGACTAATAACATATATCTCTCCACCTAGGTGGAAGATGCTACACTTCAGATTTAATACTGTGCCACATTCACTCTGCCCAAACTGTGAATGCTGTGTGGTAAAGAGAAAAAACAATGTCCAGAGACTTTTCGTTTAATATCATACCTATTTATAATCAGTATAATTAAAACAGAAGTGTCGGTGGTCATTT
Organism: Tetrax tetrax; assembly: GCA_009806455.1. NCBI lineage: Eukaryota > Metazoa > Chordata > Aves > Otidiformes > Otididae > Tetrax > Tetrax tetrax. The sequence continues at coordinate 254,998 of WHYT01015525.1, read as the reverse complement.
CAGTCCTCTAAAGTCATGGATAGTCCTGCTGTAAGGAATGTCCCTGCACTTGCAATGGGTGCTGATGGTGGCAGATGACATTGCAGAGGCAATCCTGCACTTCTTGTATCCCAGACTGCCCTGCATCTAAAAAAAAAATCTTATACATTTTCAGGGTTATCTCAGGAAAAATATTATTTGGTAGCAGTTGAACCGATTATTAATTTTAATCACTTTTAATCAATAATAAAACACAAAAATATTTGTGAGCTGTGCAATGTGCTCTACAGAGCCTGTGCATTCCTCAAGAGATCAAACATTTAATCAAATGCTTCTTGCTTTTCCTCCATTAAGCAGTGTTATGTATCTGTGCTGAGTTTGAGATTAAGAGATCATAGACAACATAAGAGAATTTGTTCTGCTTTACTCACATATTAAAAAGAAAATCTTCCTGGGGAAAAAAAAAAAAAAATCCGTAGCAAGGGGATTCAAGATAGGGTGCAGAGATCTGCTAGAGATAAAATATGGGGGTTTTTTACCTTACTGAAATGTTTGTCCATTCAATACATATTATTTCTCAATAACAGAAACCGTTGATTTGCACACGTAAGTTACACCACAAGTTCAGATTCTTTTACCCTTTCTGGGGTCACTTCCACGGGTTAGTTTTCCTTAGATGCCAGATATTCTGTGTGGTGGTTGCAGGAGGCTTTTTGCCTTCTACGATAGCATTTTTCCTTTCAAGACCTTGACTTTAACATGATGCATTAAAGCAGATGGCTCTTGAACAGAAGGCTAAGCTGCCTTGAATCCCCTTGGTTTCACTGGGGGTAAGAAACTGCACTTAGGCACTTCCCATGGAGTAACTAATGTACAATGACTTGTTCTTTCACTTTCTTATTCACAAATTTAAGATGACCATTAGATTTTAAAGACCTAGCAGATGGGGGGAAAAACAACCCAGAGAGCTCGGTTTAGGGAAAGCTGCTGTGTCTTTCATAGCTTGCCCTTCTTTCTAACAGAAATACATCTATCGTCTTTGATTTAAACTTAAATCAGTTGCTTTATATTTTGGTGCTGGTCTTAATGAGGAAAACGTGATGTAAAGGAGACTGAGACATGGGTGCTTATATATATAAATATATATATGAAATAGAAAATATGCAGAGTATAGCTTATTATGTATAATATATTAGCTATACTATATCAACTTGTGTTTCTTGATGTAGGGTAGGTCTATGGCTTACTACACATGCGGAGGCTTTTTGTGGGATGAAATAATTACCCATTTAAACCTTTGAATTTAACATAGAAACACCCCTTCCAGTTCCGGCCCCAAATACAACCAGGAGATTGGCTGGAGGAAGAGAAGCAACCAACAACAAAACCAGGGTGGATTTCTACCCTAGATGGGAGAAAGCCTGCAAAGTTTGGCAAGTTGAGAAGCCTGGACCCAGATCTAGGTTTGCAGAGGGCTGCCGGGTGGGGACCCTCCATTTGGGCTCATCTTCACTTTTCCCACATGTCTAATTCTCTTTCCTCGCGTGCCAGGGATGTAGCGAACTGATCTTCGCATTTAAACGGCCGTGCCACCCTGCGTACCTGCTCCCGCGGGCAGACATTCCCCGTCTTCTTTGGCAGCAGCACGGGAGATTGACTGGCGATAATGCAAAATGTTAACAGCCGCGTGCGGCTCGCCACGGGACTGCGTGGTAGTCGGCTGCTGCATTTGAAGCAGTTTCTGCCTGGTGTCAGTTTAAAGAGGTTTTCCTGGTTGTGAGCTATTTCCAAGCGTGGAGCACGGTTCACTGGTTTACACAAAGGCAATGAAGGAGCTGGGAAAATCTTTCCCCTTCCTTTCCAGACTGATGTGACTTAACAAAGTGACTGGGTAACCTCTGATTAAAGGAAATGTTTGCATTTATGGGGCAGCACGTAGGGATGGTACTTTTTCTGCAGTGTAATGCAGCAGGAAAAAACAACGATGAGGGTTTCCACAGACCTGTTTTAATCACACAGCCCTTCCCACCCTCGGTCAGATACTCCTTGCTTTCTTGAGGATGTCATTCAAAAATATTTAGGTGGAAATGCTTTAAGGTGGTAACTGTAGTTTCATGAAATATTCAGCAGGACTCGGTCACTTTCAAGGATATTTCCTACTGGAGAAAACAAAAATTATTCACTTTGTCCTCTCCTTCAGATGATATCGGATTTTTTTGTCCCCACTGGAAGAAGGAAAAGGTGTTTAAATCTATCAGTTTTCTTTCATCTGGACTTTCATAGTATTATTTTATTTCATAGTCTTATTTCATAGTATTTATTTTTTCATGGTAATATTTTAATATTATCTGTTTCATATCAACATTTCTACACTAGTGGAATGCAATGTTTTTACAGAATAAAAATCAAACTCTCTAAACTCCCAAAGTGACATCAGTACAAAGGGGAAAAGAAAAATGTAATGGTTCAAAAAGTAATATTTTTTTTGTTCAGTAGAAGATATTGAGGGCTTGGCCTCATTTGAATTTGAAGCACAATCACATCTGGCTAGCTGCAGACTTGGCTTTCATCCTCCAGAATGCACTTATAACGGAGAAGCATCACTCTTGTTTTACATGAGAGGAGGAAGAATCCAGAGAGATGCTGAAGTTGTGTCTGCACTGGGGCTTGGATGAGTGGGCCACCAAGCAGGTTAAAAACCAGTATTAAAAAGCTGAGATGTGACTCATCTCTGTGCATTCACAGTGCTCGGACAGAAAATAACTGCAGGGAAATGTGGAAGACTCAGCCTAAAGCAGCACCCCAAATTCCCTACCTTGGTGGTACGCAGCACCAGACCTTAGAGCGGCCTTCCAGTGCCTAAAGGGGGCTACAGGAAAGATGGGGAGAGACTCTTCAGCAGGGCCTGCTGTGAATAGGACAAGGAGTATTGGTTTTAAAATAGAGGGAGGTAGATTCAGACTGGATACAAGCAAAATTTTTTTTTGACAATGAAAGTGGTGGAAGACTGTCCTGAGTTGCCCAGAGAGGTGATGGATGCTCCATCCCTGGAAACATTCACAGCCAGGTTGGCTGGGGCTATGAGCAACCTGATGTAGTTGGAGATGTCCCTGCTCCTGGCAGGGGGTTGGATTGGGTGGCCTTTAAAGGTCCCTTCCAACCTAAACCATTCTGTGATTCTATGGGTTGAGCCCCTGCTTACATCCAATCTAAAATACCCAGGATGACCCAGAGCACCCAGCACCGAGGCTGCTGCAGGGTGCCTGTGCAGCAGTCAAAAAGCTGATAAGCTCTTGGGTGTTCCAAGGGTTAATTAATAGTTTCAAATTAGAGAGGACTTCTTATTTTACCTCGGGGCATGAATGAAAAGCTTTCTGTGTTGGGAAGTAACAGGAAAGCTGTCTGCATCTCCCCAGGAGCTGCCTACACAGAGCAGTTTGTCCTGCAGGATCGTATGGAGGTGGAAAGAGATCTCCCACTTCCAGAGCAGAGATATCCCTATCTTTCTAAGATGAGTTGCATGGAAAAAAAAGAAAAATAAATTTGACTCCTTTCACTACAAAACAAGCTAGAAATGTTGTGCAAATGCTAAGGGAATATACCTAGGACTGGAATAAATGGAGAAGTAAGCTGGAAAACTTCAAGCCCAGAGTGCTGAAGGCTCACAGCTCGGGCGGATGTTTTTGAACACATGTGAATATGGAGGGAAGAAGCTCTCATTCTTGCTTTTCTGATTCCCTGCACTTTATGGCCAATGACTGGGCTAATCGCTGTGAGAGCTGGGGTAGCTGGGACATTTTTTTAAAAAAAATTCTTCATCAAATCCATGTTCATGAAGTAATTTCTCCAGGTCTTTAATTAAGGATCCAGTGCTTTAAGGTCCATTTCACCACAGACAGCTGTAGTAGCACAGCTGTGTGCTATCCCAACTAAGGGATTTTGCTCAAAAGGACTTTCCTGTTCTTTTTCACTTAAGGAATTGTGTATATTATTGTTATTTTGGTTCATTTTATTGAATGAAACAGCAGCAGTGAAAAGTCTCTGTCCTGAATTTAAAAATACCTAAAAAAAATTTTAAAGTTCTTTTCTGAAGCGCCCATTTCCAATGGGCATATTGCCATTTATCACTTTGACATTTGGAAATTTTAGGAATGACCAAGCTAAGTTTGAACAGGCAGTGCAATTTGGATAGAAAAAAGTAATAAGGGATAATGACAGTGGAGAAGAAGCTGGATTCCTTAGGCAGCCTGACACCTGAAATGCTGCAGTGAATTTTGGTGTGTTTTGTTGAAGACTATAGGGTGGTGAGTTTTTTTCCCTTTCTTTTTTTTTTTTTTTTAATCGTAGCTGTAATCTATTGAATTACATTTTTAACTCCATCTCTTGCAAAATTATTTTCTTTTTTGGGGAATGTAAACTGCTCGTTTCTTTTCACTTTGTTCATGGGAATTGAAAGATTTTATTTTCATTTACACTAAAGATTTACAACGTAGCTACAACAGATTGACAGATTATCTGCAGTATAACTTGTATAGTCAAGGCAAATAGATTGTGTGTCTGAGCCTTGCAGTTCTTGTAAATTCCTTTTGTGGTGTGAAGGGATCTCATTACCTCAACTTTAAAGCTCCAATAAACTGTCAAAAGGAGTAAGAGCTTTACAGTTTGTCAACACTGCAAACAAACTGTGTGTTCGTAACCTGAGTTAATTAATCTGAGGTAAATAGGAGTGAAGATGAAACGAAGCAGGATCCTGGCCCTGTGCAGTCAGAGGAGAAGGGTTCAAAGCCTGCTGTCCCATGCCAGAAGAGGAAGATTGCTTAAAACATTTAAACAACTTTTGGGAAAGACCAACCATTCCACGGTAGGCTTAAGGCTGGAACCAATCCTCCTAAACCCATTTAAGGAGTCTAGTTTCTACCTGCAGTCCCAAGTGTAAACCAGACTCTTCAGCTCTGCCTAACTCTGGATGTGCCTCACACGGGTTGCTCTCATGCTTGGTTAGGAGGTTTCCTGGTTATCTAAAGTTAGGTGATGATATGTGCTCCAAAAAGTCTTGTTTTCAGACCAGGGGATTCTGTTTTCCATCTAAGCAACATGTCATCCAGCCACCTAAATTCTTATATCTGGAGCATCCCACAGGTTTAAGGTGGAATTCATCCACCTGAATAGAAATGTGTGGAAGGCAAGAGTTCCTTTCAGAACAAACGGGTGGTTAGGGAAATCATTAGGCAGTGAGGTCTGGGGTTTCTCATCGGCACTGAAATAAGAACAAGAATATGCTCTCTGTGGATGCAGATTGTGAGAGAATAAATCAGATACAGAAGAGTGACTGTCCTGAATATACTCCAGGGAAGGACTATTGTATGTTGAAGCAGCATGTTTTGAAAACAAATGTAGTTGAACAATTATGGCCAGTAACTCTGAAAATGCTAGAAAAACAAAACAAAACAAAAACAACCAAAAAAATCAGCACCACAGGACAGCCTTATGGAAGAAGTTGAGTTGGAGAATGAGAAGACTTAAAGGCTCTCTCTGAATGTGTCACCATTGGATTGATGTGTTGTAGATGTGCAAGAAGCTGGTGACCACAAATGCTTAGGAGAGGTAAGCACATGTTTTGTTCAAATACAGACAGATCCCATGACAGGCTGGGAAGAAAGTTGAAGATAAAGAGGAGAAGCAGAGGTGGAAATTGCGAAACTCATGGGGAGAAATATGAGGGTGTGTATAACTTGATGACTGGATGTCAATCTTGGAACACAGCACCCAAAGTACAGCTTAGCTAGAAGAAAGAAGAGGCATCAATGACCTTGGCTGAACTGAAAAGGAGAAGTCAGGAGTCCAAAGGAGCATTCTCTAGAACTAAAACTGCAGACAGAAAAAGTACAGACTTAGAAGAACACAGACCATGAAGTGGAATGTATGCAGCAGAACCAGACAGGAAAACCTGGAAACATAAAAAGACACATGGAGTCTGAATCTGTGGATGGAAGAAATGAGAGGTTGGGCAAAGCAGGCTGAGAAAAATCACTCTGCCTGAGGTTGCCTGCTCAAGCTACCAGGCTTCACAAATCAACTGGAGAACCGGTTGATCAATCAATTTTCTCTACCCATGCCCCATACATTCCTGAAGCTATGTGAGGAAGAGGTGTAGTAGTCTGGGAGATGTGGCAACAGTTTAAAGTGCAGAAAGGAGGAAGGGAACAGGAAGGAATGACAAGAGAAAGGACAAGGCTATGAGATTTGTGTGGTGACTGGCATCACCCTCTGTGAGAGAGGTGAAGGACAGGAACTACAAGAAACTGAAAAGAAAGAAGTGGTGCATCAACAAGAAAAAAGTGTTCAGGCAGTGGCTGTTGGAGACTGAAAAAAATGCTGGAATTCAATGAATCACTCTCAATTCAAACAAGAGTTGTTTCTGGAAAATTATTCCCTGGACAACGTGAGTGTTGTTTTTTAGATGTGTTAGATTACTCCTAGCTGGAATGAGAGGCTTCATTTTTGAGAAACTGGGCTGGCTTAGAGGAAACTCACTTCCCATCTTTATCCCAGACACTTTTGTAGCTCAAACCAAGCCACTTGGTCCTTTTATATCTCCTCCCCACCTTCCTTTGTGTACAATGAGATTCATTACTCTGTCTAGTGGAGGCCTCTTCCCTGTTTGCACGGAGTGAAGCACAAAAATGTAGGCTCCTCAGGTCAATGAGTGCCACGGTAGGACTTGTTTATATCCAGTGGAGAGACTCCCATTAAGTCTGGCCCTAGCTATCTATGTGTTCGTAGTATCCAGCATAGTGGGCCTTACTTTAATACAAATAATAGGTTACAAACTATGCACCTCCTTCGGTGACCAGTGTCAATCCAAGTTTCTTTTCTGGTGGAAGCTGGAAGATATTTTAAGGCAGTGGGTAGGAGATTATTTTTTTTTCCTAAATGCATGTGGAGTGGGTGAAATGAACACTTCAACACTTCATAACTGTCTGGTCTGACAGAGACTTTAAAGAAGTTGTTTTATCTAAAGCAAAATTTCCCACTGGGATGAGGAGTGGGATCTGGAGCAGCCTTTCTCAGCTGAGATCAATACCACTGCTTTGTTTGTCTCTCCCTCTCTCTTTTTCTGCTCTGGAGAGCTGAGAGGCTGGCAGAAAGCCTGGGCACGTGCTCAAGGTTATAAGCGAGTGCAGGGAGTCAGGGATCAGGGGAGCACAGGTCTGCACATCCTTCAGAATCCGTAGCTTTGTTGGGGCAGACACTAGTCAGGGTAGCTGGAGTTTTCCAGGCTCCGTGGCCACTGAATTGCTTCTGACTAACTTTGAGGCAATCTCTTTGCCTGAATTAGGAGGAAACAACTCTCGTATTCCTGTAGTGGGACAGAGGAAATCCTTCAGTTTATTCAGAGTGTACAGATCCCCTCTTTTTCACATTGACTGTAGGACGTGTCTCCTAATTAATTAGCTTACAATTGCCTCTCCCTACCTTGTGAGTGACTTTTTTACAGAACCCTCTATTTCAGTGTTTCCAATTGTAGCATCTTATGCTTTCAAATCTGGGTGACCAGAGAGAGCTCTCCAATGCCCATTTTAAATTTTTGACACCCATTAAAGCACCCAATGTACACCTGGAAGAGGAAATAATATTTTTTTTGTAATTGAAAGAATGTAAATAATGACCTATTTTATCTACACATACAACACTCTACAATCTACGGGTGTAAGAGCATCAGATTAATCAGATTGTTTTGGAAACTCCGTTAAACATAGTAATTTAGGATGTATGGCTATGCCAAATTAAAGCAAGTCAGTTAAATGCCCCACTCATCTGGACTGCTCAGATGTTAACTGTGTACTTAAGCACTTTACCTGCTATAGACTTTCTTGTAACCCTGGAGATAAGCATACCCTGACGTACCTTGCTGGCTTTGCGGAGTTTTAACATGATTCTGAGACATTTCTGTAAAGGTCAAATTCTCATATCTGGTTGAACTACTTTAGGACTAGGTGAAATCAGTTAGTGAAGTCATAGAGCATCCTACGTAGATTTATGTAATGTTTTATGACATATTCTTTCTCTTCTTCTCTACTTGACATAGAAAAGAGAGTGGCATTGTACCCATGAGAGTTGCCTTGTTCTTATTAATTTTGCCAAGTCTATACAAGACTGCATCCTCACATCATGCTTCCAACAGGAAACTTAAACCGGGGTGCTGGTGCCAAGATGTTCCTTGTGGTGCGATTCGTGATTAGTTCACTTTGGAATCTACTTTCAAGTTCCTTGCATTTCTGGGTTGCCTTTTGACATGATGGTTCTCTTCTGTTCCGTATGTAAAGGTGTTTCTGTCAAGTGATTTAGTCAAATATTAAATTCTTACCTTGCCTGTAGTAGCATTCCGAGTCTAGAGGCTCTGTCCTGTCCCTTTAACGTGAAGGCACTTCTGCTTTAGATCTCAAGAAGTGGTTTTTTTTCCAATCTGAGCTTAGTTAATTATTAAAAATGAATTCAATAATTAAGAAGTTATACAGATTCATCTATTTTTCAGTACTTTTGAGTGTTTCTGCTTGCAGTACTTTTTGGGGGAAGAAATAATTTAAATATACTGCAGCTGTTGGTCTTCGAAACCTTCTACTCTCAAACAAGACATTTATTTACCTGTTGCACAGTCCAGTCCCAATCACTAAAGGTTATTTTATGAATCCTGCACATTTCAACTGAAATAGAGTTTGTTTTCAAGGAGAAACAAGAAAGAGGGCTCTGGGCCTCCAAAGAGTGGCGAGTAGTCCTGCAGACAGACTGCGAAGAGAGAGGTCTTCATTCCAGGGAACCCCCTTTAGGTATTCACGATATTTGTAGAAAGTCTGTTGATTCTTTGAAGGAGAGAGACTGGAAAAGTCCTCTGGGAAATGATGGTTATTTCCCAACTGGAGATCATCCCCTCCTGAGATGTTCATCAGCACTTTTCACCTCCCGATTTAAAAGCTGGGTGAAGGAGTGCTTCTGAAAAGTGGTGTACGTTGTCCAGCCAGCCTACTTCTGGTAGTTGAGCAGAGGCCTGGAAACTTCTTCAAGAAGCAGGAGCAAATTGATTTGGCTGTCTGCCATCTGTTTGGCTGTTCATTTACCTGAGTGTTAGTACAAAGGACCATTTCAGACACCCTATAATAACTATGTAGGTCTGGCAGATAGGATACAGGACTTACATGAGACCAATGACTTTCTGGAACAGCAGCTAGAGGCCAACCGTACATCCAAAATAAGGTATTTAGGCACCTGAAGACAACTCTTAGTCTCCAAACTAAGTCAATGCAATTGCAGACACCGCTGGTAACAGCGACTAAGGGGCTTGGTGGGTGTTGTGCTCTTTTTCAAGCTATCTTTGTTTAAAACTGTTGGATCCTGAAGTTGGAGAAGATGGGGGTTGCGTGTTTTCCTATAATTGGAACTATGAGAGATATAGGTTACAATATTATACGTACTTTCGAAAAAAAAAAAGGTGAAATTTACAGTTGCCAGATGTATTTTTTTTTTTTTGTAGAACGGGGAATGGGTGATTTTAAACAGCAATGGATGATGACTCCTCGAGGAACAGTGTAGTACATTTCTGTGTAGGTGTGTAGGTCTGTGATGGGCTTCCATCAAAATCATAAAGCTAGGAATATGCTATAGTTAAGGCAAAGAAGCCTCAGTTATTGTTCCTCCCTAGTGAATTAACCACGAAAGTATCACCAACAAACTGTTGTATGTCACTCATGCTGCTTAGAGTAGAGGAGGATCTGACCTACAGATGTTGTTGTATGTGGGAAAGGAAATAACCCCAGCCCACCTAAACAATCAGGAAAAAGATAAAACAAGCTGTGGAACAGGGAGGCTGAAAGAGCACAGTAAGTAGTCAAAAAAGAAAAGATAGGGAAAAAAAAGGTGAATGTTTGGATACCTTGAATACTCTTGTTTTAGAAGAAAAAATAAAAAACGAACTTGAGAAGATTTTCCTTAAAAAATTTTATTTCTGACCTTGGCAGTGGAAAAAAAAAGCATGAAGCAAGCCTTTTCCATATAGAGTATTTTTCGAATGCGGAAGGGTGGTTCGCGCTTCTTAATGACACGAGTTGTTGCCCAGCAGTGTTTTTATAATGGTTGCTGTAGTATGTGCATGACAGATGTACACAATGGGAGTCAGTTGTGTGTCTGGCCACAGATGCGCTCAAACACACACACGAACGCATGCACACGAATCAGTACTATAAACAAAGTGTCCAGAGATGGAGAAAAATTGTATGCTACTCAACATGCAGATGGCTGCTGTCAGTCGTTTGCTTTTATGTGAGTCCTAAAAATTCACGAGGATCACTCAATGAAAGAAGGTAAAGGAATAAAGATGATGAGACTGCTGCTAATAAAGCAATGCATGTAGGCTGATACCAAGAAGATTTTTTTGGAGCTGGCGAAGGCCGTGTTGAGGATGAGGTTTCACATGGAAAATCTCTGATGTTTGTGCTCATGAATGGTGCAAGGTGGGCTTTGGCTATGTCTGCATTAGTAAACACTGTGGCCCAATAGAAGCAGGTTTGCAGAGCAAATGATATAGGTGTTGAGAATTCAAGGTCCACACTATATATGTTTTCAGGGCTACTAAAGAGTCATTCTAGTCTGGTTCCATTAGTGTCTAAAGTGTATTATATGTCCTACTGGATGACAACTTCTGCATTGGTTTTATCTGAAGGAAATCCATTTGATGCACTCTGAAGCAGTTGCATGACGTGAAGTGAAGCACATGAAATGAAGGATGTCTCAGGCTTTTGCTTAGCTGTAAATTAAGAAATTTTGTTACTAATTGAAGAAAAAAGAAAAAGCAACTAGTCAGAAGTATCTCAGCTAGGTTTAGATGCCCATCAAGTCATTGACGTGCAGAGCAGGTGCTCAAATACACTTCAGGATGTCAGAGTGTAAAGACTTGATTCTTCCTTCTCTCATTCTACTGTGAATTAATTGACTTGAAGATGTTACTTCTTATTTCCATCTTAATTAAGGAAAGAATTGGGACAGTAGAGTGTGAACAAAAGAAAGTGAAATGGGAAATGGAGAGAGAGAAGCTTGTTTAAAATAATTTGAAAATTATTTATTGAATGCAACTTCTACCCCCAGTGATTTCTGGTGTTATTGCTTTTCAAGAAGGGAGGACAGTAACTTGTGGTGGGCTAACGGTAAATTCTGATTTATTGTTAAAGAGGGAAGGAAAAATATATCAAAGGTGGGTGCGCGAGCCACATGCTCTCCCCTGATGGTGTTCAGTGTGTTGGATCTCACCGGACCAATCTGTTCCAAAGCCTGCTAGGGAAAAAGAAATGTCAGGAGTTAAAACCAACTTCATGAAGTGAAGAAGGGAGGGTAAAATGGCAAGACATTTCATTGCTGGGGTTTGCTGTACACAGACTTGGTAGTATGTCCACTGAAGAGGCAGAAATTTGGGTAGCTGCAGTTGCAACCTTGCTATTACCTTCCAGAGGTGGTCAAAGTTTGCTGATGCGGAGGGATCTTTTTCATCTTGCAATCACACTGACCCAGATATTCATACTGCTTGCCAAACCTGTAGCCCATCCTCATCTCCAGGGATTTTACGTGACCTTCATATCAACTGAACCTTAAAGTTGAAAATGTGTTTTCAAGTCTAGCCAGATTAAGGCCTCACCAAGAATATGTATCAGCAGTGTTTTCTGAGATTCAATTTTTCTGTGAAAAAATCACCAAAGTTACATTTAAAATAGTATGTGATGTTATTTCTGGTTTTGGATAAAAAAGGCTGAAACAAACTTTTTTTTCATAACAAATATTTAAGCTACTTAACCCAAGATTTCAAAAAATGACCCCTCCTTTTGCATCTTCAATTGGAGACAATTTTGAGATTACCTTGTGTTTCTAGCTGAGCAATCTGTAGTCACTCTTAGAAGTTTTTGAAACTGGTGATATTTGTCTCCCCATACCCCATCTCCCCATACATGTTATTAACAGAAGCATGTGTTTTTGTGAATACGAGTTACTTGTGGGCCTAGATACACTGCTTGTTGTTTTGGACATTTGAGTGCAGAATCTGAAAATTCAAAATGCTTTTTGCTCTCAGAGAAGGATGATGGTCCCTGCAGGGATTGCTTTTCTCTGTTGGTTATCAAGGGTGCTTAAGTGTATTTCTCACATAGGGAAGTCAGTTTGGAGGAATGAAACCGAACCTCATCTCCCACTGTTGAGTAAACTTCTTTCCAGCATGTTTTTTTTAAGCTTTTTTTTTGGAACCAGTAAGGACAAAATATAGGAAATGGAGATGTTGTTTGGAAAGAGCTGCATTTCTGATCCAAGTAGATGTGCACAAATCCTCTTTTGTAACATTACTATTCTCTCTCCTACACAGCATTGAAAATAAATTAATGACTATGGGACAATCCAAGTAGGGCAGTGTTTTCTAATCATGCTGCTCCTATTTTTTTATGTTGATTGACCTGCTTTTTTAAGGTTAGTTTTTAATTTTTTTTTTATTATTTTTTTTTTCCCAGGCTGGATGCCCAAAGTAGCTTTCACACACTTGAAATCATCAGCTCATGCTAATGATACACAATTAGTGCTCCAAGAACCTGTTGACTGGCAACCTGGTGATGAAATCATGGTGGGAAGGACAGGCCTTGGAGATGCACAGCAGCAAGAAGAAATGGCTGTTGTTGAGTCTGTGAACAACACGGAGCTGTACCTTAAATCACCGCTCAGGTACCCTTTCAAGGACCAAGGGGATTTCTATAGCACAGAGCTAAACCAGGGGAAAATTTGGTCAAAGTGGGGATTTAGAGTTTCCTGTGGGACATAATAACTGTATAAATCCCTTTAACAAAAGCAGTCAGAGATATTTCAGTTCCTTGCTCCCCCTAAAGCTAGTGGACATTCAATACTGAATATTTCTGACTATGTTTAAATTCTGTATCGTAACCATGAACTCAGAAAACCTTTGAAGCAGAACACACTGATGGCCAGTACAGTCCAGTGGTCTCAGCATAGGGTTGACAAAGAATTTTCCTGCATAGTTAATTTATTGAGAAAGTGCAGGTTTTTTTTTTTTTTCACAAGAAGTGTCTCGCTTCTGTTAAAAAAAAAAAAAAATGCTCCCTTCTTGTCTAATTTACTTAAGATGATTGACAACACACTCAAAGGTAATTACTTCAGTTTGGAAATACCGCTTCTGTGTTTTCAGTGAGCCTTATGCTCTTCATCTTCTGTGCATGGAGATCTTGGGCAAACTACTCCTTATCATCATCACCTGGAACCCAAGTGTTGAAACATGTTAGCTACTTGGGAGGCGACCCAACTCCCACACCCAGGAAGATTAATGGTGCCGTTTTCAGAAATATTTGTGGCTTGAGGAGGAAAATACTGATGTTTTTCACCAAGATAAGTTTTGGGAAAATTAAGGAAATTCAAAGACTGAAATATTTTGGTGTAAACATGCAAAATCTAAGAAAAATTTGTGAGATTGAGAGAAAAAAAACCAGATTAAAATAAACATCAGCCAAGGAAAAGTATGTCTAGCCCATATACAAAAACATGTTGGATGTGTCACTGTCCATGGTGAGCAGAGGACTGAATCTGGGTCTAAATTTGGGCAACTGGAGTCATAAGCTTAGGGTAAACTTCATTCCTGCCCTCTGGCAGGTACAGATGCTTTTGTGCCTCTTTTGTGTCATTCCCTAGGTACTCCCACGGTATTGGAGAGGGATGGGTGAGTGGGCAACGCCTGCCTTTGAGTGCTGTGGTGGTCCTGATTAGCAGGAAAGTTGTTATCCAAGGAAATGTCACCACGGAGAGGATGTCACACCTCAGACAGTGTGCAAAAGCAGGTGTTACCAGAGGTGAGGAGGTCTTTTCTCACAGCAACATACGGAGGAGGAAAACCGTTCCATTAAAATCACATTGTGGTATCACTCTGTATTAGAAATCTTTCTTAATAGGATAACTTTGAGACATACCAGCACCAGGAAAGTGAGTTTATCTTTCCAAACATTGTTTGACATTGAAGTTTGAAGTCTTGGGAGTTGAATTGCGTTTCATTGTCATATCTCAGATGTATTATTTTCACATTGTTGTTTCAAGCCATCTTGGGAAAGACCCCTTAGTTTTGCCTGAGCCTAAGGGTGTGGAAAAGAAAGCATTTTCTGAAAACACATTTCAGTGTACATAATATATTAAATTTTTAATTGTGTTTACTCTTTAGTCACTTTAAGAAGAAGGAAAAAAAAAAAACCAGCGTAATGCTGCTTGTACTCTTTAGAGTAAAACATTGAGATGCTGTTCAGTGTTTAGAGATGCCAACAAAAAAAAAAAACAAACAAAAAAAACAGGTGATGTAGCATATTGTAGCAGTATTGAAACAATGCTAGATATCTCAGTTCTCCTTCAGTTTTACCTGTATGACACACCATGAAGTTTGACAAGTCACTTCCTGATTTACACCAGCTGATGAGGAAGCAAAATCAGACACAGTGATTATAATTGCAGGTGAGTTAGGTTATCTGGCAACCCAGTTGTAAGGTTTCCTTTAAAAATAAAATGCCTTGGGCTTTCAGACTGTGACATAAGACTTCATTTGATATCCAGCAGCCAACTGCTTATATTACTCATAGATTTATGGTCCATTTTCTGCAGAACTCATAAAAATAGTCTCTGAAATGTGCTAACCGTTTGAGGTTTTTATTTGAGTTAAAGGATAGGAGAATTTTGCAGAGGAGTCACCAGAAGATGAGTGGGCAGTGCTTTTTTTTGTGGTTAATTTACCTTCTTTAAGAGGAAAATGAGCATTACTGAATATAAATAGGCAGTGCTGGAATTTGAAATCCCCTCTGCACCTCCACTGAACAAGCCCAAGTTGCACTTTTGTAGCCTGAATCTCCTTGTACCAAAATATCCTAAGCATAGGCCCATGGAAGGATTCTTCTCAGGAATGTCAATGCCTTCCCCAGCCCTACGATTTACTTTCTCTGTCTTCAAACTGTGGGTAGTAACAGTTCCTCATCCATCTGCAGGGACAGTGGGGAGAGCAAGAGTTTTAAAGATGTTTCAAAATGTTCTCATTTCAGTTTAATTCAGTACATCTGTGACCAATCTCCTTTTCAAGAACCTCACCCAAGGTAAATCAATGTCAAATCCATCTTCCCCATGGATAGGGCTATTTAAAATTGAGCACAAGGAATTTTCCAAGGCATAAAACTGCCACAGCTTCTTGCTGATTTTAATATATGTTCCTCTAAAAAAGTGCAAACTCCTAGGGAAGAAACCATGAGAGTAGTTAGAGGGAGGATCAAATACGCTTGCCTGTGGCTATTTGTCTTTGGGTCCACGTTTGGGATTGCTACTGGAGATGGGGTCTTGCTGAGTCACTGTGGTGAGTCTCATGATGCTGCTTGGGGCACTCTGGACATCCCATGGTCATCATGGAGAAATAACACTGACAGTTCCCACTGGCTTGTATTCTAGGTGGCTCCAGGTGTCTGTACAAGCGAAGCGAGAGGCAGCTGGGGTCTAGGGACCTGGGGGCCATCGTGGTTGTGGAGGCCTTCCAGGGAGAGGCCAACCGGCTCCAGTTGGAAGGGGTCCAGTTCCGCCACGTGGGCCAAGTGTTTCGGCAGCGCCACAGTGCTGTGACTGTTGCTGGCAACGCGCAGATGGCAGGTGAGACAGCTCCATTGGGGATAGGCACGAATGATACCCCATGTCCATCTTTTCCTGCCCAAAGCTGGGACAGACCTTCTCAAAAGCTTGCTCAGCTCTGAGGTCAGTTGTCAAATTGGATTGGTAAAAGCAAGAAAACCTCCCCTGTAGTCTGAACCCAAGTGAATTGTGATGGAGTGCTTTCAGCTGCTTTAGTTCCTTTGCATCTGCCAAAGTTTAATTCTATCACTTGAAAGTTAAGGAACATATTAAGTTCTTTTGACTTTGTCACTGGTTAATTGCAACATTTTATATCCGTGGAAGTGGCAATGACGGCTTTGTAGACCTATGGTGATGGGAGGAAGGTAGATGGGCTCTAACAATGTTTTAAAAGTACTGGATGGAACTTTCCCCTCCAGCTGACCCACACTTATGCCTTCCCTATGCTATCTTCATCACTGAGTAAGGATCTAGGCTTCCTGGTGGCAGAGGACAGCACTTGCCATGAGCTTGGATCACAGTAGGCAGATGGCCATGCCTGGCTAGACAAGGTGTACAACATACCTGCTCTGTCCTCACTGCCCTTCCAAAACATTCTTCCTCTCCTTCAGTCCCTCTTCAAACATCCAACTGCCTGAGCTACTAACATAATTTACTCTTTGTATCCTACCATATCCTTTCACTGGATCTCCTCCTCCTTCTTCATGATAGTGGATCACCTCGATTCACCCATTTCTGTGCTCAGAATCCTTCTTCTCTGCTGTGTGCATCTCAGCACTATTTGCCTGTTGGCAAAGATTTGTCAGGTGACTAAGGGTGGGCAGCTGCAACCGAGTAGTCTCCCAAGAGCCGAAAGGATAAACTCAACAGCATCAGAAGATGAGAACTAAGGTAAAACTCTCTCAACCTGCAAGCTATAGTGTACCTTTTGCTCACAGTACTTATTTCTTTCCAGATTCTTACATTCGTGGCTGTTGTGTTTTGGACTCCTTTGGCCAAGGACTCCATCTGACCGGGATCTCAAACCTTAGTGTAGACAGTAATGTTTTCTACAACATTTCAGGCCATGGGCTTCTGCTGGGTAAGTGATGCAGGAAAATACCTATCCTATATGTAACAGCACCACGTGCTGGTTACCATTTGCATGAAAATGTCTTTGGAGGAAAGATTGGCAGATCCTTAACTGCACCTTGAGAAATTTAATCACATCATCTGCCTTTTCTGGTATCAGTGAATCTGGAATAAATCTCCTATGATTCCACGTGCAACTCCTAGAACATATTTAGAAACAATTTCTATTTGACCATACACTCTCTGTTTCTCCAGGTCAGTTTTCACTTGATCTGGATCCCCTTTTTTTTTTCAGTGTACAAGTGGAAGGAGATATTTTTTTTAGAGGGTTGATTTATCTGTCTTTGAAAGAGCACCATTACACGATATTTAAGACCTCAGTTCACTGAGACATTTAAGAGCATACTTACCTTTAACTTCAGTCACTTGACACCGAAGATAATGGAGTGGAAGCATATGTTAAAAGTTAAGCAAAGGATTTAGCACTTAAATAAATTGGAGCTTGGAGCAACAAAAATGTTAAACAACAAAATATTTCTCCTAACTAACCATCAGGAGACTGACTTGCAGCATCTTCTGCTGGGATCTTACGTTGCCTGAATACCTAAAGATATAGCTCGATATTTGTTTTCCATCAGAGATGAGATAAAAATGACAAATTTTAAGATAAATAGAGGGAGAATAAAAACCTTTCAGTCCTGATCCCGTGGTTCCAGACACAGAGCGAGTCCCCATGCTAGATCCTGTATATAAACATAATGAGATAGATTTAAGCAGAGGAGACCTATAAAAGGAGAGTTATTGTAGGCATCTTGCAGATGAAGAGAGCTATCCCAGAGAGATGCAACGACTTGCATGGAATGGTGATACAAGATGATGCACAGAATCTTTGTGGCTGTGGGGCAGCAGAACAGGATCTCTGTGCTTCCGGCATGCCTTGGCTCACTTGTGCTAGGACACGTGTCTGAGTTAAAGGACTCTGGGCTGAGCTGAACTTTCCCACTGAAGTTTCAGCCTGAATACACCTTATCCCCAAGATGTCTTTAATGGCTTCACTGTCAGCAGCTCCAGAGGGTCTGATGGATGAATTTATATATCATTTTGTTGCCCATGAAGGAATATTTATTATAGCTGGCTATTTGCAGCTCCAGAATTGGACTCCTTCAGTGATTTCATCTAAAATCCTTATTTTCAGGGGGTTTGCAAGACAGTCATAAAAAGTCGCTCTGGGCTTAAAATTGACACACCAGGTCTCAGCTTGAAAGCCAAGACCTTTCATGCCACCTCGCAACCCTAAATGGCTGTCAAAAGGACTGCTTTAGGACCCCATTCACGCTCTGGTAGTGGCACTGTTTGTAGTAAATACAGCCTGGAAAGGAAATATTTCCTAAATGGATTTTGTTCTAAAGATAGAGAAAAGCTCAAAGGACTGAAAGGAAGGCTAAAAATAATTACTACTGTCCCCAAAAGCAAAGGCCATAGGTTTTCCTGTAAAGTGGCTTGCATTTGGGGTAGCGATGACTAAGGATCTGTATTTGGGACCTGGCTTGAGCAGGTATAGTTGAAGACAACAATTTATGTTAATAAACAAAAGTAAATAGATTTAATTTGCTCCAGATAGATAGATAGATAGATAGAAAGATTCCCCTCCCCCTACCCCCACTTCAATACTGTTACTAGATCTGGGGTGCCCCATGACTTTGAGTTGTGTGATCAATTGGGTGATTGATTTTTCCTTTTTCTTCTCATGCTTCATTGCTTAGGGGGTCATAGCTCTCACTTTTGTGCAGAGTTGCACCTGGTGTTTTTAAGTCTGTTTAGAAATTTTCTTACGCCTAAGTAGGGCGATGGATGGAGACACAGGAGACAGATAGGACTTTGAATTCCAGTACTGCCAGAAGCATGCCTGTGTGCCCATATGTGAGCCAATTCCCCACTTTGAGTCTCGTTTTTTTTTCCAACTGTAAATACGTTTTATAACATTCCCTTTTACTAATTTTCTCTGTAAACCTGGGGTACAGTGTGGCTGGTGTTATGTTCATATATAACACCTAGTACAGGGCCTTGTGTGTATTGAATTGCAGAATCACAGTCTCTGTTGCCTCTTTGTAGAATATATATTATAGTATTCCTTTCCCTGATTGCTTTTATCTCATTAGAGTGTAAGTTCTTTGTGCCAGCAACTGTTTTTTATCGTATTTGGTTAGATATTTCTTGTGCCCTCTTGACATTTCTGAAGCACAGCAGCCATGGCAGCCTTTGACTGCCATCTTCTCACAGTCATCTCCTAGTCTGCGTTAAACACTGATTTCTAAGTGCTTTTCAAACACTGATTTACCCAGGCACAGTAAAAAAAAGGACATTCCCTGATGGGTCATGCAAGCAAAGCACTCAGTGAAAAAACCAACAAGTTCTGTGAGTTGCATAATAGAGTGTTTCCAGCTATATTTACATTTCTATTTCTTCCTCTTTTCCTTTTATTTTTTTAAAAAAATATTTATTTCATTA
>WHYT01015525.1:214504-235748 GCA_009806455.1 Tetrax tetrax | reverse complement strand
TAATAATAATGTTTTTACTTTCTTTTTTAAGGCGAGGGACTGGAAGAGGGGAACAGAGTCAGTAACAACATAGTGATTGGCCTTTCTGGAACAGATGGTTTATCCAACATTGAGACCCTGTCACCAGCAGGGATCTACATCAGGGCTCCTGCCAACCACATCAAGGTAAGAAGTTCAAGTATAAAAGGTAAAATTCCCTTTCAATCAAAGATATCAGAAAGATACAGAGCTTCATTTATCTGGGAAATCATATACATAACATTTGCTTCTTGGCTGAGCTGTCAGAAACTGTACTTGTGCTGGGATATTAAGACAAGCACATATAGAAAATAAACTATATTCAAGGGCAAACTTATGTTACTGAAAATTTTACTGCACTTGAGTGGAATAAATATTGCAGAGAGATCCTTCATCCTGAGATACTTTTAAAAGTTGCTTTATTTTCTAATACTCATAGATTCACAAAAAAAAAATGGAAAAACGTTTAGGTTTTGCTTCTCTAGAATTTTTTCCTACTTTTGTCAGTATAAAAAAAAAATCTCAATTTTAATAGATTAATGACACACTAAAATTCAGCTGTATCAAATGCACCACTGTCTGGATTTAAAATGACAACTTACGTACAGTCCAAGATTTGCTTTCCGGGGTGAGAAGCAGAATGCATTCCCCGTCTTATGAAAATTACATTGATTTTAAAAGAAACTAATCTCTGTTCTAAAATAGTGATAAAATACTGGACTCTTAAAAAGCTAACAGACTAACAACCCTCACATCAAAAAGTTGACCTCAGTAAAAATCTTTTTATTCACTAATTCTCTGATGCTTTCTTTCAGTTCATACATTTTTTGTTTTATTTAAATCACTTCTACATTTCAGAATAAAGAGTTGCTTTGAAGTGTTTCTAGGAAAAAAAATATTATTTTCAGCGATCTCAAACCAATTTTCCTTCCCAACTATTTCAAGTCTGAGATTTCACTGAAACAGACATTTGTTACCACAGTTTCAGTTGTGACAAATGCACATTTTTGTTAAAAAAAAAAAAAGTACCTATTCTATTGCTAACCCACAGAAACCGAACCAATTATTAAGTATATGTGAAGACCTAATCGCCCCCCTGGGCTTCTGTTCCACGATGAAAGAATTGCACCTAAATTTGAAGGTGAAAAAGAGACTAACATATTTCCTATGCTGGTATGAAGACAATAGTACTTAGGAAGAAGGAGAGGACTTTTCTGCAATTCCCTCAAGGGCATATTTATCATTTTTAAGACCATCAGATATCGTTAAAAAATACAACAACTGGGCAGAATCACATGAATTTCAGCTCCACTAAACACAGGGTTTTGTACTATCATGCATTGACTTACCCTGGAGCTGTCTACTCGATCGCCGGTGGCTGAGCTTTTGAAAAGGTTTGCTGCAATTATCTCTATGGGTACGCGTGAACTGGCTGTGGTTGGTTTTCAGCACATTTGTTTGGCACTCTCGGTTCACGTGTCTTCGTAGATATGCCCAAAGCTGCGTGCGTGCCTGTGTACCTGAACATCAGGGTTAAGTCTGCTTTCCAGAGATGTGCTACTCAAGACAGAGTAGCAGATGGCCCTTGAAGGGTTACTTCATTGTCAGCAGTCTCTCGGAGCGGGTTATCTGAGGCGTTGCAGCAGCAAAAAGAAAATAAGAAGAAGTTGCCTGGTTTAAAATTATTATTATTACAGTACCAAGCAGAGCTCAGCAGAAGACGTGAAAGGACATGGATATTAACAGAAAAAGTCACATCTTCCAAGCAAAACACCTGTGTCTTGTGGACTTTTTCTTAGTACAATAATAATCACTAAATACAAAGAGTGCAGGTCTAGCACCAGCTTTATGATGTTACAGAGTTTCAACACCTTTTATCTAATCAAATGCCTCAAGAGCTGGATATTGTTTTTTAGGTATTTATAATCTTCATTTTTAGGGAGGTCTGAAGAGTATAATGGGAAAGACTCATCTTCCAACTGCCTGGTTTCTAGGCCATGACATGGAATAGAAATTTCCCACTCTAGGTTTTAAAGTTAGGTCATTGTTGGTTTTTGTGTGTGTTTGTTTTTTGTTTTCAGATTGCCGTCTTTCAATTACTTATTTTAAACTTACAGGCTGCAATCTGTAAGACAAGGATTACAGCTAAAATAGACAGAGAGCTCTAGGTCCAGACTGTGTCACATCTTCTGTGTGTGATGGGTTAAGCTTTCCACAGTGAGTCCTGCAATAATATTTTCATAACCACTCAATTTACTTGGGAGCCTAAATTTTCATCGGTGACTGAACAGCTTAAATTTCCTTGAAAATCAGTGGTCTCCTAAACGGTGTTGAAATTGGGACACAGCAGTCACTCAAACCTGAGACTACAAAGACATTTGGAGACCCAGTTCCCACTGGTTTCCATTTGATTTAAGCTCTTAAGTGCATTTGTGAATCAGGGTGTTAGATAAAATTTTATACAGTATAAGGGCAAAATTATTATTACAAGGTTAGGTTGTGGGATGTTTTTAAATAAAGTATTCGAGTCCTGGTTATAACTTTTTAGTGTTATAAGGCAATTTCATTAGCAGGTTGGTTTCTTCTCTTTTAAATGCTATCAGCATAGGGAACTGAAGATGCTCCTCATTGATATCAGCTCGTTTGTCACTGAAGTGCCAGCCCTGTGTCCCTGGTTTTCTTTTTATGTGTAAGGGTAAAAAAAAAAAAGTATTTTTTTTTTTTATCTTTTTCTCTTAGTTCTCTCAGGCCCAGTGGGTCTTGGGCGTTTTGTAATAACTTCCCATTCATGAAAAATCAATGCTCTTAAATTCCAGAGACAGCATGTAGTGTTCGTGCATGACAACATACGGCCTGGGTTTAAGAAATTCAGCAAGTACCCTCCCTTTCCTTTCTTGCTGTGTTGTTGAGGACTGGGAAACAGCTTCAATGAATGAACGGGGCAGAGATCAGCCCATGTTTCTATGTCAGAGGAGTGACTGATGGTCACGCTGTTGACAAATGAATTTGTTTCCCAGTATCACCCAGCCCAGCCATTCTCCACAGTGCCAAAGAGGTGAGGCAGCATCTGTTTGGCATGGATTGCTTCTCACAATTTCATTGCTAATGAAATCTTCTCTCAAACCTTCTGCAAGGTGAATGCATGTTGAAGCGAGCCCATTGGGGTGCTCCTTGCGTCCTGCCATGTTCTGAAACCAGAGGAGTGGTGCTGGGTACACTCTCCAGAGCTTTAATATCATCTTTAAAGTTAACAGCTTGAGCCCTGGCTATCTAAAAGAAATTCATGAAATATTTACATTAGCAGTGTTGTACACTTAAGAGACACTTAAAACGTCAGCTACTTTATTTTACTGACTTGCAATGCACACCTCCAGGTATTTGGCACGCTCAGGGAGGTAATTTCTCTCTGGAATTTTGGTTGCATGGACATTCGTAATATACTGACTTCCACAAAGAATTGATTTCCACACAAAACTCCCTCCTTACCTAAAACCCCTGCCCTCCAGCCACTAGCTGGCTGAATAAATATGCAGGTTTTTTCCTTATGAATCATCTGTAGAACGCACGATTGGAGTCGCAAGTAAAAGATCCTGGAAATAATGTGACTGGATTGCAGAAGTATTTTATTAAAGGAAAAAGGTCTGTGGCTACACTTTCGGAAACAGCAGCATTTTTACCAGGGGATAGAGAAAGCAGTGCTTTGGGTATTGATGTCTCTTTGTTGCTTGACAGATGTCAGAGATCACGACTGCAGGGAACACACTTGGATGGGTCAGAAGAAAGTAATTGGTATATGGAGGCTTTCACCTCCAGGTCACCAGGCTCAGCTTTGATTTGGACCATCAGGGACCAAAAAGTCATTAGTGTTTTAACACTGTCTGTTGACCTATGAATGGTAGTGGTGGGTGTCAGTCCCGATCTTAGAGAACAAGCTCTTCCTACATCTGCAGAAAGCTCCTCTTAGACTCCTCTTAGAGAGCTAGATACCTTCAGAGAGCAATTACTCTTATCCAAGGTTAGACCAGAAGAAGTGCCCTCTGATGTATTTTATTTTTTTCCTGGAAACAGAGCCTAGGTTTACTAGCCTGGACTTCAACATCATTTTTTTACACATCTAAGGTAGGTGAGAGGGATCATGCCCAGATGTGCACGTGAAAACATCGCTGTATGGACACCATCCAAATTCAGCAAAGGTTGGCTGCTGTACAAATGAAGCAGGCAAGAGCAGGTTTTTTCCCTAGAGTAGAAAAGCTCCTATCCCACTGTATATAACCCACATAACCAACTTGCTACAGACTCTGTAAGTACCAAACATCTAATTTTAAGGCCAGGCAGACCTTGTATTCACTTGTTCACTTTTTTTTTTCCCCCACCTCTTGCAATAAAAAGAATGCAACTTCATTATGAGATATTAAATGACAATAACCCTGGAAACATTCAAGGCCAGGTTGGCTGGGGCTCTGAGCAACCTGATCTGGTTGGAGATGTCCCTGCTCCTGGCAGGGGGGTTGGACTGGGTGGCCTTCAAAGGTTCTTTCCAACCCAAACCATAATGTGATTCTATGATTCTATAATCTACAATACATCTTTTGAGGCTTATTCACTTACTCTGCTAAAAGAAATCCAAACCAAGTAATTTACTGCAGGTCTGAGTAAGTTTAGTAGTTCAGCCACTGACATATCTTCAAGATGTAGTTCTCTGCTTTCTCTTCACTTTTAGGAGTTCCACATTTCAATGCCAATGTTTTTTCCTTTTGCTGTATTTGCTTTGGGAGATACGAGAAAGGTACAGACTGAGAAGTAAATCAATAAACTGAGTAGTTTGTGATTTACCTTTCTTTCATGACATTGCCTTCCTACTTGAAGTTTTCCACACACTTTTTTCTTACCTATTTCTTGAAGAATTATGGCAATAACATTTCTCTGTCATTTCTTTTTCTATTGCTTAGCCAACCCTTGTTGCCTTGCTTGAGAATAGTTTTTTTTTTAAAGACTGGTCCAAGGACAGAGTGAAAACAGGATGAAATTGAGGACACACAAACAAGTACCTGCTTCTGCCAGCCAGACTTACCAGCGTTTGAATGGACCTCAGTTAGAATTTTAATTTGGGTTTGTCTTAAGTTTATTTCAATTTCCAGAAATTGGTGGCAGTTTTTTTTCACAGTCATATATGCTTCTCTGCAGGGTAACACAGTGTGTGCTGCTGGGTATGGCTATTTCTATCATCTCTCCCCTGAAGGACCATCCAAAACACCTCTCCTGTCCTTCAGTGAGAACATAGCTCATTCCTGCACAAGGTACTTGGGGATTTTTGGTTAAGAAAATTTTCCTTCAGTGTGTGGAAGTACTAACTATAATTGCAACAGTGAGCAGAAAAAGCTTTGCCCTCCTTTCAGGACTTTTATTTTCTAGTTTTGCACCCTTTTTGAGCTTTTTTTCTTGTAAGCCGAGTTCTCCACAGCAGAGCAGAATCAGTGTTTGACAGAGATGTGGTTGTGGCTGTTCTTCAGGGCCTGATCACGAATGGTTTCCTTAGTAGTTACAACACGGTCTATCCTTCTTTGTTCACAAGCCCAATTTGTTAACTTACAGCATTTTCCAGTGTTGTTAACAAGCTTCTCCACATCACCCCTTTGTTTAAATGATCCTGAAGTAGTTCAAGGTGCCACATTTAACACATTTCCTCATCAACCATTTAACAGCAAAGCACTGAAGCACACACTCGTGTTAAATTTAAAGCTCATTTTAAGCATAAAAGACATTTTGAGCAGAAAAGAGTGGCATGCAGGAGAACAGATACATGATTTCTTTCTTACACAGCTCCTTCAACATCTGCAGAGACATGACCCTGGCTTACACAACCTGGAGTGGCATTTCTTACCTCCAGATATTTTATATCATAGCAGCATGAACACTCAACTGTTAGCGATAAAATCTCTGAGAAGGTCAAACTAAGGGCTATATTCAGGAATGTATATGTTTGGAGTGTACTTCAAGTTGGCTGAATCCAAGATCTAGAAGAGCCTTATCCGCTCAGATTCATGTTGGGTTCATCTGAAGTTAACACTGGTAGAAAGCTCATGAGCATGGTGGGAATGTTTTGCCATGAGAACCTGTCATTGGCACTCTACATTAGTTGTTAGCCCTGGCATGGCCAATTCTGAAAATACTTGAAAAAAGAAATTTTAAGTATGCTCTCCAGCATGATTAGATGCCAACAATAAATAATGCTATGCATCAGTTTGGTTTGGTTTTTTTTTTTTGGTTTTTTTTTTTTGGACTTAATGATAAAGTCTCATGCAGAAAACTGTTAAATATTTTAGGTTTTGGATACCAAAAAGACAAATAGGAAAATCTGCTCATGAAGACATGCACTGTAAAAAACCAGTTTCCTTTGCTTTCTTTCCTGAACAGGTATGGGTTACTGGTGTACCCACAATATTTGCCAGACAGGTTGAACAGGCCTGTTCAGTTCAACAACTTCACAGCTTGGAGCAGCCAAGGTGGAGCACAGGTATGTTGGTCCTGACCATGTGCTGTGATGCTCAGGATCTTTACAAGGATATTATCTCCACACTGACTTCATCTGTTAAGGCTGCAAATGGACCACAGTTACAGTAAAAGCTCTGGTACCTGTGTGTCCATGTCCCTCAGCTGGAGAATCCTATTTTGGTGAGAAAGTCAGAAACACTATTTGTGTGAGCTCTCCTTACTGCTCCAGTGTGGAATCAGTGCTACTTTCATCACTAGCTGGTGTCGAGTGGGTTTTGCCACTATAATCAGAGTATCATGGAATGGTTTGGGTTGGAAGGGACATTAAAGATCATCTATTTCCAGCCCCCCTGCCATGGGCAGGGGCATCTTCCACCAGATCATGCAGCCAAAACAATCCTTCCAGTGGATGTGAGCTGTTTGTAAAGATTGCAGTTGGTAGAGGATCCGTTACCTCCATAGGGTTAATGGTTTCCATGGGAATTTTTTCATCCTTGTTAAAAATGTGTACTTTTTTTTGTGTGTGTGTGTGTGTGTTCAAATTTGGCTAGCTTTATTACGCAGCGATTGTAGCTCACTATTACTTAATCTGACAAAAAAACCCTACAGTACCCTTTATTATCTGATACTTTCTTCCCATTCCAGTGCTTAGAGGCTGTGATCCTCTTCACACCCCATCTGATGACCTGATCTGATTGAGTTTTTTTCTCTAAGGCATGTTTTCTAGTCTAACCCATCCTATGGCTCTTCTTTTGAAGGCGTACATTTTTTCAGTGTGGTTTTTTTTTCAGATTTGTGCATTCTATTTCTGGAAAAGCTTATTTTATGAAAATAAATAAAACAAAAGAATATTTAACAGTTTTGTTTTTCTGTTTTTCTCTGCCTGATTTATAATTTCCTTGTATGTTGCTGACGTAGCATACAGTAATAACCAAGTTTATTCTGCGTCTTTTCATGGGCTCCCTCTAGGAACAGTCTGTTAGGTGACTGCAAGCAATACCTCTAGTGATTTTCAAGGCATCTTTCCACTACAAACATTAACTTCTTCACCCTGCTATTTTTTTCAGTAATAAACTCCAAAATATTTAGAGCACTTTTACCCTGTCTATTACTGATTTGCAGTTTTGCTTTTCTTTCATATTGTTCTTTTTCCTTTTCACATGAAAATAAGTTGGCAGAATGTAAAGATTTTTGTTATTACTTAAAAGCAGAAATAAGAAATTAAGGGGAAATGCTGAAATACTAAATACACATTTAAAGCTTTTATGTGTTTTTTTTGCACTTCCCCTGGATATTTTACTGTAAGTAAAGCAGAGTTGTAAATAATATTTTTAAAGAATTATTATTCCTTTATTATATTTTAATACAGATTTTTAGTAGCAGCAACCTTGAACTCCAACATTTCTGGATTTATGCTTGCAAAGACTTTGGCATTGACATCGTAGAAAGCCTAGGAAACACTTCTGTAGCTGACAGTGTTTTAATTGGACACATTGGGCAAAAGGTAAGCTCTGCAGGAATTATTTCAATGTCTCTTGAGTTGCACAGCAGCCCTTCAAACGGGAATTTGGAGAAATATGAAAGCAACCTGAAGAACACCCCCTGTTCGATCGCAGCGTGGCTGAGGCTTGGATTTTAAGTAGACTTTATGTAAAGATAAATACTTAGGTCTGGCTTCAGAATAAAGTTTGGGCACTGCTCTTGGAAAGGTGATGCTTTCTGCTGCAGCACTTGCAAGGGACATTGATTTGGTGATGAAGCAGAGGAACTTGGAGCATCAGTACCACTCTCCCAACCTGCTGGAATCAAGGATTTTGTTGCTTCTGCTGGCAGCAGCAGAAGAGAAATAGCATCTGATCAGCTGGATCCAACACCATTTCTCAGGTGCTCCATTCATACCAGCTGATGGTAGAGCTGAATAAACATCAGCTGTTGAGAAACTGGAGATCCCATTCTGCATGAAAATTCAGCCTTTTTTCCAAATATCTTTGTATTTCAGTATGGAAGTTTTGAAGATTTTTTTTTAAACAAACTTGAAACAAGGAGTTTGATTTTTCTAACTTAATTTGTAAGTATTAAAAGATTTTATATTATAGTGGGTATTCATGTATACTCTTGATAAAACAACATTCGAAAGTAGAAACAAAATCCCACTTCTGTTCAACTTATTAGCTGAAGGATTTTAGTAAGATAAGTGTTAATTTTTTTCCTTACTTATGTTTTTTTTTTGGAGATTGACATGGTCTCAGAAAACCACTGGAATTTCACAGAACGTGAATTTTTGAGACAGTTTATAATTCTTGCTTAAACCAGCTTTTCTAACATAAATTCCTGTATACCTTTTGCGGTAATAAACATGACACGATTTAATCTTATACAACTGAGTTTAGTTCAGTGATCTGAGAATATTGAGAGGGAAAAACAGATTTGATTTCTGTCCTAGTTAACATCTTAGTTTCCTCTGCTCTCTCATAGCATCATTGGTCCACCAGGAACACAGAGTGCTTCTTATTTACTTGAGAATGAAAAATGGCATCAAAACACAATGTTTTTATTTATGCAGTAAATATTATTTTCTTCCATTATTTCTTTAGGCAGCTGGAAAAGTCCTTTGGGTGCTACCGGATTGTTAATAGATTAATAACATGGATAACAATGGGATTTTAGTTACAAATGGCCACTTCTTCTTGTTAATGATTTTGAGGGCTTTTTTGCTTTGCTCAGTTTTCTGCTTTTGTATATGAAATTAATTTTCTCTCCTATTGGCAGAAAAAAGAGTTATGAATTAGTTTTCTTCAGAAGCTCGCAGAAAGAAATCTCTGTAGTGGGTCTATTGGAAGCAAGTAGCTCAGATATAATCCTGTCCTCACAGTCTGACCTTGCAGGATCCCTATGATACAAGGAATTTCTCTTGGACACCAAAGGGTGGATGTCTTTGTTTTTGCTTTGCAGGATCCATGGAAGGACTCCGATGTTGTACTTGTTAAGAGATTTAGAGGCGCTCAGCTGTGCCTTGTTTCTTGCAGTACCCCAGGGGGGTGATTATCTTTGATTATCTCATGATAAGAGCCTCCTTGTCATAATTTACATCTTAATTTATGTAATTCTCCCTTTAATAGTGATGTCTCTTTAATATCAATTAAAACTTTATGACATTAATTTAATGAGAACCTTGGATATTCCTCTCTGCTAGCCCTTCCAGTTTTTGAAAGAAGTTCTTTAAAATAAGATTGTTTTCTGGAAATATTAGGGCATCTAAAAACCGGGGCTTTGACCAATTAAAATGTTATTGACAGGGCTAAATCCAGGTCCTGTAAAAGCCAAAGGAAAGACTTTTGTCAGTGTCCTAGACATTCAGCAAGCCTCTTCCATGGTTTCATAAAGCAACCCATGGGGAGCCATTTGAAGAAAAGCATTTCTTTTGGAAAAAGTAGGTGGTCTGAAACAGGTGACACACACCAAGGAGCAATCATCATCTCACTCCCTTCTTCTATTTGCTAGGAAGTGATAAACTATTTATAAAAGTCCATTTTGTTCTAAATTTTCAATTAAAGAGGATATTTTCACAGTGGGTAGATTTCTTGACTGATTCTCTGCTATGGCTTTTGATAGTTGTTCTACAGAAGTGTTTATTGGCCTCAAAAACAGCATCACGCATTCCTGCCCACCATTTCCCCTCCAGGCTACCCACTGGCTCTGAGTACATCCTTTGTCCTAGCCTATCTCCAAGAAAAACCAGCAGAGAGATGTACACCTCCCCTCTGTCATGGCCCTCAGCTACCACAAAGTCTAGTTTGTCCATGGTGTTTCCTATTGCTTATGGATTTTGCTCTTTCTTTTCACTTCTTGTTGCTTTGATGGACCCTGAAGTTAACTAGGGCTTTGAAGAGAGCCTAGCTTAAATGCTTCCCCCAATCCTCAATCACACAAAAAGGGCTTTGGATCTCAGCAGTCAGGTTTTTCTTAGAAGATAAATTACAATGTTTATCTTTGTAGAGTAGGGAAATTTCCTGCTTACTGGACAAGACAAGGTAAAGTAAAAGAGACCATAAACAAATCTGCTCATTATGTTTTCCAGATGGATTCATTCAAGGCCAGGTTGGCTGGGGCTCTGAGCAACCTGATCTGGTTGGAGATGTCCCTGGTCCTTGCAGGGGGGTTGGACTGGATGGCCTTTGAAGGGCCCTTCTATGAGTCTATGATTCTTTCTTCCTAGGAAATGTGCAATTTTATTTCCTTTCAAATGTCCAACTTTAACTGGTATTCAATGGCCTGGACAAAGCAAACAAGGCAATCACTGCCTTGTTTGTAATATCACACAGTGATATAGTGATGGTGAATAAAACAATTGTTACTGGTCAGGGTTTGCAAAGCAATACCTTACATCTGTCTTTCAAACAGCGTACGTTGCCTCAAAACCACGAGCCTGAGTGCAATCATGTCGTTGTGTCTCCGCTGCTACATCCTAGACTCAGACTCGGGGATTCACATGGTGATATGTCCCTAGCACTCTTTGTTTCTTCATTGCAGGATAGGACCTGTATGTCAGCAGGACTGAAAACGCCCAAAAGATACCAGCTCTTCATCTCCACCACAGTTTTCAGGAACTTTGATGTGAACACTTGCACAGCGATCAGGACTTGTTCTGGCTGTTACCAAGGGCAGGGTAAGTTTCATTTACTCTAATTTAGCAGATTTTCCACAGTCCCTGTCTTCCTTCCATTTCAGATTCAGACATTTAAAAGTTCATAGCTTCCACAGACAACCATTGGTAGATATTTCAGCTGAATCCCTCAAAAAGCATGGTATAACCATGAAGAGTTTTGCTTCTGTAATCTTGTCACTACATTTGCTACAGGTGAACTATCAAAAGATAGGTATTTATAGATAGGTGTTATATTGAGGTATTTGCATACCTGCTTTCCTTAGATTTCACTGCACTCGTTTTCAAAAGTGTCACGCTCTGTGTTTCACTTCCCCAACCGGGACACAAGGATAACAGCTCTTCCCCATTCACAGGGAGGTGGGGCATAAGATGTTGATATGTAGACACAACATAAACACTATACGTGATGTGCAGCTCAGACGAACTGAGAAAATCCCTGAGCTGGGATTGCAGTGATATTACACATAAAAACCTGTCCTCAACAATACTCACTCTCTTCAGCGTATGCGTTTTGCTGTCGCTGCTGGCGGGCTGAGCCAGACCCATTAGCTGCTCTGCTCTGCATGGACTGAGATTGTAGGTTCTCTCTAATCTCCCCTAGAAACAGCTTCACCACTTAGTTGAAGCCACATACCGCACATATTTTTAAGACAAATGTAGCCTTATTTTTGCACTGATTTCATTTTCTCAGTTGAAGGGGATTTTTATACACTAACTTGTGTTACTGCTTCTTCATTTTATGAGGTAAAATTTCAAGAGCGATGGTTTTTCTAATAGCTATGACACAACCTTGCATAATTTCACCAAGCTCTTACCTCAGGCCAGCCTAAACCTGAGGTGAATTTGCCTAAGATTACGTGTAAACTAGGCATCCTTTTGAGCTTTGAAGAGGTACCCAAAGGCTCTTTGAAGAACGTTCCAACTGCAATTACCTGTTAAATATATTTAGATAGAAACCTATACTGCCCTACAATAACATAACAGAGAAAAAGACTTCAGGAAGTGAGATCAAAGGACAGGAGGAATAGTAAAATCTGACTCAGAGAGGCTATGACTGGCAATATGATAGTCAAATAGTAACCAAATGTGGTGCATGAATGCTTATGCCAAAGTTTACTTGTTATGGTCCATGGGGGCAATGACTTTCTGACACTTCTGGAAACATTAATGTGTTCAAAAACTGCATGTGCTTTAGCCTGCATGAATATTCTTTCTTTTTGTAACTATCTGTGATACAACGGTGAAAAGATCCTCCAGCCACGCTTTTCAGATAAGGCTTTATTACGCAGGGTGCTGTCCATGCGCACTCAAGTGTATTTACATACATGCATAAAGAGTTCATATCTCTGAAGAATTTATCTTATAAACAAGGCGAAAAAAAAATAGATATATAAGAATCACCATTTTGGGGACTGTAATTTTTGATGATGTGACTTGTGAAGAAGCATTTGGACTTACTGAGGAGATGCTGGTAGGACCAGGAGCAGCACCTGGATCAGAGGAGTTCCTAACCACAAGTCCTCTTACAGCAGGGTGCTGGACAGGTGGGACCTGGCCAGAGTATGGCAATGGCAATTCCTACAGACATTTTTCTTTTTCCTGAATCTCCCCCTCTTTCTGACTCAGTAAACATTTTTCCAAAGCAAAGAGGAAGTGGAGGTAGTCTCTTTTTCTCCAGAGATGTCTTCAGGCCTGTTACTTGAAGAGACCAGTCACTGTTTCTGAAACATTACTTATTCCCTTCAGGTGGATTTACAGTGAGAGCTGAACGTCTGACCTTCATCAACTCTCCCTTCCAAGTGTCCTTCCCCTTTCCTCACTCTGCCATCATTGAGGATCTCGACGGCTCTATCACGGGACAGAAAGGAAGTCATCTCCTCCCTTCCACAGATATCATTGCAGTATCTTGCACAGCCACTACTAACTTCAGTCAGGCTTCTGGTGGCTGTGTTTGTGGCGAGGACCATGTTTTCCACCGTATGTCTCTTCATTTGTAAGTAACCATTCCACTTTTGAAAAATCAGCATGGATGTTGCTTATTATGTTTTATGTTGAGAGAGCTTCTGGGTCTGAATACAGTCCTAGGACTCTTGTCTCTCTGCTGGGTTCTAAGCTTTGTTGAAAGCCTGAGCACCGCCATACATTAGTCCATGTCGCTGTCCACATGGTCTCTGGCACTGTTTTTTCTGGCTATTTGCTGGAAAGATTTGGTGAGTGAGCCAGAAATTCAACATGAGTGAAATCAAATTGGGTTGAAGAACTTAGATATTGTCCTGAAGAACACGTATGGTCATCATGTACACACTGTCAACCTGTGTCCTTGGTTTGATTACTTGTGGAGAGAAGTCTAGTGTTACCTAAAATGCTCTGTGATATTTCCCTTGGCTTGTCACTTTATAGCAGAAGGGCAAGAATCTCCTGGAGACACTGTGCCAGATCCAACCTCTCACACCACAGTTTTTGATAGCTTGGGATGTTTCAAGCAGCGCTAGATGCCTCTGTTCCTTTGATCTCTGTCTTAGGGTCTGGTCAGCTGAACTGCCCTTTGGGCTTTTGCTGACTGTACTTATTATGGTGCTTGTGACTCTAATGGTCCCCCAATGCTTATTTAAATATCAGTAGGCATTGAGATGTCTAAATTCTAAATTGAATGATGATTTTCACAGCATGATTTTGGCCCAGGACAGCTATCCCACGGCCAAGCAATTTGTGTGTACAGTTTAGAAGTCAACACAATCCAAGGAACCGCCTCCAGTAGGGCAGTTTATATGTCACCACGCTGTTTTGGAATTTGATCCTATGGATATGGCCAGGCCATGCCAGCTATCCTCAAGGCCAGAGGGCAGGCCACAGCTCCAGCTAGCTTATCAGAAGAGGTGTAGCCACAGGTCTGTGTCTGAGAGCTGACACACTTTATGAAGGAATGAGATATGGTTTTGCTGGAGAAGATCTACCTATCTGTGTGGTTATGACTGTGTCTTACGATGTAGGGTACACATGCTTCTTCTCTTCCCACTCCCAGTAAATCACATTTACTGTAAATTTGTAACAGAACGCCTTTTTTTTTTTTTAATTTTTAGAGGGATAGAAAATTATATTACAGAGTTCAGTATCCTACTATCACTCCTTATATTTCACCTTTGTAATAACCCAGTCCTGGGATACAGTCAGTCTTTCCCATCAATTTTGATGGTCATATAGCTCCCAAATGCTGTTCCAGCTCAATTCTGTTGCTGCACGTGCCTCTCCAATCTGGACTTGTTCCTGCCTTTGAGCAGGAAGATAAATATTGCCCAACCAAATACTGCCACCACTTCTGTTAGCCAGGGAGGACACTTACAAATTCCTGCTGTAAAAAGAAAGGGAGTGGAAGATGCTTTTAGTGATCTAAAGACTACTACTGCTTTCCTTCCCATGCTCATCTTCCCTTGCCAGTATCCCGCTCAACATTTCACTTTTTGAAGTACAAGCCTGAACCATTACCCATTTTTTGCTGTTTCATGTTAGTAGTACATAGGCAGAAATCCTGAAGTGCTCTGTCAGAAGAGTATTAACAATTCACATCTGTCTTATATTCATGTTTTAGAAAAAGGATGGAAAAAAAACTGTTCCCAAACAGGAAAAAAATAATCACATGTTCCTTTGACAGCAAAAAATTATAAAACTTTCAGCTACCTGCAGGCTTTGCATGTGATTACTGTTTCTCATAATGAAAACAAAAGTCCGCAATAAATTAGGAGCTGGGGATCATTCTGATATAACAAAAAAGGTATTGAGACAAAACACAACTGTGCTAGATGTCTTCCTGGACCAGATGACCATGAGGTCTTAGGCAAAACACTTCTCTTTCTAACCCGTGTTTGCTTTGATTATATAGACTACAAGCTCTTCAGATCAATGCTGTGTGGGTAGATAGAGCTTCTCACAACTTTGCCTGTGGGAGGATTTGAATCCTTTTGGTTAATAATTCATGACAGCAAGTGTATTCAATACACCTTGTTCCTCTTTACACCAAAAGGTGGTTAAGGAGCAAGTGAAAATGGAAGTTCATCTGCAGCATTGCTGTTGAACTCTGCAAAACTTTGTCTTCCTAGTAAATTGCTTAAGAGTTTTAGATTAGTTATATCAACAACCAGGCACTTCTCAATCTACTTTTATTTCAAGCAAGTCATCTTTCCTTCTTTTCTTTATTATTCATCTGCATGAGTTGGGAGTCAACTTACATCAGAAATACTTGGCAGTCTGAGTAGCAGAAGTCAGCTGTTATTCTCTCCTCTTGAGTAACCTGAGACACCAAGAGCATCTTTTTGTACTTCCAGATCTTCTCTCCTGAGTGGCTCCTACGAGGAAATCACCTTCATGTTAAGTTGAAATGCTGTCAGCCTGCAGCCAAGCAGAGCAGACAACAGCCTGCATTCAAAGTGGTGAGTCAGGGAGGCTTTGGTCCCAAGAACAGAGCTTCAAAATGGACCTGGTAGATGAACAGGATGGGGAATGAAAGGAGCTGAAGGGGATGAAGGGTGAAAGTCAATTAATAAAATATCCACAGAATGACCAGGGAGTGGGCAGAGAGGAAGAAAGGGTGAATTTTGTCCAGATGTATTTGAAAGGTGTTTGCAATTAAAAAGGGCTAGTTTAGGATTAATACAGCAAAACGTGATTAGGAACAATTGAGGTAGAACAGAGGGAATTAAGATAGGTGGGTGACAGGAAAAACTTCCTAAAAGTGCAGTCTGTTGTATTAATCTAATTTCAGTAAAAAGATGAAAGTACTCTTGCTTGGCTTTCTTTAGTTTCTGATGAGCAAAGAATTAAAAATTG
The DNA here is from genome assembly GCA_009806455.1 of Tetrax tetrax. Taxonomy (NCBI): domain Eukaryota; kingdom Metazoa; phylum Chordata; class Aves; order Otidiformes; family Otididae; genus Tetrax; species Tetrax tetrax. The sequence continues at coordinate 219,751 of WHYT01015525.1, read as the reverse complement.
CTCTGGAAGAAATCTTTCCGTTGTGCTTTACCAGGCCTTGGAGTATGCGACCTGTCAGATCTGCAACTTAGTAGTTGTATTTAGCACTGGTTATAGGCTCTGTAGTCAGTAAACCAGAGGGGTTATGAAAACTAGAGGTGAAAAACAGATTGCAAGCCTCTGAGCCCAAGCCTTAAGCACTGAACTCACATTTGCTGATCATCAGGATGAATGACGGCACAAGAGCATCCTAATTTTGTCATGAAGCCAGTCTGTACAAGGAGAAGGTTTCAGGCCATAGCAGTAAAACAGTCTCATCTCCTGTGCTCAGTAGCTCTCTCTTGGTCTAGAGAGGTACATTCTATGGGCTTCTCAATATAAAGGGTGAGGGGCTTGAGAGAGTGGGTTTTTGCTTCTCTTGAGTTTCAGGGATGGACTCCAGCTCCAAAAATCTTAAAGGCTGAGGCACGTAAAGGATTTTGAGAGGGGAGTCCTAGTATGGCAACCTCAGTCTTATTCCCTGACTCGGAGGGCAACTGGCAAGGCTTGACCACGGCCATGTAATTAACCGGCTTAGCCTCCAAAACATCAGGGAAGTTCCATCAGTGCTACCTTTTAGGAAAGATCCCCTGCCTGGGAGCTGTCTGGGTTTAGGGCTCGTTGGTGCAAGCTAAAAGCACGTCTGGGACTATTTTAACTACTTAAGTTACAATGTGGGCAACTGAATACAAGTGACTGACTCTATCTTTGTGCTGTTTAATTTACCAGAATGCACATAGTGTATTGGCACTTTTTTTGCTCCTAAAACATGTGTTCGGGGAAAAAAATAAGGTTTTTGTTAGAGAAAAATACTAGAAGACTTTTTTTTTTAAAAAAAAAAAAAGACAACACATATCTTGAGCATTTCTTGACTCTCTCTCCTGAACAGCTTCACCCAACAACTTCCAGGGCAATGAAGATTCATTTCCAAGCTTGCATTGCTGTAAAAAAAGCCTTCTTCACGAAGTCCAGTTGAAAGTTAAACTAATGTGTCACTTAAGCACCCTTTAAAGAGGGTTTTTATGTCTTTTAAAAATGTAATTGAAGCTTATAAAAGTCTTTATAAATTTATATGTGAGAAAGTTATTGAGTAGTCTGAAGAACAGCTTATGCCATGGCACAGCACAGCATGGCTGCAGGCTAGATACGGCTGCTCCAAATGCCACTGCTACCCATATTATCATGAAAATATGAGTCTCTATTAATATTAAAACAAATTTTCATTAAAAAATTGTCATAACATGATTAAGTGACTTTAAAAGTTTCTTCACATTATGCATAATTTTTACAAGGGGAGACCATTAGAATAATCGGCAGCCAGGCAGCACCTTGCGGCAAAGGGGACTCCAAACACGCTGCGCGCACCAGAAGGAAGTTTGCCTCTTGCTCCCTTTCATTTTGCTTTCCTCATCCCAGTGTGGAAACCTGGGACTTTCTCAGCACCCGTCTTGTAGTTCAAGCCTTTTATTCCTTCCCTCTTCTTAGTCTGCTGCAGAGGAAAAGATTAACTTTCTTCTTTATAGCCTTAATTCTTAAATCTGGTCTAATATCTTCTCCTGTAGTGCATGCATTCAGTTGCTGCAAACGCATCCGCTGCTGATGGGTTAGTGTGAAAAGAATAGCATACCCCCTACCTCTGTGTCTTTGAGTCTTGAAGAGAGTTCAAATGGTTACTCTACTTTTACTTTTCCTTTGATATTTACTTACTGTGGTGCCTTCAGATGAACCCCCACCTGCTGTGAAACACCCTTACAAGCACACTTCTTTTCTCAATGTGTGCATGCTCAGTTGCTCTCTGGTCGTGTCTCCTCCCTGTGTACATGACTGTATTCACACACAGGGCAGCTTACGCACTCACTTGGCCTCGTAACCCAGCCCTCTTAGGGCTCCTGTGGCACAATGTGGAAGGCAAACATTAAATCATTGGTTGTTGACTGTCCAGTTAGCCAACACTTCAGCTAACTTCAGAGGTTCAGCTCCTACTGCTCTGTATTTCTGGCATCTGGGCCATCCCACCCAAGCAACCAAGAGAAATTTTGTTACCAGTGTAGGACCCCTTTCCATTAACCCTGCAGCCTGGGGTATTGGCAGCAAAACCAGGTTCTGCGCAGGCTTATGAGTATGCAAGAGAAATGTTTCCCCAAGCCTACTCACTCAGCTTGACTGTTGTCTGAGACCTTATAGCAGGCTTCCAGTACGTAAAGGGGGGCTACAAAACAACTAAGGAGGGACTTTTGACAAGGACATGTAGTGACAGGACAAGAGGACATGGCTTTAAAGTGAAAGAGAGTAGATTTAAAGTAGACGTAAGGAAGAAATTTACTGTGAAGGTGGTGAGGCACTGGAACAGGTTGCCCAGAAAAGTATTGGATGTCCCTGTCCCATCTCTGGAAATGTTCAAGGCCAGGTTGGATGGGGCTTTGAGCAACCTTGTCTAATGGAAGGTGTCCCTGCCCAGGGCAGGGGGGTTGGAACTAGATGATCTTTAAAGTACCTTCCAATCCAAACCATTCTATGGTGATTCTATGTTTCTGGGTGCAAGAAGATATATTTAGCATTGAGGCAACATTTGCTAGCCCTAAGCTTTCTTTGCTGACAAGGAAAAGGCTGGCAAGCCTGTTGGTTGCTTCTTGTGGGCTGAATAGATCCAAGCCAGGTATATCAGTTGGGACTCACTGTCGTAGCCAATGAACTATCAATCCTAAGATTGTAATTATAGGTAGAGGACTGCAAGTAGGCAATGGAGGTGCAGCGAAAACCTGTCCAAAGTACCAGTGTACAGATTTTCAGATCCGCTTTGGAAGATTCAGAGCTCTGCCTGACGTGGGATAAGTGGAAGGACAAAATGGTCCTCCACAGGTCTTTACTACGCTTACACTGCAGAGATGTTTGAGCTGCTTGCTTGCCAGCCACTTTCCAGCTCAGAATTCGTATATAATTTTAATTTTCCTTAAAATACAAGCTTGCAATCTACAGGAGCTGGGGAACTGATTTAACAACAGAGATGAGTCAGGAAGCCAGGGGTAGCAAACTCAAAAACTACCTTAGCTTATCAGTCACAACCCTCTTGGCGCCTGGGAGATCATCTCAATTCTTATTTTACTACAAATTGAGAAGACCTATCCCATAGTGACTATTCAGGATCAGGGACAAAGATCTAGTTATTTTCGAAAAAACCCATGCGTGCAAGAACTCGTTGATGGTAAGGGTTCATAATATAAGGCAGATTTGAATAATGTCATTGGTGTCTTAGCAAAGATACACACATTTACTGAAAACAGCTGAAAATTCTTAAATCTTGGCAATTAAAATAAAATGAACTGGTTCTGGGCCCAGCATCAAACCTGTAAAATGTTTGTATGGTCATAATTCGGAATTATCCTTCATTTGAACGGCAAGGAATTGAACTGTTGATATAAACATTTGGTGTCCCATTTGAAGTTCAATGCCATATTGTTTCCTGTTTTGCAGAGGGCTAATCGTAATGGATTATTACACAAATATATCAAACAGAAAGCATTTAGAGCTAAACGCAGTGTCTACCATCATACACGCAGATATGGACCCTTAGGATAAGTAAGTTAATGGTAAACATAAACAGGAGAGTTAATATTTGTTCTACTTGATGTTGTTGATCAGTTTAACAAATCCTTTGTGGCCCATCTATGTTGAGCAGTTCTGCACAATGCACTTGAGCTAAATTACATAACAGTTTATACAATCACAATCGGTAAATTGTTGCTCAGACTGTGAAGTCCAATCCAGTAATCCTGCGATATTTCTAAAGCAAATTGCTCCTTAATTGAAACCTGCTTCAATATAAAAATACAGCTTTTTCAATGAGTCATCCTTTTTTTTTTTCCCCTTACAGTTTGTGAAGGCTTCCAGCCGTTTAAAGTGAGGGTTAATTTTGCATTAAGACCATTGCCTCCTAGTTTCTTTCGAATAAAGCTAGGGGAAGTTCAGGGGAAGGCTCTTTCCTCTGATAATGAAGCTTTCCGTGTTAATGACGCGTGCAGGCTCCCTCGGATCCTCTGAATTAGAAATACTCGTGTGTGTAAGCCCTACTCTGCTTCATTAACATTAAGGAGAGGTAGATTGGTGGCTATTTAGGGCACAGTGAAATCACTGGCTATTTAGGGCAAATGGAAACGGTGCTAATTGTGGCTGGTAATTCCATTAGTAGGGTACTTCCATTTTGGTGTCTGTTTGGCATGTAGGTGAGAAAAACAAGCACATTGACACCCTTTCAAGGGGAATAGAGTCTGAGACTCGTTGTTGCCTTGTACCAGTTAACTTCTGCACTGAGCTGCAACGTTTTCCAGGTTCCCCAATTTTTTTTTGTTTTGGTGTGCTGGCACTCTATCCAGAGTAGGGCATGTGTTTGTGGGTGGCAACACCTCAAGCAAGGTGTGTAAAAGGCAAGAACACAGCACTCCAGGTCAAGGAAATCCCAGATACTTCAGGCCGTAAGGTGTCTCCAGCTCCCCTTCCTTCCTGGGTCGTGAACAAACTTCCAAGTGAAGGTCCTCAGTGAAGGTCCTTTTAATGCCAGGTTTCCTGGCATTAAAAAAAAGGTGTTTTTAAATAAAAATTCTTCAGCGATGGCTTCCTATCTCTTTATCCCAAAGACTGAGAACAATTAACTGAAAAAGAAAGTTGTCAGTGTCTGAAGCAATCAAAAATCTATCACAGCTTTGAAGTCTAGCGGGCAAGGCCTTGTCTGTTATAAGTAGGCATACAGGGAGAAATGTATTTCACTTAGCTGTAGCCATCTGGAAGTCAGTTGTCTACTTTAAAATAGTTATTTGGAGTGCCTTTATAACTTCACATCAAGAGTGGTGTCCAACACAGTTGGAAGCACACTAGCCAAGGAATCTACATGGTTATTGTGGAATTGCCAGCTAACTTTCTAACAGATCGTTCAGGTGACTTATATCCCTCCCTATATCCCAGCATGATTGCCTCTTCTGGAGGGGGGCAATCTTCTTCTTTCTTCTGTCTTTAAAACTTCTTGGAAGTACTGGGGAGAAGTCCCTGAGAAAAGTGGTTCAAGTTGTCTCATCAGACTTCTCCAGCGATGAAGAATAAAAAGAGTAAAGAGCAAAACCATGTGGATCGTGTTGTGCAGAGGATGGGTCTGAGTCTCTGTCCCTTGCTGTGGTGTTGTGCACCTTTGTAATAAGGCAATTCTTAACGTGCAGGAGAGTTTAACATTGCACCATATTA
>WHYT01015525.1:173177-203116 GCA_009806455.1 Tetrax tetrax | reverse complement strand
GTGCTAATTGTGGCTGGTAATTCCATTAGTAGGGTACTTCCATTTTGGTGTCTGTTTGGCATGTAGGTGAGAAAAACAAGCACATTGACACCCTTTCAAGGGGAATAGAGTCTGAGACTCGTTGCCTTGTACCAGTTAACTTCTGCACTGAGCTGCAACGTTTTCCAGGTTCCCCAGTTTTTTTTTGTTTTGGTGTGCTGGCACTCTATCCAGAGTAGGGCGTGTGTTTGTGGGTGGCAACACCTCAAGCAAGGTGTGTAAAAGGCAAGAACACAGCACTCCAGGTCAAGGAAATCCCAGATACTTCAGGCCGTAAGGTGTCTCCAGCTCCCCTTCCTTCCTGGGTCGTGAACAAACTTCCAAGTGAAGGTCCTCAGAAAGGTTTTCTGGCATTAAAAAAAAGGTGTTTTTAAATAAAAATTCTTCAGCGATGGCTTCCTATCTCTTTATCCCAAAGACTGAGAACAATTAACTGAAAAAGAAAGTTGTCAGTGTCTGAAGCAATCAAAAATCTATCACAGCTTTGAAGTCAAGGGGGCAAGGCCTTGTCTGTTATAAATAGGCATACAGGGAGAAATGTATTTCACTTAGCTGTAGCCATCTGGAAGTCAGTTGTCTACTTTAAAATAGTTATTTGGAGTGCCTTTATAACTTCACATCAAGAGTGGTGTCCAACACAGTTGGAAGCACACTAGCCAGGGAATCTACATGGTTATTGTGGAATTGCCAGCTAACTTTCTAACAGATCATTCAGCTGACTTATATCCCTCCCTATATCCCAGCATGATTGCCTCTTCCGGGGGGGGGCCATCTTCTTCTCTGTCTTTAAAACTTCTTGGAAGTACTGGGGAGAAGTCCCTGAGAAAAGTGGTTCAAGTTGTCTCATCAGACTTCTCCAGCGATGAAGAATAAAAAGAGTAAAGAGCAAAACCATGTGGATCATGTTGTGCAGAGGATGGGTCTGAATCTCTGTCCCTTGCTGTGGTGTTGTGCACCTTTGTAATAAGGCAATTCTTAACGTGCAGGAGAGTTTATCATTGCACCATCTTATGTGTGGTGTGCCACTGCTGCTAGAAATGTTTTCCTGAATACCTGTGCAAGTGCTGATAACTGTGGCAATAATGTGCTTGTTGTCATTTACTTGCTTAATTAGCAGCCTAATATCGTGGTCCAGTTAATGCCTATAAGAGGAGGTTTATTAGTAGTACGAAAACTGTTTAAGCTTATAAACTCCTTCCAGTCTGTTTCATTGGTTTGCCAATATCTTCCGGTTGAGTGATTCTTTGCTGATTCACACTTCTCTTTGCCATTGCTGTTTCTCAGCTGAATGTTTCTGAGTAATCAGAAAGTCTTTGCCAAAGTGACAGCCATCAGAATAACAACAAAAAAAGCCAACCCAGATTTGATTTTAAAAGAGAAAAAAAAAAATCTGAGGCAACCTTCCTCCAAGATTACTGCTATTGTAATTATTGTCTCCAAAGCAGCAAGGGGAAAAACAATCAAAAATTGCAAATACAAACAGGCAAACTGCAGGATGACATGAGTTTTAGCACTGTCTTGTCTTTGGTAAGTAAGCCGTATGCAGTCTGGAGGGCTGAGTAATATTTTGAGATATCTGGTTGTAGGCTAATACTCCAGTATTTAGAAATATAATTTTAGATATGTTTAAAAGAGGAGGTCTTTTAAGCTTAGTGTCAGCTCAAATGCCAAAACTGACTAAGTGGACTAAAGGCGAAACCACCAACTTGCCTTGATCCTGGAGTAGCACTTGATTCATGTATAAATCTGCTGCATTTATCTTTATGGCAGAATCATGGCCCCAGGGTACCTTGACAAGCCAGCAAAGCTGAGAGTGAGATCCACAGTTCCAGGATGTGTATCCTTAGCAATTCCCCATGTACAATGCAAAGAACGGAAAAAGCAGGAAAAAAACTTTTTAGTTACAGTTGTGCAGCTGCAAACCCAATTTTCCTATAAGCATGCACAGTGCTGGCAGGGCCAGGTGTGGGAGATGCTGGTGGTGATGGGGTAGCCAGAACCAGGACAATCAGTTTAGCATAATTTTAAAAAAAAAGTCTATGTACAGGAAAAAAGACAGTCAGGGTGGGTGGTTATAACCATCCCAGCTTCACTGTGTTACTTCCTATTTCAGAAGAGAAAGGTCTCCAGATGCTTTAAATCTAAAGGGTTTATGCCCACTCATGATAGCATTACTACTGTTGATCCATTCAGTAGGTTTTTTCTCTGACTAGATTTCTCTGACTAGAAATTAGGAGTGGAAAGTGCTAGTGGAAAAGAGGTTCGAGTTCTCATTTGGATGCTCAGATGAACTGCTGTGCTTTAAAGTTCACTCTGTGAAGGCTTTCATCAGCCTGCAGTAGCTCCAGCTTCATCCTGCACGCTGACCTGGTACAGTGCAGCTTTTTGAATTACACAGGATTTTTGTACCTTCAGCCTTGGTGAAACTTTTGACCACTCAAATGTGAGTGAGTAATCAGAAAACTCTATCAAACCATTTTGTGAAGATGAAGATCCTAGAAGTTGAACCTGAGGCTCATGAGTCTGGTGGAGGGGGAAATAGGCTGAGAGTGTAGGAGTTGGTACTCTGGCTGTTGCTCTATTTTGACACAAGCTTTGTTCCTCCGTGCCTTTATTCCTCCACCCTTTGTCTCTCTTTCTCTCTCTTTTTACAGCACTTCAGGCAGAGTTCATTTCTGAACATATTTGGAAAGAACCACACAAATGAATTCACATTTTGAGAGAGATCTAGCATATTTTACTGTAATTCAAATAAAAACAGAACTGTAAAGGCTGCAAAATGACAGAGTTCAGTGAAAAAAAAAATGTGATTATACTTTTTTCCTCCAGAAAAGAGGCTCCAGACATTCCCTATAATTTAACTGTGACTGACAGTAGGAACAAGACAACCACAGTCAATTATGTCCCTGACACTTTATCAAACTTATACGGCTGGATGGCTCTCCTCTTGGATAAAGAGACTTATGCATTGACATTTGACAACCCGTTGGTCAGCAAACAGCTCCAGGTAATTTGGGATTTTTTTATAATTTTGAAATTATATTTCGAAGAGATAATCATGCTTTCATCTTTCTGTGTGAGCCAAGAGAGGAAAAAGTAAGTGCACTGAGAAAATCTCCATGTATTTACAGGCAGGACTTAAATACTATGGCCTAGTCCCTGAAGTTCTCAGAAGGAACTTGGTGCAGGAGGGTGATGTTGTTTGTCTTGGACAAAAGTTCAGTGTGGTGCTTAGGAATCAACAATAATTTTGTGCCACCTTAAGACAAATAAAGTATGTTTTACAGAAAACATTGTTCCTCTGTACCTTTTAAAGATGATGAGGGGAGTTGATTTTGTTGGCATTCACCATCACCTCCTTAATTTTACATCTCTCTCCCATTTTTCTGATACATATTTTACAAAAGAACATGTTGCCTGTGAAGAGCACCATTCTCCTTATACAGCACTCTATGGAGCTCTAATCATGCACAGTCATGTTTATTTTTATTCCTTCTTCCCTAGTATTCAGTAACATTTAGCAACTTCATGACTGGGAATTACTTGCTGGTAGAACATAAGGATCTTCCTGCCCAACCTGAGGTTGTGGTGACCTGTGGGACAAGGACTGGACAGCCACTCCAATTACTGCCTTCGTATCGTCATCATAGGAGCTGTGACTGGTATCTTGACAGCAGCTTGAGGAAGGTAACTTATTTGGGTAAGTGGAATACGAGGGATGTAACGTACCTTTTTGTTCAGGAATGGTGACAGAGTTGATATCTTTTTAATTTAAACTCCCAAATTGCGTAAGGCCTCAGACACAAGGCTGTCTTTCAATGTCCTTTGAATAAGTGAAAGATCCTTCAAAAAGATCAATCAAATAGGGAAATACATGCACATTAGGTCCATCTCTATCTGATCTATCCAATGCCCGATCTATCAACAAAGGCAATGTATCATAACTAGTGGGTGATGTGACATCAGTTGAATTTGAATTGGTGTTTTGGAGAGGAAAAAGCATTAAATTCCACTAATGATCTCTGTTGTCAGCTGGTCCCATGTCACATGTATCATTAATAAATCATGTGCAATCTATATAGGCTGAGCCCAGTGAAAGCAATAGGATTACTGAGCAAGGGTTTTTCCTGTGATTGCAAACTTTCAAAGCTGTCACAGACCTTTAAATTTTAGTATGTTAGCTAATATTTATTTGGATTTTCAATACCTTCAAGTTTCATTTATTCTGTTAAATTTGGGACATTTTCTGCAATTCTTGTTCTCAAGCAAATGATTTTATAAGGGTCTGAGTTCTACATGTTAAAGGGAAGATAATGATTGTTGTCATTATTAATAACAGTAGAACTAGGAATCACAAAAACATTTCAGTGCCTTTCAGAAACATAGCTTATCATTTATGATTATCACACAGGGAAGATAAAGCATAAAGATGCTGATAACAGTAACAGAAAATTTTGTCACTCATTTAATCCGTTAGTTTTAAAGAATTTATCTTGATTTGCACTGATGAGATGGAATGCAAATGGCTTTCTCATGTACGATCTGTTTAGGAATGAGCAACTAGAACAATCAGTGGGACAGTGGAGAGGAAGATACATTTGGAATGAGGGCACATGATGCACAGAGCTCAGTCTGACAGCAATGAAAATCACTCAGTGTACATTTGAGGAGAAATGGGGAAGCCCATACCTTAACTTCAGTCTGAGGGTCACACTTGCTGCGTCCACCTCTGGTCCCATGGCCAACTGCCATTGCACAGCTTGTGTTCATACAGCTTAACATTTTATCTCCCAAAACAGGCTGGATGCACCCAGGCTTCAAATTAGGAAAGGTCCCTGTGCTGTGCTGACTCCCAAATTTTAACGATCACCATTTGGGAGAGCACATTGGCCACATTTGGGAGAGCACATCCTGGCCAAAGCTATGGCAGGAACTTGGTCATCAATATAGCCGTGTAGGATGTTGGGGTCCAGCTCTTAGTTCCATGTCATGGACCTGTTTAGACACAGTATAGATATAGACTGGCTAGTGTAAATCCAGTTGTTGAGTCTAAGCCTTGCCCAAGATCATGCCAGGTACTTTCTGAAAGAAGAAATACACTTTTATAATTTCAATTTGCTAACAGTGTCAATGTTTTCTTTCAATATAAAAGTCAACTGGTTTTTTTTTTTTTTGTTTGTTTGTTTGGATATCCTGAATTGCACTTTCATACATAGAGTACCATGGGAAAGCTCAGAAGATGATACTTACATCTTGGCCTCTTACTACTGTTGAAAATAGAGGAGATGACTGTTTTAGGAAGACTGGGACAATGTGTTCTGGCTGGCATATGTCACTCTTGCATCATAGATACTTTCTTATCCTTCTCTTGCCTTCCTTTCATCTTGATTTTTATTATATGAAGAGCTCGTTGTTGTTTCTCGTTTTAATACAGAAAGAAACAATCATCCAGCGTACAGGAGGGGAAATTTATGAAAACACCTAACATGTATAATTCATACTGTGAACATTTTCAGCAAGGAGTTTTATAGCAGTGAGATCAATAATTCAGTGTCGGGTACCTAATATCTAATGCAGTTGGTGAGGTAAAAGTCTGAAACAAAGCAAGAGGATTCCTAGCTCTGATGTGCCATTTAATTTCTCTCCTAATCTCCGCTGTGCGGGCTGAGAGGGTGAGGATAATTAGCCATCAGAGCAGACTCATGGCATGTGGTGGACTTTCCATCACTCAGGGTCCTTAGATGATGCTTGGTCGTCTTTTCAGAGAAATATGCTCCAGCTCTACAAGAAGCTATTAGAAACCTCATGGGGCGAGATTCACGCTCCGTAGGAGGTCAGAGAAGGCTGCCACAATAGTCCCTTCTGGCCTTAAAAACCCACCCGTCCACACACCAATTTGGAGAGGACAAAGCTTGAAGGTCTGGCCTTCAGAACACGTTCCTGCCTAACTCTGCAAACTGGTTTATTTTTATTTTTTTTTATTTACATTTAACTATATGAAATAATTAACCAACTAATTAATCCACTTTACAAGCTTTGTCGGATTCTTCAGCTGTCAGTCATGCCCAAGCCTGGGGCCGGCGTGGAGTTTCAGCTCCCTCCTTCATCTGACTTGGTCTCCATGGCTACAGGCTGCATCTGCTGACACCCCACTCTCTATTTACTGCTTAATTAAGAATTTCACGCTCAGCCCTTATCTGCTGCTAAGAACAAGAACACACTGTTAAGAAACTCCAAATTTAGGCTGCTGCACAAGGAAAGCCTTTCTTGTCGTCCTGACTGCGTGGAGCCTCTTTAACTACCCTCTTGGCAACTGCGCTGCCACCCTTCAATCAAAAATCATTAAATGGGGCAGAGATAATGAGCATGTAGCATATCAAAAGGAGGATGTTTGCTTGGGCTAAGGAGGAAAAGCTGTAAGGGCCTATAAGCAGCCGCCACTTCAAAGGGAGCAGGGGCTGATAAAGAGTCATTTGTTCCTGTTTGACTTATGTAAAAGGTCTGGTATGTCGGAGTCCCGTCTCGCAGACGCGGGTCCCCCATCTCGGTGCTCGTGTGTCAGCAGTCAGGCAGCTGGGCGCAAACAGCATCAGCCCAAGCATATAATCACTTGACTCCTGCGCCGACAATGGGCACTTGTAGGGGGTGGCGGAGGGAGGGCTGGGGGACAATGGGAAGACAATTATTGCAGCTGCTCGGGAGGGCCATAATTCTTCCTGCAGAAAGTAGCCGGCTCTTGCGGGGCGGAGGGGAGAGCTCGAGCGTATTAGTCATCCTCCGACTTTTGGAAGCACTTCACCATGCCAGTGGGGTTTCGACAGCTGCTGGTGTACCTCCCCTTTCCAATAATTGTACATTCTGGCAGGGGTCAACTTACTTTTGACCCTCTGCTTTTGTGCCCGTCAAAAAGCCTTTTAGGGCAAACTGTGGGGAAGTGGCAGGGGTCCATTACACCTAAAATTAACGTCAGTAAATATGTATCAGATGCCAGCTCGTTCACAAGCAGGCTTCTGAATTCACACAGCCTTTTGCTCAGGACCGCATGAGGGGGAAAGGGGGGAGAACGGGGAGGGGGGAAGACCCCATCCCTAAGGAGGTATTGTTATTCAAATGAAACGGGCCAGCAGTTTGCATCGGGCTCAGGCTTTCTCCATGGCTCCTTCCATCCAAAATTGCCTGGTGTCATGCAAGTGTTTGTTTATCTTTGGGGGAGAAAAAAAGATCTGTCTAGCACAAAAGGCAAGAAAATACACCGTATGGAGAGGATTAAAGGAGTTAAGTTGCCCTGATGCTTTGCGTGCTTGCCGTTTTGTAAATTAGACCTCAGCATGGGACGATGCAGGGGACACTGAATGGAGAGAAAGAATCGTAAAGGAGCGTGTTTCTGCTATGCGGGCTACCTATGCATTAATCCTGTTGACAAAGGTACTCACTGCTACCTATATACAAGAAATCCTGTTAACCAACCCATGAGTCCCTTGAAAATAATCTTTTCAGACAATTTTAAAGGAATTGACATTGAAGGAGAGATAATCCCATGTCCCTGCAGGATGCTTGGTGAAAGGGAGGTGAGGAAGCCTGGGACATCCCGTGCCAGTCATTCCTACATCACAGCTTTGCTCTGAGATTATTCAGTCTTAGTAGCATCATCCTGACTTTCTCTGAGACATCTCGTGTCTTGAGAGATGCATGTCTCAAAGGTCACTAACCGGTGCTGATATTGGTGCGTGGGTCTCCAAAACACGGATGGGTTGTTTCAGGACAGTGGTCCTAACATGATATGACCATGAAAAAACTTATGGAAACAAGGGAGGTGAAAAGAAAAGTCACACTGGAACATCTGGGATATTTTTTTAGGAGAAATATCCTGGGTAAATTACAACAATAACACTACAAGCTTTTTAAGTCTGTTACAAATACGAGCATATGGTGCCACAGCGTGGCACTGCTCCTTGGTTAAGGTCTCTGGGCAATTCTGGAATTGGCTAAAAACCAGAGAGATTTTGTTCCTCTTTCTTCACTTTTGAAACATTTAAACCGTTTTATTTTTGAATGAAATAGAATGTTGACTTGCTTCGTCTCCAGATTTCTCTTGCCTTTTTTTCTCAAATTGAAGTGCTTGACACAAACATTATTGAAAACATCACTGGAAGGATTATCAAACTTTTTATTTACCTGAAATATATTTTTTAGTAGACACAACTTGTATGGAGATGGTTCATCCTGCTGACTTTGCTCAAGCTACTCATGTGTGAGTTGTTAAGACGGCCTGAGGCCCAACCTCATATTACTGCTGTGTCAGAAGCAGATTTACAGTTTCCACAGTTCTTAAAAAAAAAAAAATTTGATTATACTTATTGTCTTTTTAAAATTCCCAAAGAATGATCTCACTTCCATTACACTGTGTGGTTTTCTGTAAGTGCTTTGTGTAGGAGACAAAACAAGCCCTTAAGAATGTTTGTTTCTAATATTAAAATACAGAAAATAAATAAACAAAAATATTTTCTGCAGCCTTATTGCTCAGAAGTAAAGGAGAATCCTAGGTGAAAGACCTAAAGAATGGAGCTAATTTGTTTGAGAGGCCTGGTTGTAGAGGAATGAGTATTTTCTTCCAGATAGATAAAACTCACCATATCAGCGGTTTCAGAAGGTCTGTTGACCAGATGCAGGCTGCTCAGCAGCCTCTCTGACATGAAATGTCAGGTTTTTAGGAAAGAGATGCCATTTGTAATGGACAGAAAAGGAAAAAATCAACCATCTCCTGGTGGATTAGCTCCTGTCCTTCTGGCATGGCAGCAAAGAGACCAGAGAACGTAGTAGTTACAGAAATAAGATGATGAAATGCCTCTATAATCCTAATAGGGATGGTTTTTCAACTATGCCATCTCTGCAGTCTCTGCAAATACTAATCTACTGTAAGCAAGAATCAGTGTCCATTAGGCCAAATATTTTATTTTATTTTATTTTATTTTTACATCTCACTGCAGTGTCCCTGTGATATCACATTTCTGAGCACCTCCTGTAACAGTCCCTGATATGACAAAGTGTCCTACCCCAGGTTCTCCAGTTTCTAAAGGCGTGTCTCACCGTGTTGTTGATTGTGCTGTCTGAAACTTTTGATCTCCTTGTGATGTATGTTAGCCCAATTGATACTAAATAGCATGGACTTGCTTGTTATTTGTAAGTCAGGCTATTGGAGGCATTTATCCTAGTTTCAGCTCTTCCTAATATCTACAGGCAAAATTCCCCGTCACTGCAAAGCTGATAAAAGATTAAGTTGCTCCCCCTTCATGTTCACTCAAGGAGCCCTGAACCAGAAGAAAGTTACCAGGAGTATCGTCAAGAAGGCCTATATTTATGACAAACATCCAGGAAGAGCCGTAATAAGACAGAAAATTGATGAGCCTTATAAAGGTTTTATACAACTAAACCCCGGAGCCTTATAACTACATTCTGCTAAGAGTTACCTTAATTTAATGTTTACTAATGACGTCCTTTGTCTGTATTGCCTATCTCTCTTCCTGTGCTGTACAGAAACAACGATAACATACTCGGCAGCAAAACAGAACAACCAGAAGGACTATGTCACCGCAGTCTTGATTATTCCCAAGGCCTGTATCTCTCCTATTTTGATAAGTTTTATAGGAGTATTTGTGGGAAATGGCCACAAAATACTACTGATTCACAACCATTATGCTCTACATGCCATCGACATAAATAATTCTGCAAGTTGCAGGGCTGTGGAGAATTCAGCCTCTCATTTCTGTGCTCATGTGGAGGGTATAAATGGCTTATAATAGTTGGGATTGTCATGCTCTGTGACTGGATAACACTTCAAATATGAGAAACTTTTATCCCTGCCCTGACTCAGGACATGACTGTACTGAGTTAAGTCTTAAATGTTCCTTTCTTCACTGTGTAAGGGGACAGAACCCATTTATGAGGTAGATACAGCATATTGATCAAGTTTTATGCCTCCTCAGGATTTTATCACAACAGCTTTTCTCTAAACAATATAAAACCCCTTAGTTAGATGATTGTACTGCAGTGCCTTAAAAATTAAGCAAAAATAGCCCAACAAATCTGACAAAAACATATTTAATAAAAAAAAAAAAAAAAGAGGATTGTGTCAGGGCTTGGTTCTCTCGCTGATCTAACACTGTGGATTCATGATCTGTCCTGCTATAAGTGAGAAGGAAGGGCATCATAGCCATAGAAGTTCCCACAGAAGAGTATTGTCTAAAAGCCACATGAACTCTGTGTCAAAGACCTTAAATGAACATCTTCATGCCATTGTTTCTCCTCAAAGGTTCACCTTGTGGCTACCCGAAGACATGATGCCGCTCAGTTTGAGCTCTATGTGATGGTTTGGGGCAGATTGGCTTGACTGAGACATGGATCAGATCACAGCTACCGTTGGGAGAGAAGGTGTCACTGAGGAACAGGGCTGAGGCACCTGATTACTAATTAATCAGATATGAGAAAAACCTCATGGAATCGGTTTCTATTTAATTATGGAAGCCTCATTTGGCATAGGAGCATATGCTGCTAACTCAATCGAGTGCTTTCAACTGACATCAAATAGTAATTATCAGAAAGAATCAAGTTTTTTGATTATTCATACTAATTTATTGAACACTTAAAATTAATGAACCTCAGTTATTTTAAATGTGCTCAGTTGCACTGGGAGAAAAGGAGGGAGGTAGGGAAGGACGGTTCTCACAATTTAAAAGTACAGAGACTTGTTTAAAGATAAAAAGAGTAAATTACAATATGGCATGAAATCCCATCGGTGGGTTGATACACGTAGGAGAGTTCTTGATGTCTTCTGGAATGGAGGAAAGTTCTGACAATGATTTCATTTACAGAAGTTTTCTACTATGAAAAAATCTTCTGATGACTTTTTAGGGTCACCATAAGGGGTTGGGCGGTGGACAGGAGATTTGATTTATTTCTGTCAGAGTGTTTCTATTTTAACCTATGACTGTTCTAGTCTGGTGACTGAAAGGAAGTGCCTTGATATGCCACTGGAGATGAAGAGGAGGTAGCCTTTTAGTTGGGTCTGAAGCAGTTTTCTCCTGCTCCTCTCAGTTTGATTTGCGTTATCCTGGCCCTTCTCCTGCTGACAATATCCCGGCACAAAGGTTACAACTGTGATAATTGCTTCTGACCTCTTTTCACAGTAGAGAACACAGGGTCCCTGTCTCCAGTCTATAAAGTCTGACTAATTAAAGCATCTCCTTCAGATACCAGATTTGGGGAAAAAAAAGGAAAATCAAAACCAAACTACAAAACAAAAGCTGTAATTCGCCGTTTGAGCCAGTTAATACATTATGCATTCAATGGTGTAATATAGCTTGTCTGAGTGGAACTGCTGTGGATTTATAGTGGGATAAATGAGATTCATGTTCCAGCCTAGAGTTTCTGATTGTTGAATGTTTTCTTTTAGATGTTTCTAATGAGTTGCCTTGAGACCCTCTGTATCTGCAAATTAAAATGTGTTTGTTTAATCCTTTCTCAACTACAAAAAAAAAGATAAAAATGCTTAGAAAACATGTATAGTTGTTCTTTTTTTTTTTTTTTAGAAAAGTAAAATGTTGTCAGAAAATCACATGTAGCAATTGATTTGCAATGATTTTTTTTGTTGTTGTTAATTTGTAAGGCCTTGTTGTAAATCCCTATAATTCTCTCTGTTTAGTCACAGGAGCTGACTTAATTCAAGTCACATTGAAAGAGAAGGAAAGAATGAATTTACCTACCCCAGGTGCGTGGCAGTCTGTGTCTGAAAGGCTTGGTCTGGGAGCCACACCATTTCCTTTTTATTACTTTTTCAGAAATAGATTGCTATTTTTTGCTGCAATATTTTGTACATCTATCAACCCAACAGAGGTACTTGGCATTCATTTAAGCATTTCATTGAGCCATAGCTACCATTGCTTATGATAAATGTGTGATTCCACTGCATAAAAGACTATAAACTTTTGTTAAGAAATGCCATAGCAGATCAGAAAGGTCATGGAGGATGTAAGACTACAATGTATTTTAGTCTTCCATAGTGATCTTAGTGTAATAGTCTGACGTTATGGCACAGTTACATGTCAAGTCAGACAGAAAAATACACCAGAGACAATGGAGATCTCCAAAGTTTGGTCTTAGTTGCATAGCTGCCTTGTTGTAAATTAACAACAATAACCATTTACGTGTCAGTAAGGTTTAGAGATGTTTTTGCAGAGTGTTTTCCCCTGAATGAAAAATTAATGGAAAGACAGACCCAGCCTTAAGGAGCTCTCCTTGGGTTTAATTTCTCTGTGTTTCGTTCTGCTGGCAACAGAGGGTTTTTCTACTCCACGATGTCACTGAGCGGGGTCTAACCCCTCACACTTAGGCATGAATTTGCCCCTGTGTTTTCAATACCTAACAAAAGTCTTCTCAGGAAAAAAATCCAGAATTTTTTTTACAGTGGTAGAACAGAGGTAGGTGCTCATAAAGGCCTCCAGAGGGAGGCCCTGCCTGCTTGAGTTTAGGGCTTACTCAACTTAGTGTATAGGATTTTCCCCCTGAAGGCTTTCCTTTCTCTCTTTATGGCAGAACCAACTTATGTAATTAATTTATGAAGACTGGCTCATTAGCTGTCTAAAATACAAGTGCAAATTAAATATCTATATTTTGTGAAATATTCCCAATATTTTCCTCATGCTCAGAATTTTCCTTTTGGATTGAGCTGAAAAATACGTCATTGGGGAAGGAGCAGGAGTTGCCACCTATGTCAGTCAAGCTGGTTTTGCAAGGCAGGTCTTCATTATCTCTTACAATAGGAAGACTGCTCCTCTTCTGAGAGAGCCAGCTTGTGAGAGTTGATCACTCATTTTTAAAATCTTTCATACCTTGGGAAAGTATGGAAACACCCATACCCTGGGAATTCAGCCTGCTTTCTAGAGCACTGGGGTAGAAATAATGCATGAGAAGAGTTGGCACTTTTTGGTAGGCTTAGTTACCATTTTGGTCATCTGCCATCACAGGTGATTGGCTTTTATTTTCATTTGTTCATCTTAATTTTGTGTTCAAAGTGCTCAGAGCTTTGGATGGCATAAATAAAAATAATGAAGCAGTTGCTTGTGAAGCATGTTCACAAGGCATAACATAAGCTAAGTATGACAAACCTCAAGATTTTCTTCTTTTTTGATGGGTCCCAAAGAATTTGAATCTGGTTTTTTTTGTTATCTCCCTGCCCTTCATCTCTGAAAACATGGTCTTGGGAGAGATCTTTTTTTTTTTCCCATCAGACAGCTTCCTTTAAGCATGGTAGATAACAAAGAACAGTTAGTGTTGCTTCATCAGTGACAAAAGGAGGATGTTAATGCCACAGATGCTTGACTATAAAAGAACTGGTAATTCTCCCAGCTACTGAAAATGATAATTCTGTCTTTCTATGTCCTGTTTTGTAGTTCCTTCTGATGTTGTCTTGAAATGGTCCCACCCAGAGACATGGAAAGATGTGGAAAAAGGCTGGGGTGGATCCAACTACAGCATCCCAGGCCCTGGGGAGGACGTCATCATCTTACCTAGTAAGTAAGGAAGGAAAGATGTTTAATTTCTGTAGGGATGCTGGGGTCTATCTGCAATAGGATATGTATTTGTGTTGCAATATTGTCTCTTTGTCTCTAGTGTGTGCAGGACACCAAATTTGTTCCTTATCACATTGAAATCTCAGCTACAGTACAAAAGTTTGATTTTTTGGAAGAGAATAACAATTCTTTTCCATTTAAGTGTACACACAAGCACACACACTTACTCATACTCGTACTCAAGCTTAAGTATATGCAGTCACTTTATTTCATGAGCAGAGAATTTGCAAGACCCAGAATCACAACTTACAAAGAGCTCATCTTCTGACCCACCTCTCCGTGTTTTGTGCAGGGAGCATATTTTACATTTCCACAATTGTACTACTTTCCATTCTATTTTCCTGTTACAATTCCCACTGTCAATTATAATCTCTCAAGCCATTTGCTGTGGATGCCTCCTAGACATTTTACCCTATCCTTGTATTTCAACCTCAGACTTGAGTTACATTTAAATTCCAGCTCAGCTTACAACCTAATTGCATGAACAACCTTCCCAATTCTAGCAACTCGCAATGAAATCTAGAGGAAAAACCTTGTGATAGCCATTTTACATAACAGCTGACCCTGATCTGATTAGGAAGTTGGACTTGATGAGGTCCTGAGGTTCTTTCCAGATACTTATTGTATGATGCTATGAATACTGTGTGGCATAAATCTGGCATACTCTGGGACTCGGTGCAGGCTTCTCCACATGTTTGAAACCAGGTAAGTCTCTCTGCCTACCACAGCTGCACTTCTGGATTTGAGGATAACACCATTCCATGTCTTTTACTCTTCCACTTGGTTTTGGCTTATGAAGTCTTTGTGGAAGAAAGTTTTTTTGCTTCGTGTTGGCGTTTGAGTGCAGAGCCTCGGTCATGGATCCAAGGGCTTCTCTGTATAACTTCAAGTTAAATTAAGAATTAGGTTCAACTTGCAATGGATATTTAGTTTATCTTCAGTTTTCTGAAAATGTTAAAAAAGTCCATGTTGTTTGAAATAATAGTTTTCTTCAGTTTTTGGAGGGAACTTAAACTGAACTGAAGATTAGATAATTTCTGTTTCCTAATTAGATACCTATTTCCTATCAAACAAGCACAATGTGGGGTTTTTTTAGTTCTATCATCTCACTAGCTACAGTACGTAAATGTGGTTAAGTGTTTGTAAGTTCAGATGCCAGAGAAGGCACAGAAATATCCCTCCAGGTGTTTGCTGATCTGTAGGTCCTGTAACCTATGTACATCTAAGGTAACAGTAAGCAATATTTATGCATCTTAGTCTGTTCCTCATCATTACAGTTAGTAAAGCTGGAAGAGTTAGTGAGCTGACTAAATGTGGATATCTAGTGTGAATTGAGATTCACTGATGGTATTATTTAGAGCTCCAGGGCTCAAGCCACTTAGTTCTATGAAGATACCCAGTTTTGTTTGAAGCATTCTATGAGCATCCAGCCTGACCAGGTGAAACCCTAGATGGTCACAGGTATCCCCTATGTCGTATTTGCCAGTCCTATGTAGAGGTTTTAAATATCCATGGGCATTTCAGATGGTACTAAATGCCTAAATGAATTTGCTATGATGATAGCTTAGACACTTAGCTCAAGCAAGACAGCTCAGTTCAGGTGCCATAAATTGAGATCCGAACCTCATTTCTCCAGAGCATGTTCAGGAGATATGAGTCTAGCTTGCAGTCGATGTGTGTCCACTGAACCATGCTGTGAAGGTCTAGATCTATTTCCCTTGACATCATGAACAACAAGAACATTCATGTAAATGTCTCACCAGTGGGAACTGACCCTCGATCTCCAAAGTCCAAATGCAGTGCCCAAAACACTGGACTTGCTTTCCTCTTCCAACATTACTCCAGCTGTGCAGCTGGTACTTATAGAATCATAGAATGGCTAGAGTTGGAAGGGACCTTCAAAGGTCATCTAGTCCAATCCCCCTGCAAGAAGCAGGGACATCCCTGACTAGATCAGGTTGCTCAGAGCCTCATCCAGCCTGGCCTTGAACATGTTGAACATGTGCTTGCTTGTCATTCAGAAACACAGAACATGTCCTTTCTGTCCTATGTTCCCTGGTTCCTACTCCACTCTCACCTCCGTTATATCTGACCCCTTATGCAGGCATTAAACAGCAGGGCATTACCCATGCACTTTGCTCTTTTTGGATCCTCTTGCCATGGTTGGATTTTGCATGCCATTGCGTATTTTGTCCTTCATAGCTCTTTGAGACCAAGGCCAGAGACAACACCAGATCATCTGTTTCAACTTCTCGTGTATCACATTATAACCAGTTCACCAAAATCAGTACATAACTGTCAAAAGACCAGATCATTTCAACATTCAAAATCATGTGTGAGATGCAGATATGAAGAGACACAAGGGTGCCACTGATAGCTAGGGCATCTGCCTTCACAGTGAGTTAATTATGTAGAGTGTCATCGGATGGTCACAGGAGGTAAATCACAATTTACACAGAAGAAGAAAGTATAAAATAAGTAAATAAAAAGATTTGGTTAAGGATTTGGAGTTCTATTGTTTAGATTAGATTTAAGAGAGTGGAAGCTGGATGCTGAGGTTGTGATGGTCCTTTGGTGTGTTGCAAACTCACCTATGAATAAGATTCCTCTGTGCTTCCTGCAAAGGTAAGTGTAATCCTCTCGACAAAACAACTCATTTTAGCTGCCACATGGGGTATTGACCATGGTCTTTGTTACACACCACAAGACCCTTCATGACTAAGCTGTGCCTGAAGCATTGCGCGTTGCTGCCCACAGCCCAGCCCAACTGATCTAGTTCTAGAACTGCAAACAACACTGCTGCATCAGCATGCTGATATACCAGAACTAATTAGCTCTCCTGAGAGGCAAAGCTCATTAGCTCAGGCCTTGCACTGTGCAGCATGACCGCACAGCCTTTGGGGTCAGAACTAACATGTTCCAAATTTAGAACAGGGTTGCTGTGGTCAGCGTAACTGGGAAATGTCTGCACTATGCTGCAGGGTGTGGTATAGGGATTCTTTCTGGCATACTGGTGCCTACTGGTTGGCAGGCAGGATAAAGATTGGACTGCTAGATATAATCTGTATTTTATCGTGGATGAGAATGTTCTCTGCCTGTGAGGAATTGAGGGACCAGGACAATATAAGTTGCCCAAAACCAGAACACAAGTTGGTGATGAGACCCTGGGAGTTCCCAGTTCTGAATCACCATGTCCAGCTGCTTAGCTCAGGGTGCTCCACTGTGTACAATAAAACTGTCTCTGCTCTTCAGAGGAGAAAGCTTTACTGAAGAGCTAAACCACAACAAAATGCTTAACGGATTAAAACAAAAGAGACAAATCATAAGTGAAAATGCACTACCTGCTAGGACCAGTGGAAAGCCATACTCTGTGATTGCCTTCTTCCTATCAGTGATAAAAATCTCTTAGCTCCTGTCCCTACAGTCAATATATGTGTTTAGTTGGTAAACATAAACTATTCTCTCCAGTGCCTTTCTGGAATTATCCTTCAATTCTATCCCAAGAACAAGAACACAAACGTGAACACAAACTGTCTACCACCCAATTTATTTTGACAGAGAAGTGCTCTATTGCATACCTGCCTTTTCTGATCATGCTCCTTCTAGTTTCTTTTGACTATCCCTCTTCATTCTTGCTTGCTTGGAGGTGTTGAAACACTTATTGACAACGGCAGTCAACAGAACACTGGGTCTTAAATTTGAATCATAGTCATCATTGGTGTGACAAGGGCACTGGAAGTGTTGGACGAATGAAGAAACCTAAAACGTAATTAGTCAAGAAGAATTTTTAGTCCATTTATCATACTTTACTTTGCTGCCACAAGTGTGGATCTGAGTTTCCAGTTGCAAGAAAGTCAAACCTTTGCTTGGATCCAAAATCTAAAATGAAATCTACATTTTTTAAATTTGTGTTTAATCGTGGCATTTTATGGATGTTTCCCATCCCATTTCCACTGGCTTGTGCATATCCTGCTAAACTCAGAATGTCTCCAGAAGGCTACAGAAAAGTGAGAGTTCTGCAAACCACCCAAACTCTGTGCTGCTGTACACACCAAAACAAGTTTTTGCAGTTCACTCCTGGCAAGATGCAGCTGTCTCTCCCTTTCTGCTATCTTTTAATTACTTATAATTCTCTTCAGGGAGCCATCCGTAACAATTTTCAGATTGAAAGCTAAGCCAAGCCAAGCCATACTTCTGGTATGCTGTGCATTACTGCGTAAGTCCTTTCAGTCCCCAAAGAACAATTTTAGAGTCTTATAAAAACAAATAATGAATGTTTAGGCCTCATGTCTAGTGTGAGGAAGTGCAGAAGAAGACTTTGGTCCAAGCCCGACACTGTTTAAATCTCTGAATGAACATGGATTCTTAGTTTGCTGAAGAGCTAGGGCGCTGCCTAAACTTAGCTAATGAAGGCTTCAATTTACTTATTTAAAAATATAAACAAAATTACATCACTAGGGCTGCCTCATTGCCTGGAGTCAGGAAAGTTTTAAAAGCTAGAAAACACCTCTATTATCAAAATGTTCATATTAAAAACCAGTGTCTTGGTCACTGCTTGACATTTAGAGGGTGCTTTTTGGACGGCTTGGAAATAGGGGTTCTGTACTAAGTTATTCAATTTTTTGCCGTATTTCGAACGCACTGGTGAGACTTGAGGAGTTCATAGACTTTTTTGTACAAGGATGAGATTGCTTGCAACAGAGGTGAGTCCCTCATGTTAAAGTGACTTTTAGTGTTGGTGTGCTACAAGTCATCTCAGTGCCTGGGTCCCTAATGAGTATGTCTCTTCCAGTCCCAGCTGGAAATCTTTGTCTCAGGCTGCAATAACTTGTGTTTTTATCTCTGGAGGTTCATCTTCCAGAGCCACAGCCATCCCACAAGGACCACGCATCAGGCTTCAGCACTCACACCACCTTGAAAAACAAGCTGGATGAGTTTAGTCATGCCAGTCTGGCGGCCAGCAGTGGCATTAGCTTCTCAAGCCCTCGGATTTTCAGGGCTTTGTTATGGTTTTCAGTGTGACACACTCCTGAGACAGTGCGCTCTGGGTGGAAAGAGAACGTGTTATAATTCCAGGCAATGGAATGCTGTTTTGAAGGGTATTGATATGATATCATGTAGCCTCTGGCAATTTCTCTCTTCTTTTATTTTTTTTTTTTTTTTTTTTTTTTTTTTTTTTTTTTTTTTTTTTTTTTTTCCAGTGGTGGAATTCACTCTGTTATTCATTTTCTGATTTTGATTTTCTTTGAACTTTTTCTGTTTGAAGAGATGAATGCTGGAGTACTGTATCTCATATAATAGCTCTTCTGTTGTGCCTGATTTCCATTCAATGGCATGCTATGGTGTTTTATATAGTACGCGGTTGATCAAAGGCATTTTGTGTCATTGCTGGAGTCATTAACGACTCCTCAGTATTGTACATCTGAACATTAAGACTGTGGCATACCTGTGAGCTTTTGTCTGAAGAAAGTATACGTGTAATGAAA
Source organism: Tetrax tetrax (assembly GCA_009806455.1). Lineage (NCBI taxonomy): Eukaryota > Metazoa > Chordata > Aves > Otidiformes > Otididae > Tetrax > Tetrax tetrax. The sequence continues at coordinate 183,966 of WHYT01015525.1, read as the reverse complement.
TGTAGCCTTGCTTTCAGGCTCAAACTATGGTTTGCTGAAAGTGGTTGCTTCCCATTATGTGAATGTCTTCATAGGAGAAAAATAGCTCCAGTTTGTCTTTCTCTGAGGGTAAATCCCTTGAGCTCGGTGACCTAAAGCTTATTATTTTAACTGCTTAGTCATCTCCCTCTACAACATAAATGAGTGTATTTGGTAAGGACCGTGTAAGGAAGTCTCCTTTGAATCTGTTTACTTTTCTCCTCAAGTGTGGAAAGAGTATTTTGCCTCAAAGGAGTGTTCTGTTGTTTCTACAGAGCAACATTTCACCCTCCAAGGATGTAACACCCCAAGCATCACACCCTGGAGTGTTGTTCTTTTAAACCAAGGAAACTATAGGTTTGCAAACATATATTGGAATTGGCAAATTTCTCACTCCTGTGCTTCAAAGCTCACATACATGATGCTACGGTTACAGAACAGTCAGCATTTCCTTTATAAAATCTTCTTTTAGAAGGATATGCAACTCAGCAAAAATATCTGTTCTAGACTGAAAGTTGACATATAAATGCTATGCCTAGGAGCACTTCTTCTTTTCCTTGTGAAAATGTTTCAGTCTGTGTTTGATGAATATACTTATGGCCTTTGTCAGCTGCAGCTTTTTGCCACATTCTTGAGCTGTGATTTCACAAACTAGATTCCTCTTCTGTCTAAGAGATGTTATTTTAACAACATCTTCCCCCTTATTCTCATCTCTGTTTCATATCCTCACATACTGTGCCTTCACTTCTCACCTCTGCAGGGCATAAGACTATACCTGTCCTGTAAAGAGATTATTGACAGGAATTCCTTCGTGCCTGTAAAGATGTATGGAGTACTAACAGTATGAGATTTAGGGAAAAAAAAAAAAATTGCACTTGCTCTGTAGAGACCTATTACAGCTGAATGCTGTGAAAATTTTGCATGCATGAAAGATGCTTCAGCCCTAGGATGCAGGGAATTTCTTTTGAGATGAGGCATTCAGAGTAATCAAGGGTTGCTGCAGTAGTTGGTGTAGTCCCTGAGACCCAGAGATCCTGGGCTTTCAGGGTGTCCCTTGCTGATATCCAGAGAAAAAGAGGAAAAAAAAAATGGGAAAGGAAGAGGTGGGATGATTGAATTACAGAAATAGAGTAGGAACATGTATGCAGAAGAGCCCTAATTACATATTTTAGGGAAAGGACTTTTACTATGCTACCTACTGCATGGTCATTTGTGTCTTCATCTAAAGCAGATGCTAACGGCTATGGGCAGAAGCAAAAATGTGAAGTAGCTGATCCAGTTCCCAAGACTTCCTATGTTCCACACCGAAACTGTTTCAGGTGGCCCAAGCTCACTGCTGTCAAAATTCATTGGAAAATATGTGTGATCCTTAATCTCTCCTGTTTTATGTATTTGTGCCTTGTGTATGAAACCAATGAAAGCCACAGCAAATCTATGGGTAGGATTTAGCAGCTGTCATTATGTTGAAGTTTCTTATTTTCTGCAAGCTGTTTCAGTTAAAGTCACAATTAGATCATCTAATTAAACCTTTTTTAAAAAAAGAAATACCTTGCTATTCCTTCTTCAAGGGACATCCACTGACTCAGAGATTCACCATACTTGGTAACTGTTGCTCTTGTCAATAATGAAAGGAGATGGAAACCACAATTTAAGGGCCCTAACTGTTTTCCAGTACAATCAACTGAAAAGCTCCTAGTGACATCAAAAAGCATTAGATAGGGCCTGAGGGTGGAATTCACCTCTGTGTGGTGGGCTACCTCTAAACAGTACACCATTTACATCCTTCCTCATGTCCTGCTTGGAAAGCTTAAGTGGCGTTTAGAAAATTCACAGGAGGTGGGTTGTGATGTGTGGCTTCAGCTTGTCACCCTGATCACCACTGTTAATGAGGTGGGGACTTGCAGACTCTCTGAACCATGCAGCACCTATTTGACACCATTGGATTTTTTCACTTCCATGAATCTTGTTCTTTTCAATGCCATGAGGGAAAAATGCTGTCTGGACACAGTTTAACTTAGTCTTAGTTCATTGCATTGGATGATCAAGGTTTATATGTCTCTAACTTTCTGCCCTTCATATGTGTTCTTAAAGGTTCAAGTGACATTTGTATACATGATTTTATTGTTCATTTATTGGATTACAGCCACACCATGAAGCCTCAACTGTAGATGAGTCTCTGGTTGAGGATGCTGCACAAACACACAAGCCCTAAGTTCTAAGCAAAAATAATCTAAATAAAGCAAAACTCAAGCAAAGCTAATGTTCTTCACCTCAATGCCATGTTTTTTGGCAAGTAGTGTTGATCATTCTAAACAACCCTCTGCTTTGTTTCTCAGACCGGACCATCCTGGTGGATATGGCTCTTCCCCCTCTGAGAGGTCTCTACATCCTGGGGACCCTTGAGTTCCCCAGCAACTCCAGCAATGTCCTGAGTGCAGCCTGTATCGCGGTGGTGGGGGGTACGTTGAAAGTGGGTAAGTGAGCAGCCTGCCTTCTGGATGCCTGGGGTTTATTTCTGCTCTCGATAGACAGAGAAAGCGAGAAGGAAGAGTCTCTAGTGTTACTATAAATGTGTCGGCCATTCTAATGCCACATAGCTATCCGGATATCTTGCAATGTGGACACCCAAAATCCATGTTAAGCACAATGATTATCCACTGGAACTCATTACCTGTTCATTTAATAGCAACGTATTACGAATACTGCTATTGTCACCCCACTGAAGCTAATAGCAATATTTCGGATTTCATTGTGGCTGAGATTTTATCTGATACATGTTAAAAATCCTCCCTACTTCATGCGGAGTTACTCTATGAGACAGTAATTCCTCAGAGCAGGATCTACCTTAGTGTTCAGGCGGCGCCTGGTGTCTGTGGGCATTAGTAAGACATTTTCTAGGTGACATGGAAGTATTTAAAGCCAACATAAACAGAGTCATGGAAAATCCCGAGTGCCTGGAAATCCCACTGTGGCATGAAACTGGCACAGCTTGATTCCACACGTTGGTTCCTCTCATCCCTCTGTACAGATGAGCACCAGGACTTCAGGGACGTACCACCTTGCCCCTACTTTTAGTGATTTCAGAGTCCCCAATGTCACTGGGGCTGTTCCACATTATTTGCAACGGGCAGGATCAGTGTTTTTCCACACACAAGTAATTACTCACATAATTTCCTTTAAATATCAAGGTTCCTAAAACCAGGCATTGTATTTACTTACAGGAATCCTTAGGACGCTGGGATCACATTGTTTGATCACTGCTTGACCTTTCTCAAGATTGGTTTCATGAACTTTAAAAAGAGAATTTGTTTGTGTAATCACCTCCTGAGGAAGTCTGCTCCGATATTTGTTTGTTGTTAATCCCAAGGGACTGTTTAGTTAATACAGTACTGGCCAAAAGATTTGTTTCACTGCCTTGTGTTTTGCTTTGGAAAAAGGAGTTTGAAAGCCTAATCTGGGAGGTTAATATATATATATATATACTTAAGAGTCTCAGTCATTTCTTACTTGCACTCTTTTGTAGTTTAAATGTGGTTTCATATTGGTTTTAAGAAAAAGCATGTGTTCATTGCTAAAAACACTTATTAAAAAACATTGAGGCACTTCTTTGCTGCACAACCTCCCCTCCAGCACATCTGTGAGTAGTAATGATATTAAAAGCCAAACAGGTATTTGCAGCTGTTGAATCACAGTCCAGCGTCTTCCAAAGAGTTATCCTTGCTCTAGTTCCACTGTGAGATGACAAGTGGGTAGAGACACTGCAAGTTTCCAACGTCTTATACTAGATTCTATGCTTGCTTGTAAAACTGGGAGCCTGTGCTTTTGTTTTTTTTTTCCCTTCCGCTTTCTCTTCCCATGTGTTCGAGGCCTAAAGGTAACTTCTTGGAGCCCATCTGTCCAATCCTCACTGTTTCATGCCCGAAGGAAGGTTTTGAAGCCCATCTGTCCAATTCTACCACACCCTAAAGAAATCCTGACACAAAATAGATAATGAGACAGTTTAGTAAACAGATTTAATAGATGTGGACATCAGAATTCAGCGTTGCCTGATCGGGATCTGAGGTTGACATCATGTGAGCCAAATCCCCAGGTCCTCCCTGTTGTGTAACTTCTCCATGCCCTGTTTTCAGCATAGCAATCTTTGATCACATGCCATTGCTTTTAATTCAGTGGCCTGACCAAAGACTTCGTGGCAGAACCTAGAGTATTTTGTTCACTTAAGCTGTTAGAGGACAATGATAAGTTCTATAAACAAATCTTGGACGTTGGTGTCCTTCAGAGTGCTTGACCTCTTATCTGCAGGGAAAAAATAAAGTCAGAAGGTTAAAACAAGACTGAAAGTGCATAAGAACTAGGTGATTATAAGAAATATATACAAAGCAAAAAAAATCTGTGTAAAATTTGAATTTGTGAAACATGAACCAGAATCTAATTTATTTATTAAAACAATAATTTGCAGGGGAACTGAGATAAGAAAACACACTAAGGGTTGAGAGATCAGAATTCTTGGGACACCTTTGTTCCTGGAGAGTTTTTCATCACTTTCCTCTTCAATGTATGATCACAATGCAGTGTCAATTATGACCACCAGAATCATTGGGAGACGTGAGATGACTAAAACTCTGTAAAGGTCCTCAGGAACTCTGTCAGAGCCCTTGAACAACCCAGAAGTAAAACGCGTGGTCTATTCCCACAGTAATTTCTCCAGGTTTTCCTAGCCCTTCAGTGTTGTTGGACCCAGAAAGACTTTCTGATTACTGCTTCTCTAATTGTCCTAGCTCCTAGATAAGGAGCATCTCTCTTTCACTTACACTTTCAAACTCTCTTCTTTGATGGTAATATTTGCAATTGCATTTTAGAAATACCATTTTTTTCCTATCTCCTTCTGTTACCACGCTTTAAAAAAAAAAAAAGAAAAAAGCTGTTTTTCCAGTTTGTAGAAGGAGAGTTTGAGGTTCAGAGACGTTAAGTGATTTGCTAAATATCATTAGCACACCTGTGTCAGAATAAAAAAGGAAATGTTGAGCTCAACATCTCAGAGGGCTTTTTTTTGTTCTCTGCTGGGATGGTTCCATCCACTTTAACTCATAAGTCAGCATTAAAGCACAGATGATATGCACAGAAAGTGCCCTGCTCCACAGCTGAACCGAGCCCTCAGCTCCTGATAAGGCTGCAAAAAATGCTGAAGTTCATTTTGCATGAATTGATCCATTGGACTTCTCCTGAATTCTTCTGTACTCAGCTGTTCTTTGCTGGCAGACTATTTTTGCTTTTTATAGAACTCGCATAGTAATTATCCAGACACGATTTCTCTTTTTAGCCTTAACTTGTCACATTCTTTTTTTTTTGCTTATCTCCTGATGGCTGCTTGTCAGTCGTGTCATTCATTTGAGGCAAGAAGCCTAAGGTAATAATTAGCTCATGGCTTGATTGTCTGGAGATGAAACCCTAGACATTTCTGATGCTTCTTATCTTGCTTGTGGTAAGAGAGCTCTAATATGTTCAGTCCCCTTCTTTTCAGTAGTAGGAGGAACCCCCATATTGACTTCCCAATGGGTAAATCACTGCACTTCATGAAATGGCCATGTGCTAGTGATGATTAATGCTCAGTCTTATAATGACAATTAAGGCACAAGTGAGTTTCAGCAATTGTCTATCTTCTCCAGTGACTCTATTGTGTAGGTCCCATCTTATAGAGCTGTGAGCTGAGTCTCATCTTGCAGTCACATAGCATCCCTGCACAGTTATTCAAACTGTGTGAAGATGGAATACTGTGGATGTATTGAGAGCAGTTTTTCATCTCTGATCACAGAAAAAGTGTTTTGAGAAGTTCGTCACACCATCTCCATCCCCTTCAATTCATCTCTCAGCCTCTGTCTGTTTGGTTTTTACCCTTTCCAAGCCACTTGGTTTCTTTTAACTGACCATATCCCATAGGGAAGGGATTTAGTTCATATGTTTAAGACACTCAAATTTGGGTGTAACTGGTGGACATCAGCATGTGAGCTGGATGTTTCAGCAGAGATCTAGTCAATACAGTCAATGGAGCCACTTCAGTCAGTGGGACTGGCCAAGACAGGTATCTAAAGGAAATTACAGTCTACACTGTATTGTCTGATCTTTGTTAGCTCAGACAGCCAGAGAATATGGAAACATCTGCATTAAGAAACCTAAACGTAGGTGTATGAAGCTCCCTGGAAATGTGGTTGAGTTGCTTAACTTTAAGGATTTTATATGACTTTGGTCACCCTCAGGTGTCCCACCTGGCATCTAGCTTCTGCTTAAGAAGCCATTGTTCTGTCATTGATCCCTCTTTTGTATCTGTCAACCTCACATAGTGGATCTGGAGGGGGCTAGGAGTCTCAGGTGGCATTAGATGTCTCTATTTAGGCAACTGAATCCCATGTTACGTGTCTCACTTCTTATTCCTTGGACATTCATCTCTCACTTCTGGCTGACAGTTCCTACTCCACAGCCATCTGTCTCTCATCTCTTCTGTTGATTTGGCAGCACCACCTGTAGAAGGCAATCCATATGATGTCTCCTTGTTTACAGCTGCTTTTAGAGACTTCTTTGCAGGATGCGGTCGAACATCTGAAGGAACATCTCAGGAAAGATAACCAACTCTAATTGACCATCCAGCTGTGCATTGACCATGAAGAAATACTCTTCAGACTTTCTGATGACGATATACGACTGTTTTCAAAATAGCTGGGTAGGTGGCATCCAGGGAAATTTTGAATTCAGGAAACACAGGGCTGATACTGGAGATGGTCATAGCAAGATACTTAGCAAAGTCTATTTGCCAATGGAGGGGAGAGGATCTTATCTCAGAGACTTCCTTGCTCTTATACACAACAGCTGTTGCAGAGTGTTATGTTGTAAAAAAAGGAAAGGCTAGAAGGGAGGCAACACCCCTGTTCTAGGAAAGACTTGAATGGATTTTGCTATGGAAAAAGAAAAGAAAAGCACAACAAAAACCTGTCAAGAAGAACATCTGGAATCAAACTGAAATATGAAAACAATGGAAAATGCTTTTGAAACTCAACAGCAAACTAGATCCAGAATGAAGTCTGAAAATCTAGTTAGAAAAACCACAACTCTCTTTCTGTTCTCCCTTTTTAATTTTTTCTATTTTCACATAGTGGGTTTTTATCCTTTCCAGAGGTTACACCTGATGAATAATTGTTAATCAGCTGCAACCATTGTGTTAACAGATCTGTGTTGCAATGCAGGCAAGCAGGACCTCACACTTCTTCAGGAAAGTATTCAATCAGTGGTGACTTAATTAGCAGCATAAGTTGTTTCTTATATGTAGGATTATCATAGGTTGGTTTTGGTTTTTTTTTGCACTGTATAGTTCTTCTGGTTGGAAGAAGATGTGTTTGAAGAAGCCCTGCCTATTTTCTACACACATGTCTTCAGTCCCTCCTGACCTTTTCTGCAGATCTCACCAGATGCTTCTGGCAGCTTCTGGTTGCAATTACTTTTTTTCCTAGTTCTCTGCCAGCAATGCCCTGTTATCTCACCTTATGATCCATCAAGCTGCTCTTCAAATTGGTAAGCCTTCCGCTTGCAGTAGGAGCATGAAGTGGGATCCATTTCTGTGTGTCTCACGTGCACGATGGGTAATTCCACAGTTTGATGTGATCTTATGTAAGACTGGTTCACCACAACAAAGTAGGGGCCAGCAACCTGAGATGCTTACATCCAAAGTTCAAAGACAGGCAGTAAAGCCCAGATCCTTCACATATGTGCTGCAGAGATTATTATTCCAGTGTTTATGGCAACTTGGTAGTTTTAACAAAACTATTTAGAGCTGTGATTTCATATGCCAATTACTTCATAAGGCGACGAAATTTATCCAGCCCCAGTGACTTGTGTGCATTAAATATCTTGGAATTCCCTATGAGTAAGCTGAGGTAGCTGCCATTTCCATATCTTCATTTTCACGAGCCATTCTGCAGGGCTGTATTTAAACTAAACCACAGTAGATATCTCGGACTTTACTCAGCTTTTTCCTTTGTTCTCCACTCATTCACATAGCAAACATCACCTTTTCAAGACCCATTTTATTATAATTTGAACATTCTTCACTTTCTTTCCTAATTCTTCACTTCCATATTATTGCTATCTTTGCCAGCCGATCTCTTTAATTTTTTTTTTTTTTTTTCTCCCATTTGAGTCAACTCATCTGCTTACTTTCAGTATGTTCATACTCCTTCAGGTCATTGACAAAATATTGCTTACCACAGGGCTTACAAGACCAAATCAGAAACACGTGTACTTGAGTCAATGCCCCCATTCCAGTCAGCCAGCCTGTAAATTAATGTGTACCACATTCATGTACCAGGGTAGTTTGTTAATCAGAAAGTTTTGTGCCTAAGTCAAGTGCCTTGGAGAAGCCAATTATATTATATCAAAGCTATTATCTTTATCAGCTAAACCTGTAATCTCATTAGAAGATGATAACAAGGAAGTTTCATGGGACCCTTTTTCTGTAAAATCAGGTTGATTGGCATTAATTGTATCATACACTTTTAATGATTTATTAATTGTGTTCAGAGTTGGACATTGCATTTTTATTTATTTTTCCCCTAGAATCAGTGTCAAGTTGACAGGCCTGTAATTACCTGGAGATTTTACTTTTATCTTTGTTTGAAATATTGGCACAATATTAGCTTTTTTTCAAGTGCGCTGAGACATGATGAGTGATCCCAAACTTACTGAAACGTCCACCTTAATAGTCCAACAAGTTTCTGGGCCCACTCTTCTGTAGCATTTGCATTCAAGTTACTGAAATCCATTGATTTAACATCGTGGAACTATTAATAGAAATAAGCAAACATTAAAATTGTTTTTGTTTGAAATACTTAAAACAAGTCTAATTTTTCTACTCATAGATATCTCCTATGTTCTCGTTTCATATACCATTTACAGTTTTCAGCCACTGAAGCATTTCTGTGAGCATTATCTTCCCATTTTTTAATTTCTTTTCTAAGGATTTAGAAATGATGATGAGCTATTATGAATATTTTTATTATAACTTCTTTGTTTCTCACTCTGATTATATTTTTGTTTTGTGTGTTTATTTTTTCTTTAACAATAGTAGCATCTCCTAACCTAATTGTCATGGTTTTTAGGATTAAAAATCACAAATTTTAGCTAAATGTAGATTTAAGTCATTAGAAGGAGTAATAACTTCCAGTTCAAACCTTGAGAATTCACATTTCCAAGCATTTGTCTGCGATTGCTAAGGTTGGAAGCCTCCTTAAGAATTATTTTAAAATTGAGATGAGAGTTGGACGTATCGCATAGCTATTTATAACTGGCTTAACTAGAAAAAACAGTAAATGCTTTTCAAGCAGCAGTAAAATAATAACACCAATGGTAATTCAAAATGATAATAACAATCCCTCACTTTAAGTGTATATCATCATGATTAGAAAAAGGTAATTGTGAATAACATTCTAACATCAATATAAAGTTTTCCAAACATTTTTGTTGAGTCGTTGGTCTTCAGTGTAGCTAATAACTTCATTCCAGGGGGTAAGGTTGACCTGAGGATTGGAAAAGGTATGTTCAGGTTGAGCATTTTAAATCACAACTTGCTGTGAGAGTGAAACAGGAAAACAATCTCTCTGCATACAAAAATAGACACAAATGTCTACGTAACTCTTCTACTGCTCTAGGTGGATAATTGTTTAACCTAGTGCATCAGTGGTGAAAACGCTTCTCACTAGTTTTGCTTTCTGAAAGGAGTATTTAATTACAGCCTAATTCCTGATTTTCTTCTGTTCAAACCATAGTTATGGGAGTTTAAACAGGAAGGTCAAAGATGGTTTGGATGGACAATGGACACTGTAAGACTGAATTCCCTCCATGTCCTCGGAGAAGATATGAGATCACTGGTGTGAGATGTTAGATGGGGAGCGTGCAAGTCTTTTACTTTGTCTTTTACTCATTTAAAAGCTGTACAGAGAATCTAAATATCCACAGATATCAATCAGACACTGGTGGGGAACAGTTAATTTATTTATTGATTTCACTTAATTAAAAATGCTTTTAAAGAGGAATGGTTTTTTAGGAAACAAAATCATTTCTCTTTTCCAAACTACTGATTTTTAAATACTAAAAGAACATGACAGGCCAGCTAATTTTGTACAGATATGTATATATTTTTTAGTTCTACATCTGCTGCAGTTTTCTGTTGCATAATTGATTTAATCTCTAATTTTAAAGGAACGTTGAACTCTTTTACTGGACTCTGCATACATTTCTCCAGGGCAAAAACTGTCCTACTTTTTCCTCCTTAGTATCTGCTTAGTGCTGGGCCATTTTCTTCTGAAACTGTAAACTACCCTCAGTGAAATAAATGAAGTCACAGTTGGAATATACTTTACTGCACAGACTTACCACTGCAAGATAAGAGCAACATTGTGCACATCAAAACTTCTTGGGTATTTTCTTTACCCCTCCTCTTTTCCCTCGATTAGTTTGGAAGATCATTTTACCAGTCGTGGCTGCAGAGCTCGTGATTACCTGGGAACTACAGGAAAGATGGGGACAGGCTGTTCAGTAGGGCCTGTTGTGATAGGACAAGGGGTAATGGGTTTAAATTAGAAGGAGGTAGGTTTAGATTAGGTATTAGAAAAAAATTTTTTACAATGACAGTTGTAGAGCACTGGAACAGGTTGCCCAGAGAGGTGGTGGATGCCCCATCCCTGGAAACGTTCAAGGCCAGGCTGGATGAGGCTCTGAGCAACCTGAT
>WHYT01015525.1:156714-172809 GCA_009806455.1 Tetrax tetrax | reverse complement strand
TTTTTTTTTTTTTTCTGATAGTGGCATTGAGGAACTATTGCATACATTGGTCAAGCAATGACAAACTTCTAGCAAATAGCTAAGTGAAATGTTTGGAAGGCAAGACAGAAACTTGATTGACAGAGGAAATGGATTCTGAGGGGGTTTTAAAGTTTAAATTTCTTAGGGATAGAAGTATAACAAGAGCTTTTTGACTTCCTATGATTTTAGGGGCTAGAAAAGAAGATAGATGCATTGCTGCAGTTTAGCACATTGTCATGGATTGAATGAGACTTCCCAATTGTTCATGTTATCCTCTTAAGCCACAATAAACACAAGATCATGGAATTTGTTGTAAATGTCTTTCTTGGTGGGATAATCAGGGTTGCATTACCAATGCTTGCCACAGTCTTGAACTATAGTGACACAGTATATAATTGAAAAAGCTGTCCATGGAGATTAGCCCAAGCAGTAAAATGGGTTCTCTAAATACTTGAAGCACAACTTCTCTGAGGCAATGTGTCATTACTGGAGATGCAGAACAAGTGTTGAACCAACTCAAACTGAGAGATTTCAAATCAGGTCAGCAAACTGAACCAAAACATTTCAATGCAGGAAATTGGAATTTTTTTTCACACTTCAAATGTAATCTTCTTGGAACACCTATATAAAAAGCATCTATATTTTGGCTTTTTGCCCTGGTTTTGGATCCTCTTTCCAGGAAAAAAAAAACCAGTTAATTTTTCACAGATCAGGAACAGAAATAATACCTGAGTAATTTTTTTATATCTTTCATTCCTGGAGTTTTTACTTAATTTGTTTACTTAGGTAGATTATTTCTAAGGTCAATACCTTTGTCTGAAATTCCAATTTGAGTTAATGAGTCTTCTGTGGTACAATATCCTTTCTTCCCTTTACATGTGACGGTCACTTTGCTTTGTTAATGATTTATTTTTATTTCACTTTGTATTTCAAGAGGAGGCTGTGTGCTGCTGTTACATTTTTCATAAAATACAGAAACATGCTTTAATAAATGGAAAGAATTCAATGTATTTGGTTATTGCTTCAACTCTCCTCAAGTCTGTCTCTCTACTAACCTTTGAACACCTGCTTCTGTTTTCTTCCCAGGGGTTTATGGAAAGGTGCAAATTTATAGCACTTATCCTCAGACATCTTGGACACATCTGGGAGCTAATGTTGCGCCTGGCAATGAAAGGTGGTATTTTGCCCAAATAAGCCTCCAAATATCAAGTTTGGGCGCCTATTCCTATGAGTTTTATTAATGTTGCTATAACTTTTATTACTCTTTTCCTTTGTGATATTCTCTCTTTAAAGTATGCCTGGGTAGAAAAAGTGCATCTTGCAAGAAAATTATACTGATTTTAGATTAATTTTAATTCTAAAGAAGAATGAAGATGACGTTTTCTTCTTCCCTTCCATACTTCATTCTTTGCTTGTTTCTGTTCTTCTGTCCTCCTTCCTTCCTTCTTACCCTTCCTCCATCTCTCCCTCTGCTTTTCTCCTTCTTTTTAGAAGGAAGAGATGTACTCAAAAGTGTCTGATATCTTGGTGATTAGCATATTCATTTTGGTTTAAGAGACTCACATTAAAATGTCATCTCTGAATTAAGCCAAACTGGGATATGAACCATGCTCTTCAACATCTTAAATCAGTCCTTTATGAAGTGGTTTCTGGAGTGAACATCTTAATTTCTCCTATTAGAGTCAATCTTTTTTGTATATGCAATTAATGCCAATCGGCTCAAAGAATATAAGGCTGCCTGTAGAGCCTAAAGAGTAAGGTTTCTGTCTTGGATGTGAGTCTTTAAAAGTATCAACACATTTTCGCTTAACCTTGGCAAAAATAGCTGTGAATACTACCTTCTCTTGCCCCTGCTGCTACCCATCCATAAGCTTTTACAGCCCCTACAGCAGACTCATCTCCATCCTCACTTACCTGTGAATTCAGTCTGAAGGTTTAGCCAAAACCATCACCAAAGGCAGGTTAAGAGAACCTGCCACAGATGCTTGTTAAGAGAATAGATGTCTATGGCCTGAAGTTCAAAAATTTCATCTGGACTAGAGAACATGTCTGCATAAGGATCACCCCTGTAAGTGCATTGACCACTAGCTGCTGTGGAGTGGACACCTACCTACCTATCTCTGGAGCACTCATTCTTGATTCTACGTCATACAAAATTTTTATTGCTTTTTGCAGTAATTATTCCAAGTACTTCATTTAAAACTGAAATACATGTACTAAAAAAAACAAAAGAAAATTCTATCAGTCAGGCCTAACCAAAATTAATTGGAATAGTTCCCATCTGGATAGAGGTGAAATATTAGCATTTATGGAAGGAATTATTTGGAAACTCATCTACAGATGGGCAATGGAAACACAAAGACCTCACAAGTAGGATTCATCTGTTGTTAGCTCTCACACAGTTGACTATCTAGTGCAGATTAATTGTTTAGGATTACTGCACAGTCAGTGGAGGGACAGATACTTCCAGATGCTTATTCAAACCATGCAACACTAGAATCACTCTCTGGAAATTCGTCTCTTTCTGTGATTAGGATAGGTGTTTAGACTAAGCAGATTCCCGACAGAAGCATGCCAATTAAATACTTGGATGAAATGCATCCAGGCTAGTATTGGTCTGCTGCCCAGATGTTTTATATGAAATACCATGAGGTGCTAAGATACAAGTTTTTGGAGTTTATTCATCCACCTTAAGTATGGCACAAAGAGTTGTTTCCATTGTTAAAAGAAAGGAAAAATAAAAGGTCATTTATAATGAAAAAAAATCTACTAATAGTCAGCTAAGATTTAGTGTGGTTAGATATAGGAAATAGGCAAGTCAGTGCTAGAATATGAAAGATGAAGGAAGTGGTTTTTTTATTGACTAAGAGAAACTACTGTATATGTTTTTTAGCATGACTCAGGACATGAGTTAGGGAGGGACTTATGCTTTCAAAAAGAAGGGAAAAAGGTACTTATTTACTTAAAGGGAAAACTTATTATTACAACAAATTAGTGCCATAGATGGTGTCTCTTACAAACCATGTTGTCTTTTGCTTACTGCTTCCTCTTCTTAGACTTCTTTGAAATATAAGAGTTGAGAGAGTTTTGTTTGGCTCCACAAGATGTAAATTATTATTGGAGTGTATGCCTGGGACTTGACTTAAGATTCAACTTCTAGTATGGGTTGCATGTGAACTGTTAAAAATCCCAAAAGTATGACACAGTTCTTGCCCTGTGTGGTATTGTTTACTCCTTGCCAGTGCATTTATCCTTGAACAATAATACATAGTTCTCAGTCACATTAGCACTTTCCTGCCATTTCAGAAGACATCCAGTGCTTCCTCTAAGGAAAACAGAAATAAAAATTTTGCTAGGCTTCTCTACTGAATGTTCACAGGTGCTGAAAACTGGAAGTAATCATGTTGAGCCTGCTCAGCTTTGAAAAAAAAACCTGAGAAGAGACACTAGGAAAACTTGGCAACATAGCTGGCTAGTTACATCCCTTTAGGACTTTCCTTTGTCTCTGCACTTCTGTCACTCTTCAGTGCAAGACAAGGCATTCTCTGAATTCATTCAGTGGGCTATTTTCTCAACAATTACCTGAGAAATATAGACCATCACCTGGTCAGCACCAATCACTCTATAATAGGATCCTCTGGGTGTTTATTAAATATATATAAACGCTAATCGTTATCCATTTTGCTTTCACTAAATGCTTTTGGTTTTTTTTTTATATATGTGAAGCTAAAAAACCCTTGAGGTACAAATACAACTTTGAATGCACAGGTGGATCTTCAGTTCAAGATTAAAACAGATAAATGTAGTTGTCTGTGTGAAATGCCAAAAAAGGTGCTTAAACTCCCATTCAAGTAATTGCAATTATAGATGCTGGAGCCTAGAGGACTATTCAACTGCCAAAGGCAGGATTCTGGTACCTAAACATAATTTTGGGCTCATATGAGGTACTTCTGGGCTCATCTGAGATGCTTTGAATACTGTCCATGATTTCCACTTGTGTCTCCATGAACAATCCGTGAACAAATCCTACTATATATACCAGCTAATGTCTTGGATACCTTGGGACATCTCAAATAGCAATAGGTTCTCATGTATAGGCAGTCAAATCCTACTCTATGTCCCCAATTCAGAGAGTGCTGAATTGCCTCCCACACACTAATAACAGTATTGATCAACTACGCTGGAACATCAAACTTCAAGTCCAGACATACACATACCCCTACACATGGACACCTACATTTTGTTTCCTAAGTCCAAAGCTGACTTCCATCTCTGTAGGATATCCCTGGCACCAAAAATGGTCTGACACATCTTTAGTAGCCAACTGACTTGGGCCCTGCAACTCCATATTGGAACTGTACACCTTGTTAGTTGATAATGTGAAATAGACATTTCAGGATTAAATTCCTCTCACATATTTTAGACACCTGTTTTTTTTTTTTTTTTCAGAAAGCTCTAAAGGGGCTTTTCCTAGAGCACAGCCTGTGGTTTCTTTCTGAGATCTGCCTAGGCAAAAATGTTCATTTTTTAGAAAATCTGTGAGTATAACTCTCATAAATGTAACAACATTAACTTAATATCTTGGTGTTACAGGATTTTTGTGGAAGATGAAGTGGATTGGAATCATGGTGGAGATATTGTGATCAGCTCTTCCTCCTATGAAGCCCACCAAGCTGAAGCAGTTACACTTAAAGAAGTCAATGGTCATAGCATAAGAATTCATGAACGCCTTCTGCATAGGCATATTGGTAAGGTATCTGTCTTTCCACTGGAGAGAGTTTTCTTCTGAAGCACTGACTTTCCATTTCAGATCTCACCAAGATCAGTTCTGCTTTACTGAGGTATCTTCAGTTCTTTCTCCTTATGCTTTTTTTCTTACTGTTATACTAAAAATGTGATGTTCAAAATTGCACAGAAAAGCTGATTCTAACATGAATTTCTGGGAGTAGAATTAATTCAGTGCTGAATACTTCTGGAAAACTTCCTGTTCCTTTCATGTGTAAGTAGAACTGATCAACAGAGAGAGAAAGTAACTGAAATTCTAAAGGAAAAAAAAAAATAAATGCACATCTTTTTTAAGGCTATTTACATAATTTATTTGTGTAAAATCTGATTATGACTCTATTTCCTGTGTAGATTACATAGGATCTGTACTTAACTGGAAAAAGAGATGCACTGTTAATAATTTATTTAATTTTATTTCAGCCAATAAAGTAAACTTATTACCATCTATTAAACAAAAAGAAAATAATTAACAGGTCAAGTTCTGAAGCTCTAAAACGAGGATTTTTCCTGTCCTTAGCAATATTTTTTAATGCAGTCTTTATTCAAGCTAGGAAACACAGAAGTTAGTATGATGAATAAAAATGTTCAGAAATATTGGGTGTTTTAAATGGCTGTACCTATGCTAGTAAACAAAGTTTCACTTGGAACCGAGCCCTCTTCTGTAATTATCTGTGGTATTAATCGATAGTAGCCCCTGTGGTACAGTCTCATTTTAAAAGACTTTGTTTTAGAAAACACATGCAAACAAGACTCTGTAGCAAATTAGTTTTTAGCATTGTCGTTGGTCTGATCCTAGCGAGAATTCATGGAGATCAACTCTGCAGTGTACTGAAGAATAATTCCAGCACATATAGCTTAGAAAAAAATGAAGTGTGAATATGTTCATTGATTTGGCACCTGCACACTGCAGGCAAAAGATTTAGTACTTTCTTTTTCTAAAAATGAAATATGTTGGTAAAATAGAAGCGCGTGGTGAATTTTTGATGGGCAGGTGGCCTTTCTGTTTTTGTGTTGATGCATGTATATTGTGCTGGAGGAAAACACACCTGAATGTCAGTGCAGATTCTGCGGAGAAGCTGTGCATAAGCTGTCAGGCTTTATGTCCCTCAAAGCATTGTTTTATAGGTATGATAGACACTTATCACATTTTCTTCCTTGAAATTCCCTAGGGCATTCCCATGACACAGAAGACGGCAGACGCATCCCTTTGGCTGCAGAAGTTGGACTCCTAACACGGAACGTGCAGATCAAGTCTGATGTTCCTTGTGCTGGGAGGATGCTGGTGGGACGTTTTACAGACTCAAGCAGGAGAGAGTTCGAAGGTAGCTAGGATTCACCTGTCCTCATCGAACAGATCAGTTCTGCCTAACAAAGGACTGTCCAGTCACAGATTAATCAATTCACATGTGCTATGCAAGTCTAAGTAAACTGTGACCATGTGACATTTATGAAACATGAGTAATAATAATACTTCATAAATAATGGAATGTATTTTAGGAGGGGCTGTTCTGTGGTTAGTTGGTTTTTACTATAACTTTCTATATGTATTTATGAAAAAATACCCATTACTGGCAATGCACTTGACAAAGATTGCCTGCTATTATATGCCTGAGAGCTGTTTAAATGGCTGTCATTCTTACCGTTTCTTAGGTAATTTTGTAAGCTTTTGTTTCACTATAGTTATCTCATTGCAGGTGTCCTTCAGCTCCTAAATACTGAATTTTTGAACTTTGGGCCTCCTCAACTTTCTGCCATTGAATTCAGGAATATATCCCGAGGGTCTTCAGTGGTGTCATCCAGCATTAATCGTAGCTGTGGAGCTGGCATTAAAGCAGTCATGAGCAACTGGATCTTGTTGCATGATAACATGGTGTTCAACACGGTTGGACCTGGCATCGATTTGGAAGGGCAAAATCATTCTCTCATCAGGAACCTTGTTATTCTGAGCAGGCAGCCAGATGGCTTATCAAGCTGGGTTGCTGGCATCAAAGTGAACCTTGTCATTGGTGTTTCCCTCTGTGGCAATATTGTGGCAGGATCTGAGCGAATTGGCTTCCACATCAGGGGCCAAGAGTGTTTGCTAGGTGAAGAGTATTGCAGTGAAAACGTGGCCCATTCAAGTCTCCATGGTATTCATCTGTACTGGGGAGATGGATTTGAGACCTGCACCAGAATCACAGGTTTTCTATCCTATAAAAATTATGACTATGGCATCATGTTCCATCTTGGAAGCAGCGTCATCATGGACAACGTGGTACTGGTGGACAACACTGTGGGTCTCATGCCAGTAGTGTACTGTCTCTATGCCAAGCAATGCCACACGGGGGAAAGATTCATAGAACTTAGAAACTCCGTCATTGTTGCAACAAGCTCCACTTTTGATTGCATCAGAGACAGGATCAGGCCTCTCTCAGCTGATCTAACAGCCCAGGATCGACCACCATACCACCCTCTAAGAGGCCGTGTTGGGATTTTATGGCCTACATTTACCACTGTTCCCAGCCAAAGGCCGGATAACCCATGGCACAAAACTGGGGATTGTCATAAAGTCTTGGGACTTATGAAACTGAAAGGTTGGTCTTCCATGTCCACTGGTCAGACTATTCTGTCACTGGTTTTTTGACTAATTACGTTTTTCTAATTGAAGTTGCAGTCTTCCAAACCCACAAATGAACATGGTGGAGAAATTCGAGCTTCAGCAGAATTAATAACAAAATTCTTCCTCAGTTTGAAATAGTTCAATAAAAAAAACCAAAACAAAACAAAATAAAAAACTGGTATTTTTAACTTCCTGAATCTACTGCAGTATAATTGTGTCATGTGCTAATGTGTATATTTTACCTCAAACATGCCTGCCTTCTGTGACATCTATTTTTCCACTTGATTCATCTCTCTGATCTACAGTTACAGATAGCTAAATAAAGATACTAAGTCTGAGAAGTGAATAGCACACTTTCTATAGAATTTGTGTAGAACCTGATGACTACAGCTCATAAAAGCTGTAAGTTATGAAAGCTCATGAAATTTATGGCTTTTATTGGTATAAGAGACTGCATAAGAGGGATAAAAGTCAGTTATGTATCCTGTGTCTTTGGTTCAAATGAATTTTACAGTCCCCAGAGTAATATTTGCATATAGCAGAACACAAATAGCTGGTTGCCGTGGTGGAATCTAAATACCTCATGGTTTTTCATGTCTTTATCTCTCACTGCTACTTACTTTTGTAAGAAGATACGTTGTTGTCTTTTTACTGAAGAATAAAGGAGACAAAGAAAGACAATTGGACTTGCCCAGGGTCTCTCAGAAAATTTGTGGCATAACATGGGGTTTGTAGCTGCACAACAGCTCAGTGCCAGAACCAAGCATGTGTCATCAGACCCAGCTCATCTTATATTAACATCTGGCAAGTGGATAAACTATCCAAGGCAGGTTGTCATTAAACTACTTTTTACTGATTCAAATGAAACTTTGAATCACTCTTGGTTTTGTTTCTTTCTCACTATTTCGTTTGACCTAATTTCCTATGGGCAAGACTTAGTTTGTGTAAACTTAAGATAGAACTTGGCTATGGGATATTCTAAAGCCAACTGAAGATATATGGTCTATGCAGTTAGTCTGATTTAAAAACTATTTCTTCATATATATATGAGGACCAATTTAACATGGACAATGTCATAGAACAGAGCCTTTCTCTCTCTAGTTCTTGCACTCCTCTAACCACTTTTTGTTGCTTTATCTTCTCTTAATCCCTGGCAGAAGTAACTTTCACTGGTTTTACAAAGAGCTGCTACAGTGAAGACAGGGACGTCTGCATCATGTCAAACACTGACCATTTAGGCATCATGCCTCTTATCACAGCGGAGAGATCAAGGATGCTACACGTCAATGAGAAGGACAAGTTTTACTTTCATCCAACAAGGTAACATGCTTCATTTTGAACTATCTTTTTCAATAGTTTGTTCAAAAAAAAAAAAAAAAAAAGAAAAGAAAAGCACCTACAGTTTTAGGACTATCTTCACCTATGAGCTGTCTTTTTGTATTCTCTTGCAAGGAGCTTAAGCAATTAGTTTAGACTGGATGTCTAGCTGCAGAGTAGTCCCGTTCTTTGTCTCTGTCTCTGCTTTTGTACTGTTCCTGTCTGGCAAAAATGAACAAGCTCAGATATTAAACAAACATGCACAGAAAAAAAAAATTTAGAGGAAAAAAAAAAGAAAAAAAACCCCAAACTCAGATTAGGGAAATGTTAAAAAATTTGATGTTCAGATTCCATCAAGGCACATCTCCAGACCAATCCTCTTGGATTTTCCCTTTTACTGACATTTGTATAGCAAAACAAGCCTCAAAACAAGCCTCACATATTCCCATTTCTTAAGACTCCATCCTGAGCATCTCTGACTTCTCAGCCTCAGGCTTCATAAAATGTCAGGACCTCCAGCAAAAAACCCTGAGACGGGGAATGTCCTTTTCGTCAGGGAAGCGGAGTTTGATTTTTGCCTGCGAGATCACATCAGAAATGTTGATCAGTACCAGGCAGGCTGTGAGATGTCAAATGAATGCCAGAACTGCTCCTGCCCAGGGAGAATATCATCTGCGTGTGGAGGAACATGAAGGAGGGAGGGGAGACTTTAAGTCATTGCTGGTTCCAGTGGTATAAACATACCACATCCAATGGAAACCACGTCTATTTATTTATTACAACCAGTGAAGACAATACAGAGCCTATGTCAGGAAAGCCTTGCAGTAGCAAGAAAATCCAGCATGGACTCCACTTGCCAGTCAAAAATAATTGGAGGTGTCCCACACTGCTATGTTTAGAGCCCCTCCAGCCTTCTGCCAGAATTTTTATTTTTATTCTACATTTTTGCTTTTTGCTCTGGGCATTAGTTTGCGTGTAGATTTCTGAGACCTGTCCAGCTTGTCAGCTCCCATTATGTTTCACGCTTGTATCCATCCCACAATATTATGCTATAAGTGAGCTGCTGAATATGCAGTCCACTGCAAGAGCTGCTGATTTTCGAACATGATGAATGCACATGGATTACTGAATGCTTTCTTAGTAGTCTGGTAAAACTCCAAGGGAGATTACATCTCTCAGTGCTCCTCATGCATTATCTGCATGCATTTATTTAATCCCCCTTTGCAACTGCTGAGCTTGATCCAGGCTATGGCTGCATTGTTCTGCTTTAGCATCCTGAAGGGCTGTCTTGATGGATATGTCCTGTCAAAGAGAAGGTGAGCATTGCCTTAGAGCAAGAAAGGAAATAGAAACATCAGGGAATATGGCCAGACCATGAAGTACTTTGCTTGTCCCACTGGTAGACTTAACCAGCTGAAATGCTGGCTCTTCTCTTTTCATGGGCATGTGAGTTCCTCAGTAAATATCAAGATATTGCATGTATGTGCAGAAGTGTTTGTTGCCAGTGTAAATAAATTACAAACAATAGCACAATATTTTTCCTTTGTAATAAATTTTTTCTTTGTAATAAATTTACCTCTCTTGCCTGTCAGGATACAGACCTCTGAAGACACCATGTTCCCTGAAAAGAGATGCAAAGGTTCGAGGAAGGCCCTTTTCAAGGATTTGGATGGAGATGTTCTGGACCTAGATCCACCTGTTTCTGTTTTCCCGAAGTCAGAATTTGAATGGACACAGTTCTACTTGCAAGCTGGTAAGTGCCTGTGCTGTCTGGAGTGCTCACAAAGTCATGCATGCATTTGACCTATGAGGTGTGATTTTACCCCAAGCTTTCACTAAGACCTACAACTGAGGTCAAGATGGTGCTGATCCCAGATTGTGTGATGCCTTTCCAGGATGGATGTATTGAATTTCAGTGTAGAAGTCTGGAAGGCCTCATTGCACAATCCTGTGTCCACCAATGCCTCTCTGTTTTCCTGTGGAATCACGTCACCTGGCATCCTTACCCCCTTCAGGGTTTAACTCATTCATTTTAAAACCAGGACAGAACTTACCTGCCCTTGGCAAAGTCCTCTGAGAGCATTAATTAAGACATGCCATGTAAATGTCACATAAGTGCAAAATATTGACATTAGTTGGCCTAGCGAGGATTTTCTTTCATATCCCACTGAGGAGATAATCAAGCTGCAAACCCACTCCAGAAGTTTAAAGCCCCCTCTCTCTGGTTTAAAGAGGCCCATTCTGCTCAGTAACCACTTTCCGAAGGTTCACACAGCAAGGCTCCGTTCTCATCCTGATTAAAACTCTGCTCTCTGATTCCAAATAAACTCTTTAATTACAATTAGCGTTTCCCGCGCCTGCTGCTGATGGTGGCCATTTTGCCAAAAAGGCTCATCGTTTGTGGCTCCAGCAGTATGGGAAGACTGGTGGAAGGGCCTGTAATTAATCCTGTTCTCCATCCCACTCTAAAACTGATTAAACACGAGAACTTTAATCTTTAAACAAAATGTGTATCCAGCAAAGGCTTTTCCTCTAAGGATCCTGCTCTAACTGGCTGCTTACAGGGCTGATTAATATGTTACCTAGATGCAAACACACTGTTTTTTACCTTTTCTGCCCCGATTATGAATCACACGCAAGCGCTAATACCTTAGCAGTATTACCACTTAGCACCTGTATATTAATGCGTACATACTTTTGCACAAAAAAACCCAACCCCTGGATTTTATTTAGCTTCACACAATTTTTAGCACACCTTGGCACACAGTGCCAGGAATCCCCACCATCTAAACTTCACTGACAGTGCAACCTGCGCTCCGCGGGGTTTATCTCCTTGTGTAATGGAAGTGACGGCATATGGTAAATGCTCTCTGCCTCTGAGGCTATAGCAAAATTACTGTATTTTCTTCTTGCCGCCCAAATAGGAATAGGAATTTTTTTTTTCCTCCTCCCCTCTCAACTCTTTGTTAAATTCCTCTGTATTTCTCATTCTGACCTGCAGTTCCTCTCCTCTCAAGGTTGACATTTGGAGAGGCACAGCTTGATGCTAAGGTGAATTCATGGTCGTCTTCTTCCTTTCTTTACTCCCCCCTCTCTCCTTCTTGAAAGTTGTAGCACTGAGCATTTTTCACAGCACAATGCAGGCTCCCGCGCTAGACAGGAAAAAATGGAGAAAATAGCAGAAAATGGTCATCTTTCCTGCTCCCTCAGGTTGTCTGTGGGGCTAAATTCCTCCTTGGCGTGACAGTGGTTCAAGGCCAGTGAAGATGGTGCTGTTATGATGCTGTTGAGTGGAATATGGCCCTTGGAGTTGTACCTTTCCTGAATCCAGATGATCATTTGATGCTTATGTTATCTGTATGGTCCAGGCTTTACCTGCTGAGCCTCTCATCCATGCATCCACCTGGTACCCTGTTAAACCTGAGTAGTTCTGACCACCTCCAGCAGCTCCATCAAAGGGATCTGCTAGCCTCACTAAGCACAGAAAGCAGAGATAGTCTTTTCAGGTAACTACACAACATTCTTGCCACTTCCACAGTTCAGAACACAAGTTTCTTGGAGACTCAAAGGCTCTGGCTTTCCACATCCTCTTAATTTCACCTTCATCCAGATGCGTGCATGTATTCCCTTTAAGCTTCCAACTTGGACAATCAGCTTGAAATTATTTGCCCTCAGCCATTTCTAGATATTCGGATTACTCCAGGGGGAGTAAACTCAAATAATATACTTCAGGGACGTAAAAGCCAGGAAGATGTCTTCCCAGAACAGTACCATAGAGAAGAGACTGTGAGAGCCGTAACTAAGGCACAGCAAATTATTCAATATGATATTAATGTTCCTGAACTCATATCATATCTTCAATTGAAGACACAATCAATATAGAATATATGTAGTATGTTATTTGTATATATGTGTGTGTGTGTATGGCACAGGCAAGGAAGGACTTCTTGGTTTCTTGACTCCTGCCCACTGCAGATGGGCAGCAGCGAGCCATCCAATGTATATGTAATCACATACCCACTTTTTTTTTTTTCCTGTGTGCCTGATCTTTTACCTCCTGTGTTAGCTCTTTGAGTCGCAGAGTAGATCTTTTTACTGTGGCTTTCTGTAGAAGCAGAGTTGGTCATGTAAAAGTGAAGTTCTAGTTTTCTGGATAAACCACAGAATTCAGAAGAAAAACAAAAAAGAAAACCCAAACAGAAGGGAATAGATCCAAGATTTTTGTTATTATCTCTACTAAAAGAAAAAAGAGCAACAACAAAAGTGGTTCTGAGTCAAACAAAGCATAATTAATTTTTCATATAAAGATACTTTTTGCTCTTTTTTCTTTTAAATATAATGCTGCAAAAGTTTAGAATGAAACGTTTTCTAACAATCCCCTTCCCTAAATAATTTATGAGCAACTTTCACAGTATCATTTTTCAAATTATCCAAAACAATTTAATGAGTTTAACATGAATTTGTAATTATTTTAATCTCTTTGAGCTGCCATTTTTGGATGACAAAATGTTTTTCTCCTAAAACTCGTCTCTATACCAAACCTCTTACAAAAGAGCTTGGGGCCAGGCTTGGAGGACCCAATAGTACCATGATACAGGAAATATCAGAATCACAAGCTGTACAGCAGAATTAGCTATAAACATGAGTGTGTCTTACCGAGGAACACAAGATAAGTAAACAGTTTGAGTACACAACAGATTTCTGTGTCCAGGTTAAAACTCTTATTTCACGAAGGACTGCTGATACAACCGTTGTCCTGTAGTGAAAGTTTCAACCATTTGCTGTGTATCTGTGATATTATAGCACTCTGTTATCATACTGCGTCATGTCTGTAATCTGATAACAGCCAGCTCCCAGAAACTTTGGAGATCATTGTCTTCCCTGGGTGGAAATGTAGCTGAGGACCAGAGGCAGGTAGAAGATTCATCTGATCCCACTTCCATTGCCTCCAGTGTCCTCTCTAGTGAACACAAAGATTGACACCTTAAGGGCAGAAATTAGGTTGGCTGATACACAGATATCTGAAAGATGAAATCAACTCTTTCAACTTTTAATCTAGAGCCTGCAGAGACACATGTATTCTTCCTGTTTGTAGTTTCATTCTAGGCATTTTTTAAAGCAATATGGGCTGAATAATCACTGAATCATAGAAAAGTCCATGTTGCAAGGGACCTTGAAAAATCATCCAGTCCAGCCTTTCATGAGAAAGGCAGCCCAGATGAGCACATCTAGCACCCTGTCCAATCACTTCTTGAAAACCTCCCGTGATAGAGACTCTACCATGTCCCTGGGGAGGCTGCTCCAGTGAATGATTGTTCTCACTGTATAAAATTTATTTCTTATATTGAGATGAGACCTCTCCTGGTGCAAACAGTACCTGTTGTCCCTTTTCTCCTCCATGTGGGTGTTTATGAAGAGAGAGTCTCCATCCTCTTTGTAGTTTCTCTGGAAGTAATGGAATACTGTGATGGGGTACCCCATGAGCCTTCTCTTCTCCAGGGAGAAAAGATACAACTCCTTCAGTCTTTCCTCATAGAACCGATTCTCCAGTCCAATGATCATTTTTGTGACCTTCGTTTGGGTTCTTTCCAGTCTGTCTGCATTTTTCTTGAATTTTGGGAACCAGAACTGGACATCCTAGTCCAGGTGTGGCCTGCCAAGCACTGAGTAGAGGGAGATGACCATGCCTCTATGTCTGCTAGCAATGTCTCTGTGGATGCAGCCCAAGATCTGATTTGCCTTTGTTGCTTCAGCAGTGCGCTGCTAACTCACATTCAGCTTGTTCTTCACCAGGATCCCCAGGTCCCTTTCAGCAAGGCTACTCCCCAGACACACAGATCTTAGCCTGTACCGGACTTTTTGGTTAAAGGTGCAGGACTTTGCATTTTTCTTTGTTAAACGTCATACAGTTCTTGTTAGCCCACTCTTCCAGCCTGTCCAGATCTCTCTGTAAGGTGACTCTCCCTTCTGATGTGTACATCTCACCACCCCATTTAGTGTCATCAGCAAATTTGGTGAGAGTGCTTTCAATCCCATCATGCACATTATTTATGAACATGCTGAACAGTCTGGGACCCAGTATCGATACTTTGGGGGAAAATAATCTAACCTGAATATTAAATTGTTGCCAGTGTCAATGACCCAACTTTGTGATAAAGTGACTAAGAAAAGCAGAAATTAGCAGATACCCATTCGGCTCTGTGCAGACAGATACTGAGCATCAGTAACATTACAACCTGTATGTCTTCTTTTATCCTGGCTCGTAGGAGACATGTTACTATTAGGCTATGGTCAGAGACACAGGAATGTGAGGAGCAAAAAGAAAAAGGAAATGGTCATAAGAAAATCTGTCTGCTAGTATCTGTGCTTGCAGAAAGGTTTTTTTCCCTTGTTAGAGGGGAGAATATGACTCTAACTTTCCAAGCGAACCCAAAAGATTGCAACTTGCTATATGGGTCTTTAATCTCAGCTGATATTTATAATTAAACATTAGACTATGAGGATTCCAGATGTCAGGGTATTACAGCATGAAGACAAGCTGGCATCCCAGACAGTATTGGATTCTTCAGGACAGATGCCTTTGAGTGTTCACATTCATGCAGGGAGAGATCCAGCCCTCAGCCATCTTGTGCAAATCCAAAATTGAGTCCTTCCTGTTCTTATTCTTCCCCTTTCGCATAACTTCAAATTTGGCCAGAAGAACAACCTTTTCATGTCTCATGAAATTGTTAATTAAAATTCAGAGTTCCCAATATGATCTCCGTGCTGGTTTCTAAAGAGATGCAGAAAGATCTTTAGGATTCCAAGAGGAAAATTTTATAGAGTAATTGATGGAATTTCTATTTTACTTACTTTTACCCACCACAGTAATTCTGATGTATCGAAGGATTATGAATTTCTGGGCTATAGGATTTAGCTATCACATAACTTTTTTGTCGTGTTGTTAATATGTGCCTCCTGCATTTCTTGTGAGTAATTGCATTTATTTTCTGCCTTACACTGTTAAAAACTGGCACCTCGTTTTAAGTTCTTTGGATACAGTAAAAGTATCAGTGAAATTTAGGTCTATAACACCCCTGTGAGATAGGTATATATATTGACACTAGTTTCCTAGGCAGAAGGCAGAATTTGTGACTTGCCCAAGGTCAGACATTGAATTAATGCATATCCTTCCAAAACACAGCCAGATTCTTAATCTAAAAGCACCCTACCCTGCTTAGGTACATTGAACAGTATTGTTGCATTAACTAGAATCAACTAAAACTGTATTTTACACACTACTTTTTTATTAAAAAATATGCCTGGAACATTTTTTGGAACTTTAATGAACACTTAAATTCTGACTGTGGTTTTAAACCAAAAAAAAAAAAAAA
>WHYT01015525.1:140975-156657 GCA_009806455.1 Tetrax tetrax | reverse complement strand
TCCTTCTTATGTTGGGGGCTCCAGAACTGGACGCAGTACTCCAGGTGGGGTCTCACCAGGGCAGAGTAGAGGGGGAGAATCACCTCCCTCGACCTGCTGGCCATGCTCCTCTTGATGCAGCCCAGGGTGCCGTTGGTTTCTGGGCTGTGAGCGCACATTGCTGGCTCATGTTGAGCCTCTTGTCCACCAGCACCCCCAAGTCCTTCTCCTCAGGGCTGCTCTCCATCCATTCTCCACCCAGCCTGGATTTGTGCCTGGGATTGCCACGACCCAGGTGCAGGACCTTGCACCTGGCCTGGTTGAACTTCATGAGGTTGGGACGGGCCCACCTCTCCAGCCTGTCCAGGTCCCTCTGGATGGCATCCCTCCCTTTGAGCGTGTCGACGGCACCACATTGTAAACAACTCCTTGAAAGATCATGTAGCATTGAAGCTAATTGTCATAAACTAATATGCAGAGGTTTTCTGGTTTCATCAGAAGTAAGATAAAATGTCAGATCTAGGTGTAAACACTCCAAAATTCCGAGGCATGTGGATCAAGGACTTTTATACAATCTTCTTTCTTCTAATAATTTTTATTATTGAATACGATTCTGAAGTAATAGTTGAGGAAGCGTATAATTTTGACACACAAGCTGCCAGTACAATTTAGGGCTAAAGCTGTGTGAAAATGTTGCACCATATATATTGAATATTCCAAGGTCTATGATGAGCCACACCTGTTATGCATAATTATATATAGTAATTAAAGATGTTTGAGAAGAGAATGCAGGTTTGGTAGATTTGCAAGGAACAAAACAGATGCAATATTGGCCTGAAACACTTATTGTTTTCCTCTAAAGGATTTTTTTTTTTGTTCACAGATAGAAATTTGGGGTTTTTTTTTCTGCAATAGATGGGCCATGCAAAGTGGGTTGAAAGTGACAATGGAGGACATTAAAGAAGCTGTTACCAATTAATTTTTTTATAAAAACCAAACCTAATATGATCAGAAAATGCTAGTAATTTTTACTTAATTTTCCTGAAAACACATCCTTTGTAAAAATTTCAGCAGATCTTAATTAAGTTGACACCAAAGTTGAGAACAAATCTGGGAGGACTTCTTTTTTTATGCTCCTGGAAGAACAAGATATAATGTAAGCCAAAGGGAAGACAAGTTATTTTTGCATCTTTGATACCAATATAATGGCTCATCAGGTCTGAGACGGATGAACCTACTGAACTAAAGAAACAGCTCTGTTGACTGAAGGCAGCATGCCAGAATGAGGGACATCTAGAACACTGTCCCAGGTTGCCCAGAGAGGCGGTGGACGCCCCATCCCTGGAAACATTCCAGGCCAGGTTGGACGGGGCTCTGAGCAACCTGATCTGGTTGGAGATGTCCCTGCTTCTTGCAGGGGGGTTGGACTGGATGGGCTTTAAAGGTCCCTTCCAACCCTAACGATTCTATGATTCTATCTGTAGGTGGTGAATCCACTGGTTAGGAAAAAAGGGCCACAGTTCACCTGGACCCCATCATGAAACTATGCCTTAGGGGACAGCTGTGCCAAGGAAAAACACTCCTCTGCCTAATTTGTTTTGGTAAATCATGGAGGAATAGACCAGAGTTGGAAATCTAGCAAATTAGGTCAGCACTGGGGCAAATGTGGCCCTATGACATTTCCATTTTGAAATACTATAAATTAGTTTCCCTCAAACTCATTTGGATCTCAGCCTCTAATAAATAACTATTTTCCTTTTTCAGAGATGTTATTTCCTTTATTCTGAAGCTAGGATATAAGATGAATAGCATTGCTGAAGGTCAGTGTGATCAGTATAGAGAAATGCATATATATACATATACATACACACACATGTGTATAAATGTATAAGCCCATCAAACTTTATCTTCTTGTTCAGAGTATCAACTGCTTTTTTTTCATGATGAATCCAAAAAACCTTGGGCAAATCCATCCAGTTTGTACATTCATTGCTGTAAATGGTGTTTAGCCTTTTCTACCACCCTTTCTACTTCTTTTCTAATTCCTCAGGTGCTTTTAAAAAGACATGCCCTGGTGTCCAGCTTCATAAAATGTAAAATATGTGTACGTATCTATTAGGAATAATTAAATTTGGAAAAAATGATTGCAAAGTCAAGTCCCTGACTACAGGAGATAACCTTGGCCCTTAGGATAGCAATCCTTTTTGAAGATATGCCAAAAAATGGTTTGCACCTATAATTGCTAACAGAAATTCTTGGCTTCTCCTTTTAGACCTAATCTCTGAGGGTAAAACAATAGGCTTGTCATCTTCAAAACTGAACTTCTGTATTTAAGAAGCTATTTAGAAAAATAATACCATTTTTAGAGTTTATGAAATCTCAGAGAGCCCATTTTTTTTTTTTCCCTGTGAGCTAAAAAATAGCTCAGTGCCCCCAAAACACCACGTCACCTTCATTTAGGAGTCTAGTTATGGAATGGATATCCACCTCCCTACCTTTCTGTATATAAATGTCATCCGTGACCTGAGCATAAGCTTTATCATTGACATGATGAGGCTACTATTTCAAGGTAGCTGTTCTTAAGTTGTGATATATAAAGCATTGGTGGTCCATGAAACCTGAGCAACAGATGCACGCATCATTCGTGGATTAATTTAGAAGCGTGACAGTTATAGGTGAAGAGAATCATTAGACACCTGGAAAATAGAAGCTATGAAGAATGGATGGCAATGTTGAGTGGCTCAGTCTTGAGGAGAAGAGATGAATGAGAGATTTAAGAACTGCTTCAAAAATATGGAAGACTGCTGAGGACTAGAGAGAAATCAATTGCTTGCCAAGTCTACAGAATCAGAAATAATGGTCTGGACTTTCATCCATATAATTTTAGATGCGGGAGAGGAAATGTTAGAATAACTTTCCAACAAAACATTGGAATAGCTTGCCTGAGTGGGTTGTGAGGTCTCTATCAGTGGAAGTTATGCAAACACGCTCGGAGGATCTAGATAGAGCTGATCTTTTCCTGAGGGGAAGGGAGCATGGATCAAATAACTTCAGAAGGCCCTTTCTGGACTTATTTTCAAAATTCTGTAAGGGTACTCAGTGTTCTACAAGAACCGTTGAGGTCTGACAGTGATTTATGGGTCCAAAGATCGGGGTGTTGTAGTAGGAAGGTCTAGTAATTAGGATTTTTTAAATAATGCTGATGAAGATAAAAGAGTGACTACTAGGGAGGTAGTTAGTGCACAGAGTTTCTCTCCCAAGTCATGTGCTTAGTCCCTCTCAGCCAGTCTGCCTGTTCTTAGAATCATAGAATCATAGAATGGTTTGAGTTGGAAGGGACCTTTAAAACCCACCCAGTCCAACCCCCCTGCCAGGAGCAGGGACATCTCCAACCAGATCAGGTTGCTCAGAGCCCTGTCCAACCTGGCCTGGAATGTTTCCAGGGATGGGGCATCCACCACCTCTCTGGGCAACCTGTTCCAAGTTTCTGTTCCTGTTTCTGTGGAAATCTAATGTGCTTCAAAGGTTGTGCAATATGTAAGTGTAGAGGAGTCCCACAGAAAATGATGTACAGGACCTGAGAGGACTTTACAGCACCAGGGAACCAAAAATGAGGCAGGGTCCTTATCTGGGACCTCTCAGAGCTCGGTAGCTCAGGCATGATGCCTTTTCTTCAGAGGCACCGACCCACTCTTGTTTGTAATTCCTGCTTCTGTGATGCCCTCAGCTCTGAGTCTGTAGTTGGGTTTTATTACTACTAGATACCATCCAGAAACTTTTCTGGTGCCTTCTGGAAGAAGCTGCTGATGTTAATAGTCAACCCAGAAGGCTTCAGGAGGAACAGAGGAAAGTGATCTGCTCCAGACTGGGACAGGAACAGAGCTGAGGACAGCAGCCTGCATCCCGCAGCCTCTTCGGGCTTGATGCCTGTTACCTTTAAGGAGACAAGATGTCT
Source organism: Tetrax tetrax (assembly GCA_009806455.1). Lineage (NCBI taxonomy): Eukaryota > Metazoa > Chordata > Aves > Otidiformes > Otididae > Tetrax > Tetrax tetrax. The sequence goes on along the minus strand of WHYT01015525.1, from coordinate 152,723 downwards.
GTGTTTATGCAATTAAAAAAAGAAATGTGAAATGCATCCTGCGAATATAACTACATTATTTTCCCTAGATCTTAGAGGCATATCTATAATCCAACCAAACTGCTGAGTGTTAGTTTGCGGAGCTTTACAGGGGAAGCACTGCGTTTTGCTGCAATTAATTTTGCAGAGGAAGCAGCCTGTTTAAAGACGCCTGCAGCAGCCACTAAAATATGTGTTGTTTTTCAAGGCCACCAGACACACAGTTGGCTAGGTTGGCTAATAAACAAAACAACAATGCAAAAACCCAGCCTCGTGGGGTTTGCGGGAAGAAAGGATGAGAAATAAAATGAATAATGCTTACCTGCTAGGGGTGGGTGAAGTCTATAATTGTTTAGCCCCCAGCAGATCCCTGCAAGGGTTAAAAATGACAAAGACATTAGTTGGTGACTGCTAAGATTGTTGGTTTGAAGCTCTGGGCAAAACACAGACTGTTATTTACCGGACTTGGTCGATTTACTTCTTAATGCAATAATGACCTGTGAAATGAAACGTGAGCTAGACAATTGTTCCTCATTGTTTCCAGTAAAACATCCTTTCATACCCCATTAAACCACCATTAATTCCATTTGAAAAAGAAGCAGGCACAAACACCAAGGGATATCTCTCTCTTTTCCTCTTTTTCTCTCTTTCTGGGACTGATCAAGGCCTGTGGATAGCAAAGCAGCTTCCTTATCCATGTTAGAGGGCCTTGGGCAGCCTGTGGGGACCACGTTTCTGAATGAGCATCACAAAGATCTACTGGATTGGCACCCAGTAGATGCCACTCCTGAGTTTTGCACAAGAGCCTATCAACAAACCTGGCAAAGACAGTGAATTTACTGGTGTTAATGCATCATGTTTCTCTCTTTTTTCATGTTGACTTTGTTTAAGCATGAGATTTATGTGATCATGCAGTGTATGTATGTGCCACCTCCCACACAGTAATTTTTAAAGCATTTTCAATTTCAGTCAAAATAGTAGATGAATAAGTTCTTAAAGATAATTGGCTCCAATAGGTTAAAAAAAAAAGAGTGAAGTCTGGGAAGTGAACCCCTCTATCTCCTCAAAGGCAGGTGTCCCTTGCTCTCCATTTCTTGGAGACTAAGAAATGTTATCTAGAGAGAAACTTCACTTTTAAGTCCCAATTAAAGGTGGGGGAAAAAAAAAAGCATGTTGGTAAGCGCCAGGGAATCCAGTCACAGGTCTGTAGTGAAGCACTGGTTCCGCATTGCATGAACCTGGTTTCTTTTACTTGTGATTCTCCTCTGCTGTAGCATTAAAAGATGTATAGAAGTGTAGGGACATGGTTTAGTGTGACTTGACATTGTTAGATTTACATTTAGACTTGATGATCTTAAAGGTCTTTTCCAAACTAAATGATTCTATATTATTGAATAACTACAAAAACATGAAAATCTAAAACTGAAACATTAAAGATGTTCAAAGTATAACCGATGATATCAGATCAAAAAACAAAAACACAGGATTTTTTTTTTTCCTTTAATCAAAGCTCTATCATGAGAGAGAAAACTAGCAAGCCATCTGAATAATGAGCTTATAAATATTTCTTTTCTTCTGGAAAACATTGATGAGTAAAAAACAGACAGAAACTATTTTCCTAGTAGCATTTTCTGAGAATATTTTTTTTGTCCATGAAAAAAAGAAGAAGTGTTTAATGCTTGAAATATTTCGATGAAAATATATTTTTTTCCCTCCTTTTTTTTTTTTTTTTTTTTTAGGAGGGATATCCACAACTTGATTTTAGTCAAAACTTAGTTTTCTTTCAATAACAACATAGAAACCCAACTTCCAGAATAATTTTTCTTTTATCTTTAATCACTGTGAATAGATCATAAACATTTAGGACAAATTGTCCCTCAGTTATACTGACATAATTCTGGTGAATCCCTTGTCTATCTCGAGTTATAAAACTATGGTTATAAACTTTTCCAATTATGTATGAGATGTGGGCAGATAATGTTTCTGAAGGTGAGGAACAGATTGATTTATAATTTCCAGTATAAGGAAAAGAGGAGACACTTGGGTCAGATGTTGTGTTGGAGACGTCTGTTACTTTAGTAATGCTTTTTTCATACAACACACCGATGAAGTCTCCTTGAACCCAGTGCATCTGTGTGTCGGGTGGTGTGTAACATGCTACACAAATAGAGGGGAGATCTGGAGAGGGTAGAAGTGGGGACAGTTTTGATGAAGCCCAAGGTCTAGCACAAGAAAGTCAAAATCTCCTGACATTGAGTTAGCCTTCATGTCACCAATGGCCCCAGAACCCACAACCTCAACTTTTTTCCTTTTGTACTTTTTCATTCTACCTGTCCTATCCAAGATCCCCAGTCCCAACACATATTTCCACCTCCACAAGCCAGGACCCCTCACCTTGTCTATCTCACAGGAGTCCCAAGATCTCCAAACCAAAACTCTTACTTCTTTCTTCCTTTCTGCTACGATTGACCACATTCTTGACAAGTCAGGGTCTGATGCCAAACCTCTTACTTCCACAGCCATCCCAATCAGCAACAAAACTGTCTCCTTGCTGCCTTGTAGCCTTTCCTGAAACCTAGGCTATGGCATTTAATAACTTCCTTAGCAAGTGTTGTCCACCTAAAAGGAGGTTACCATGGATCAATGACTTTTAACCAAGAGTACCACTGAATTTCATGCAAGCCACAGTTTGGCAGTCTGTATTATAACTTATTCCATCATCATCCCTGTTTATCAGTTTCTTCTAGTTCTATATTTTCTTTTTATTTTCTTTTTTTTTTTTAATACTATATACTTTTATGCTATTTGCTACACTTGATGACTTCCTTTTTCCATGCTAGATTTATGCCTAGGGTAAGATTTTATCTGCAAGTTTCCTCAGAGATGGTTCAGGTGCAAGGAACAAAATGAAGCTTTTTTTTTTGGTGTATGTTAGAAGATGAATTTCTAAACTCTAGAACTTATGGACTTGCAGTAAAGGATTGAAGTTTAGCAAGGAAACAGCTCTGGGGTCAGTGAAATGTTTTCTATCCCCAGTCCCCATTAATACTGTGTCCACAACTATCTGTGAAAATAAACTGCAGAGATTCGTAATCTTCTGATGCGCTGTGAAAGATCTAATCTTTGACTATAGCTTGTGAAAATTCCAGTTCCTGCTTTGCTGTGTTGTTTGAAGAACAGACATTAAATGCTCTCCTTCTTTCAGTCTTCTCCAAAATACCTGATTATTTGGTGCCTTAAATCCAATGTTCTAGTTCCCTTGCATCACATCTGCTAATTAACAAAAGAATTCTGGGGACTTCATGACCCTTGTTGCTGCCCAAGGCACTGTGTTCCTAGGAGGCAAACATGTGTTATGTCCTAATTTAACAGACTAGGTCAGCTAGGAGCCAAGGGATTACACAGAGTCATCTGTGGTGGAACGGAGAAGAGGCCTCAAAGTTTAGCTGTCAATGAATATGCCATCAGCTGGGACCATGAGGGTTAGATTTTGATTAACCAGCCTTATTATTAAGGCATCTAGCACAGTTTACTTTGTGTAGGATTGAGAATATTTTTTTTTATATACATGCATATATATGTCTCAGAGTCTGTTTATTTATATGAGTGAGTCTCATTTGCAAAAAAAAAAAAGGATCCTTATAGAAGGATTCAGTAGCAATTCTGAAAAGAGATGGAGAATGAGAAGTGCAAAAGCCCTTGCCCTGCACATGTAAAGCAATGATCTGGGAAAATAAGTATATTTTTTTTCTTCCCCTGTAATTCTTCCTATGTAGCAGTATTCTGAATCAAAGAGAGTCACGACAGTATGTTTGTGTGTATGCAAGCGTGTATGTTTGTACATGCACACGCAGGCACTGTCCTCACAACTGTGCTTGGAAACATTTCATCATTTTTCCCTCTTATCTTCCAAATATTAGGATTTAATGAAATACACATTTCCTTCATTTATTTTGAACCTACTCCAAGGCCAGCAAATACCAGAACCTCAAATGTTATGACAGGATAGATTCTTTATTAGTTTGTTTTCTTTTCATTCTTTCTGTTTTCACTCTGATTTTTTTTTTTTTTTTTTAAAGATTGTAGACCCTTATGTTCCAACTCAAGGAGTCTGGCTTCCAACTGAGGTAGACAAATATGTCCAAAAAATGTCCCTGAGACCCATCCAATGCAGACAGCTGTGCAGCAAACAGGAAATTGAGGAAGTCAGGTTCATCAGAGAGACAGGATTTCCTTCATGGATGTTTCAGATAAAGCATCTTTAATTTTTTCACGCTGGTTCCGTGTTGTAAAAGAACCATGAGAAAAGCAGGAATAATATTGCCTTCTGCCTTCAGCAGAACTGAAACACAAGTTCTTGTGGGGGCCATCGCACCTTGGTCGTGTTGGGGTGACCTCTTCCAAGCAAACTCATGTTTGTCTGTCTATGGTCCGGGCTGGCAGGACATGAGCCAGCTCTGAACCAGGAGCTGTGTCATACAGTCACAGAAGGGTAGGACTGGCTAGGATGGGCATATTTCCATGTGGATATGGCTACCCGCCTTCCATTTCAAGTTGGGCATGGTCCTTCTAGTTTGAAGTGTGGTTCAATCAGGTCTATCAGCAATATTAAGTCTATTTGTATAGGGCAATTTAAGTGTCCTAGATTACAACTTGCACTCTTTAGTTTGTGATGGCTCTTGCCATTTCAGCATTGGGACTAAGGAAGTGTCTGTGGAGCATCTGGTGTGATGTGATCCCAAACTAATTTGGGGCTTTTCTGAAACACTGGGAAAAATTACACAGCAATAATTAACAGTGTCCATGTGGCATTATTAAAGCAGGCAAACATATAAATGACCCTAGTTTCCCTTGCTGTCCTATTTGTGCTTTTAGGTTTTGACACAGTCTTGCATTACGTGTTCACAACAACATGCAAGCAGTTTTGACTCATTTGGTCTAAAATGTGGTTGTTCTGGAGATGGCTCAGGGCTGTGTAGTACCACATGTTTGTATACAAGACCTCTGCCTTATCTCCTGGAGAAACTGAAACATGTGGGTTGAATAGAATCATAGAATGGTTTGGGTTGGAAGGGACCTTCAAAGCCCACCCAGTCCAACCTCCCTGCCAGGAGCAGGGACATCTCCAACCAGATCAGGTTGCTCAGAGCCTCATCCAGCCTGGCCTTGAATGTTTCCAGGGATGGGGCATCCACCACCTCTCTGGGCAACCTGTGCTACTGTTCCACTACCCTCATTGTAAAAATTTTTTTCCTAATATGTAGCCTAAATCTACCTCCCTCTATTTTAAAACCATTACCCCTTGCTGAGGAGAAGAAAGGAAGGTCTCACAGCACAGGTGGTTACTGAAACCCCTCTGAGTAACAGAACAACTCTAAACAAGTCCTTTTAAATGAACCATTTGCCCATGACCTTGTTCTTGTCCCCATAGTATTTCCCCTCTTTCCTGGATCCAGCCATGCCTGAACATCTGAACATGGTGCTGCAGAGTGTTAGTTGAGGGGACCAAAACTTCTCTGGGAAATGTAGTAATGGTTAAAGTGTGTGGGTGATCATGACCCAATGCGTAAGATCACATGCTAACACTATTTGGTTTACCAGTGTAGATGTTGTCTGGGTGATATGCACACCAAAAAAAAGTGCAAAAACCATCCATCTCAGTTTCAGCTATAGTGCATTCAGGACAGGGACTTAATAGGGCATTTTATCTAATGAAACAGCAAATGTTGACTAAGACTGGACCAAAAGATTGGTACACCCAAAAGCAACTTTTCACAAGGTAATTACTGAGCCAAAACATGCAAGATCTTCATTTGTAAAGCATAACTTTGATGTGGATGTCATCATTCTACCAAGTTCAAAGCACATGTGGTTGACACAATGAGCACCTTGGGGCACTCAGGATGTCTAGCATGACTATTAATATAATTATTAGTTAAAATAATTAGCTGAAAATAACACATTAATTTCCTAATGTATTTCTGGAGAAACAGATCAGTGCTTTGGAAAAAAGAAAAATTCAATTCACTGTGTTGCGTTTAAGAAACTGGAAAATAAATACTTGCATCTTGCATAATTACATTGAATACTCAGCCTAACATCATGCCAAGAACATAGTTACTAGCTTACCATATAAAACTTTATATTAATGTTAATATACAAACATGTAAATATATATTATTATAAAATCATCCTGTATCCTCCAGTTGCTGGGAAAAGAGACACACAGCAAGTGAGGCAGCTATCACACTGAAGCATCATAAGCTGTTCTGGAACAATTTTTCTTTTCGAATAAAAAGTTTTTAAAAAATATTTCTTTTGTATTGTAAACACATTAAATTGGCAACAGCACTTCAAAACCTGTCTTAGAAAACAGGTTGTCAAGATGAGGTAACCTTGCAACTGTAATCTACCCCAGAATGGGGGTCATGGACCTGAGTCAGATATTGTCCCTGCTCGGAACTTCTGTGTCCTTTTTTTTTTTCTGTGTCTTTTCTATTCTCTTCTACAGTTTTGGGTAACTGCCCACTAATTTTAGTTTCAAGAGGCCCTATTTTCTGGTTCCTTGGATAAGGCAAGTTGAATTAAAACCTTGGCGTAGACCTTCTTGAGAGACCAATAGAGAATTTACCGTCTGTGTTTGACAAGCTAATTGGCCAAGGTTTAAAACCATCAGTTATGCAATAAAACTGTATGCAATTAATTAAAGGGAGCTGATTATTTTCAGTTGGCCTCTGTTCCTGAAACATCCTCCTACTCACTAATAAACTTCATTCCTCCGGTGGTTTTTCTGAAATCAATAAACACATTGCAAAACTAGAGTAAGTCTGCCTCATTGTTTTCTTCCCATGCTCACTAGAACGCAGCAGTTACTGGACTGACAATGAAGTTTCATCCCTAGAAGGTCCATATTGCAAGAACACTATTTTTTTTCCCCTGGTGGGATTGTTAGAAGATTATAGCATTAGCTGATCAAAGGCACCAGCTGGGTTCATGATTGTATCAAAAATAAATATGAAGGAAGTAGACAGTACAGCTCCATTGGGTAAATATTTGACTGAAGAAGATACTTGGTAAAAATAGTATTCCTAATAGCTGAGGAGAGTCCTTGGCTCTTCTGGGACCTCTGCTATTGATTTGGTGCACCTTGTGACAAATTACTGAAACTTTCTGTCCATGTCGTGCTCTGAGGAGCGACCACAGTAAAAGCACACCTCACTTTGGAGGAGGGCTGGGCTGTCATGTATTTGGCATATGTCCATCCGGAGATGAGGACAACTGCCTGCTTTTCATCTCTGGAGAAGGAGCTAAGAGATACAGCAATAGCAGGACCTGTCAGGAATGAAACCTGGTGGAGCATAACTTGCTGTATAAGTAGAACCAATAAAAGTAATTTTTTCATTGCAGGAAAATTATATAATATCTCCCTTACTGTTTGAAACCACAGTGTAAGACACCTAAATCAGCTTTAGAGAAACTATTTTGTTCATCTCCCTGTGCTATCTGCTTCAGGTGGCTGGTTTGGACCATTGTGGGGTGAGGGAAACCTGCTTTCTTCCTTGCCTCTCTAGGGCCCAAGGAGACAAATTTCCTTAATCACTCAAATTTGTGCCTGGAATTAGAAAGAAGCCGAATGGAAGTCAGTGACCACACGTAACTAAAAACATCCCTTGCTCTTGGAAAGCCTGAGGCTCTCTGGAGAAAAGATCGGACTCTGTGTATGCCTGTACAGCACTCCAGAGAAAAGAGCCCAAAATGGGCCAGAGCTCAAGTACCAGCGCAGTGCTGCCAACAACAGCAGTGTGCAAACAGGAGTCCAATCCTACAGAACTCAAAGACCAGCTTAAAAATCAGGGCTGAGGTTTAGCATGTTTCTAGTGTCTTGTTGAAGGCAGTGGTTGCTTTGGGAAGAATATTAAGCATTTATAGACTGACTTTTTTTCTTATAGCCATGCCTTAAAAAGCAGCCATTCAAGGACATCTTGACCTGAGAGTAGAGCCAATTCTTGTGCTATTTGTTGATTTTTGTTGTCTCATCCACTCTTTTAGCCATTCTAACCTCCAGTGACAAGATGTCCCAGAATTGTGACTGACAACTTCTGGGCAGAAGGTCATCCTTAGGAATTATTATTAATAGCGAGCAGCTGCCTCCATGTTATGGCAGACTAAACTAGTCAGTCTTGTCCCCTAACATATTCATATATCAATGCTAGATGTTTGCAGACTTTCTTTACCCTTGTTTCTGCCAAGTGAGTATGGGGTCTGATTCAGTAGAAGGCAATGCAGAAGCTAACTTGTTTACTTTGACCGATCTGATTTGTAGATTATGTTTCCAAAGAAGCCCTTTGTAACTAATAACTCTTCACTGCAACCCTGGAGGGCTCACAAGTTATGGGTTGGTGGATTATGGAAGAGAGTGGGTGGGAAAAAGTCAATAATAACACCAATAAAAAAGCCATCTTTCTGATCAAAGCAGAAAATGCTTGAATAAAGATTATATTAAAAAAGAAAAATGTAGAGGTCTTGTTAAAACCTTTGGGTTACTGTCCAGTTATGTGGATTTTCCCTCTAGTGCTTATTCTGGCATTCATTAAACCCTGATAAGTTACATAGAAACACTTGAAAGAATGATTAGAAATGCTATGTGTGAATAATAGAATTGCTTAAAGGGAAATGGAAATTCTTAAAGGGAAATGCATACTGACATGGAAAGTGAACTTGTGTAATTTTCTCATTGTCCAGGGTTATTATCTTATTCCTCTTTTTGTGGGTGTTGAATTTGTATTCTTTTATATTCACAGTTTGGGGGCTGCTTAGGAAAATAATATTGCCTTTCGCTTAACTCCAGTGGAAGACAGATGTCCTGAAGGTCTTTCAAAAAGCAAAGTCTCTTTTTTCAGGTGCCTTTCTTTGAGATGGGTAGACTAGAGTTTGAAGGGGAAGAAAAAAAAAAAAAAAGAAAAAACCTAAACCATCAAAACATCCTAACAGCCCTTACCCAAAGCCACACAGATCCTTCCACAAAGTTGTCTGTGTGGCCCTTTGCAAGGAGCTCATGATGGCTTTGCCTGTTCTCCCAGTGTGCAAAAAGTGTGGGATTACATCTCCCTGGCTGTTTCACATTTTTACCTCAATGTGACCTATTCACTAGGACTCAGAGACAAGTTAAACTCAACTGCTTCAGTTGGGATAGTCTAGAAGTGAAATCAGGGCAACATTGAGTCTGCCGGTGAAAGACTGTATGAATGTTCCCTAGGAAGGGATATAGTCAAATCCTAAATAACTTCTTTAGGAGTTGAACACCAGGCACCCAGTTCCTTGTGTCCCTCTGGAAATTTCAGTCTGTGACTCTGTGTTTGGGGAAAGTAAATTCTTCCCATCAGTTAGATGTGTCCAAGAACTTGAACATATTAGCAGAGGTGTGATGGAGGACCTAGGAGAAAAAGAAGTTTTGAAGTGAGAAATAAAAGTGGATTGTACCACCAGCTGAGCAATCTTAATCCTCACTTGAACTGCAAAAGTAGAAGTCCAGCATGTGACTCCTTTTACGATACTTCCCAGTAGGCTCTCAATGTTTGTGTATTTGCAGCTGTTTAAGAGCTCTCATACTGTAACAAATGAAGTGGAGACTCTAGGCACATCATACAGCCAGAGGTTATCCTGCTGTAGGAATTTGCAGCTCTAAACAGAGAAAAAAAAGGGCAGGATGGGAAACTGAGGCTCAGCCAGGTCTTGGGTTTCGAGCAGAGCCAGAAGCCTTACTGTGGCTGGCCTGATCTTGGACACAGGGCTTTCCTCCTCATCCTCCAGTGCTCTCAGGGTGAAAGTCCTCATAATTCTGCTTCCGACCTCTTTTCACAGGTTAGCTGTTTTGTGGTTAACAGGTCCAGCAGGATCCGTGTTGGCATGGAAAGGCTACAACCCGATCTTGCCAACAGGATTGACGAGGGAACGCTTTGTGTTGCAGGAACCAATGCAGCCAGCTTGGGAAGCTTTTTGCTTGAGGAAGGGTTTATTGCTTGCTTACTTGGTGTTTCTTTTTAAACAACCAAAGTATTAGTGCCCGCAAATGTCAAGCACCAGAAGGTTAAATCAAAATTAACTTGTTACCACAAGATCATGTTATATTCCTTTTCTTTGCTCTTCATGTTACAGAAATAATATATTAGCACTGCAGAGGCTCAGGCAGCGGGGAACAGAGCTGATCCTGTGGTTGAGTTATCCAGTCAAGCCATAAAAGCCCTAATCTAAACTGTGGGATAATGAGATGTGAGAGGATTTTCTGAGGTCCACTGCTGGTCACATCATGTTTGTTTAGTAAGATGGAAGTGTTTTCACTGAGATAAAAGCATAGATTTTGTTGAGAGAAGTTTCAAAACCGACCTTCAATACTTTAAGCCACAGTGATTTAATGGGACATGGGCAAGTATTTTTTAAGTCATTCTGAGGTTTTTTGCTCTACCTAAGGTATATGTGGGTATAATATTGACATGTCTGTCTCTGCCAATGTTATCCAACGGAATTTGAGAAGTGTTTTTTCCTTGTGTTTTCTTTTTCAACAATGTGGTCAAAAAAATTCTCAAATTCAGAGAATGAAACCCTGCACTTCTGAACTCGGTGTCTGTGTTGACATAACTCTTAAAGAAGGATCTGTGGAGAAACTCAGGGCTTGGTGAGCTCCCAGATCCATCCCCACAATGACCATAGAGGTGCGTGATGGCAGGTACAAATACCTGCAGCCACCCATGGTCAGGCAGTCCAGGTGTGTCTGGCCATCTGCGAAGCGTTCCAGCAGACTGAGGGTCACAGCATCATATGCACTTTGCAAGTTGGTTTCCCCTTTTGTCTGGGGCCTTTAATTGCCAGTTTATTGTTGCTGTGGGCTCTTGGTCAAGTCTTGAGGGAGACCTTGTGGTACACTAGGAAGACATAGATACATCCTGAATGTCTTTGTTAGGGCTAGATTAGCTTGCTTTTTCAAAGAGAGATTCAAGTTCTACTCAAAAGATTAATTTAGTCTAACTGAAATAATTTATCTCATCCTAAAATTTTTATCTAAGATGGATACATTTCCGTGCTGATTTCTCTCAGCCGAAGGAGCTGAGCTCAGTCTTAGATGCTCATATCTAAACATATAAACATGTAAATTAGATAAGAAGCCAGACCTAGAGGATTTTCAGAAAGAAAGAGACTGTTTGCAGTGTGGTTCATGTAGACGTCCTCTGAACTGGTTTTATAAGACTCCATTGTAATTGAGCTGATAAAAATACGTAAAATCATGGCCTTCTGAGGGCAGCACTAGACATTAAGGTTGAGTTTTCCAGGGAGATCCAGAAGTGAGATTCACTCTTCTCTGACTGAAATTTCCTGAGAGAGCATGGCTACATTTGAAATCTTGCCAGATTTACTGCTAAATCTCTCATCTAGTGGCTGATGTGAAAGAAAAAATACATGGGCAATATAGCAATGGTTCTGATTCTTTGACTCAATCGTTGTAGCCTCTATGTTTTGTGTAATATGTCAATATATAGAGTTGTTTAATTTTAATTTTAATTTAGGTTTGGTTTTTTTCCCCATCTTTTTCAAGCTTCTGAGATAATTTTTTTTTTCCAACTTTGTCTAGGAAAGCTCATCTATTTGATGTCAGATGCAGACAAAAGTTTTCATTTTTGTGTTTAAAGGAACTTGGAAATCTTTCTTTTTTTCCCTTGTAATTTTTTTTTTTTTTTT
>WHYT01015525.1:77890-125826 GCA_009806455.1 Tetrax tetrax | reverse complement strand
TGATTGTATCCCACTGCCTCTGGTTTTAAAGGTCTTTTTTTTTTTTTTTTTGGCTGCTGCAGCTGATCTGGGATGTGATTTGCTGTCTTCACAAATCTGCAGTGCGTCAGTTTACTCTGTCTTCAAAGATGCTCAGATTCCAAGAGCTTCTGGTGATTCTTAATCACTCTGAGGTGATTAAGTAACCCTAATTATAGTCAATTAAAAGGCATGCTTTCACTTTTGCAGCCTATGTGTTAAAATTTTGAACATTTTTTTTTTTTGTTTTTCTGCCTTTTTTGGTTCTCTCTGATATGTTTAAATAGTGAGAGTAGTCATTGTTGACTCAACAGCGGTATGGATAGTTGATTAGGAAAAATCTACTGATGGCCACCTTGTTTTTAACTCTACCAGTGCCTCCCATGCTCCTGAGCTGCTTGGAGTGCGATATTTCTCATAAGAACAGTGGGGAGCATGATGGTACTGCTCTGTACAATGTGGCTACAAAGATCTCAAAACTTCTGGCTACCTTTGTGCTATTAAACTACAAAGCACTAGAGATGGTTTTATTGCCCTGGACCTACTCTTAGTGTGGCCACATGTGTAATTATTAAACTCCTTTATACTCCAGACCAGATTCATTTGTGTCCAAACTGGGATGGTCACAAATCATGCTAACCTTCAGAAATCTCCTAGACACTGTTTTGTTCAGTGTTAGTTGACCTAGACAAAAAAAACATGCCACGCATTGTTCTAGGAATGTAAAATATGTGTGACTAAGTACTAAGGCTAAGGCATAAGTGAAGACATAGCCTTAATGTACCTCTTTTTAAGGCTGATGGAAAACTTTTGTGTCTTACTGTGTCCGAGAAGGTGGAGCTGAGCCTGGGGAATGTATGGTTAAAATTTTTGAGAGTTTTTAGCATGGGTAGCATGTCTTACATGCCATTCCTACCCCAACCCCATGTCTCTGTGGCCATTCAGACATTTATTCTATTTGTACTTTTCTGTTCTCTGTAAAAGAAAGAAATCCAACCCACCAAGATCTCAGATGTTCTTCCTGGCTTCAGTGTTCATAGTTAAGTTCTAAGATGTTTTGTCCCTCTTCAGTCCCTATTGGCATCACTAAAGTTGCGAGTGATTCCCCATTCCTACCGGAGAAGTCTGGTGTCCGGGAGGAGAAAGACTCTGGAAGGTTACAGTTTCCCTCAAATCCTTCATATTGATCTCTCGAATATGGAATAAAAGCAAGAGCATTAACCAAAAAGAATCTCGAGAAAGCAAAGGAAAGGGCTGAGTGATGCCTTCCTGTTCTTACAAGAATTTCAGTTGGTTAGGGCAGAGAGGAGGCAGATTTGGGGAGTATAGGAGCTGCTTGGATAGTCTTCAAAATAGCAATTTTAATTGGTGCTACTTGCTCAAGTTGTATGTAAAGGTAGAACCAGAACTATTCTGGTTCAGAACGTGTTCTGTTCAGAGACTTCTTGCATAAAATGGAGTGTCTCTACACTCTCTGTAGACCTCTTTTCAGTAGTTATTAAGTGGACAGAATTGATATCTCAGTTTGGTGTTTATTCCCAAATTTACTGTGTATAGTTTGGGATTACCTGGGAAAGTATGAACCAGTTGGGCTTGAATTATATGAACAATCAGGTTATTAAACCTGACTGTAGCTGTCAGGTCCTTGGAAAACTTTCTTCTCAACTGGGAGGAGGTGAAGCACCAGGCTGGATTTGAAGGTAGGGCCTGGTGTAGGTACACCCTAGCTCCCCGTAGGGCTCAGTTCCTAAATAGTGAATCTCCCTTTCTCTTCCTGCTCTCTTTCAACTCTAAGCCATCTGAGCAAGTGTCTCACTGTCAGCTTTCTTGGAGCATAGCTAAAGGGTTCCTATCTCCATAGACCCCTGGCCATAACGCTTTCCAGGCCAATAATCTTAAACCATTCTTGTTCCAGTCCAATACTGTCAGTTTCCACAGATCAGCAAAGTGATCACTGAATGGTCATGTAGACACTGTTTCAGTTAAATGTGGAGTACTGATCTCCTCCGATCATCCTATTTGGTACCAAGACGGCTGGTAACGCCTGGAGTTAAAATCTGGTTGTGGTGCCACAGAGATGTGGTGCAGGCTTTGATGATACACATCTGATCAATGTCCATATGCCCCTTAGATGCCTGCTGGACGCTTGTGCAAAGGTCAGGTGTCTTTAGTGCTCTCCCAGAAGGTTTTTAATGGAGTGAGCTGCTAGCTTTTATCCTTTCTCGTAATTTTATGAGGCAGAATTCCCCCTCCCTCAGGCAAGCAGCCAGCCTGCCACTAGCTATTCACTTTAAAATTATGAAGCTTGAAATAAAACACAGCCATGGACTGAACCCACTAACCCTCAGTCCAAAGGTATTAAGGCTGCTGGTGGATAGAGACAATATCTAGTTCTTGGAAATGTTTTGTTTCTAGCACCCTAGATGATTAAGAAGCGAGGACTAGGCGGAAAAGATAATGATTCAGTATTTGCTGTGGAAATGGCAAGTGCAATTAGAATTGCCAACTGAGTTGTGATCAAAATTCTGATTAATTACTTACTGCTATTTCACAGAGAAGAAATTAGTGCGTATCTAATTGGCATTACTGTAATGTATTCTGTGCTTCACTTGCATAAATTAAACGTAAAGAACAAATCTACTCTGTGTGAATGAGAGAGAAAGAGTGGGAGCAAAAAAGAATGTATGATCCTAGAAAAGATCCTCAAGTGATGTAAATCAGAAGTGCTGATGGTGAGGTTTGGACCTGGGATGCTACAAGAGGCACTTTGATGTGGATGTTTACTCAGAATCTATGCTCTATATAAAGAGGAGGTCAGACCAGAAGATCACAGCAGTCTTTCTTCCAGTCTTATCGAATCTCAGTCTATCAAAACCAGTCACAGCAGTATCAAATCCTATTTTCAGCCCGTGATGCCATGGCACCACCCCCCACCATACCATCAGAGACTTCCTAGTGCATGATTTTTATTTGCTTATTTATTTCACTTTTGGCTCTGCACATGCTTTAGGCGCATAGACAATAATGGCAATTACACATTGTACAAAGCACATCAATAATTTCAGTATGAAAGAGAAGGAAAATGCAGAGCTACAATTCCAGTCCTTTAATTGACAGGACCACATTTTGTCAACGAAGTGGAAACACAGACGACTGATTAGATAAGTTCCCCCTTGCAGTTCCAGCACCTTGCACTGAAGTGCCCACCATGTTCTGAAAACAAAATGTATGTATTAAAAATGTATCTGCACTTATTTTCCCTCTGATTTCTTTTTGGTTTTTTTTTTTTTTTTTTCCTAACAAACAGAATCTCATGGAAAATAAAAGAAAAAACATCCCCAGATGGGAACTTTTGCAGTGCATTCACACACAGGAGGTCAAATTGGTACCTTGGTGGAGAGGGCTGTCGATGTCAGTGGGGATTAGAGGAGCCTCCTCCTCCCTACTGCCCCTCAATTAACTTTTATTCTCCAGCCCAAAATAGGAGAAAGATTGCAGAAGTGGTGAAGCAAACAGACCCTCTCATTTTGCTAATCTGTGAAATTTATTGTTACCTTGAAAGACGTGATTTTCCTAAGTAGAGGTCTAATTCTGCTTGCATACTGTACGTGTAGCTGTATTGAATTTAAAGGGTCACTCCAATATCCCCCAAAATTGCAAGGAATTCAAGCAGCAAAATTATTTGCCTGACAGTATCTTGCCATTATCCTTAGCTTTCTTTGCCTTTTGCCTATCCTCATTACAGTGGCATGGAAGTATATGTTCTAAGCATAAAATATTCTTTCTTCTATGTTATTTTTTTCATCATGAACTGCTGTCCCACCTTTTAAACAAATATTTCACTTCTGTCTGAAAGGACACAGCCATTACCAGTCAGCTGTAATGTTCTTTCTTTTCCTCCCTTCCTATCTCTTTCTTATCTCCATGATCTTCTTTTCTGTCTCCCTCCCCCTCCAGACAGTTTTATTAAATTCAGAGCTCTACTTCTCAGGCTTCTGTGTCTGAGCTCCTGTTCCACGTGAGACACTGAGAGAAAAAGAAAAAGAAAAAGAAAAAAAAAAAAGGCAAAATTCCCTTCTGTTCCTCCTCCCCTCAATTTCCTTGGCTGCACAGGGATCCCTTCCATAGCATAGAATCAAGGAATCACAGAATGGTTTGGATTGGAAGGGACCTTTAGAGGTCATCCAGTCCAACTCCCCTGCAAGAAGCAGGGACATCTCCAGCCAGAGAGCGGTCCATCTGTCAAATCCATGTCTCTCCAGTTTAGAGAGAAGGATGTCCTGTGGGACAGTGTCAAATGCTTTGCACAAGTCCACTTAGATTTGCACATCCTTCTAGTTGGATATTCAGGTTACAGACAGCAGTGCTGCCAGGATTATTAATATATTGGAAATATAACGTGCAAGAAAATGTGAATTCGTTTTTTACTCCCCATAACATATATTTTATGTAATGTACTACTCTTTCAGGCAGGATTTCAGTTGGAAAGTCGGTTCTCTGCTGAAAGCTCTTACCCAGGGAAATTGTACTTAAACAAAATTCCTATGTCTTTCATGGAAAGTGGTTATAGCTCAGATGTCTTGATAAGGGGATGCAAATTTAGAACTGGATTGGACCAATTTTCTACCTACTGGATTAGTCTTAGTACTTAGTGTAATCTGACTGTGGAATGACCCTTTCCATGCTGGTGGGATACAAACACGACTTACAAGGTTTCAGCCTCATGTCCCCTACGACTGAAGCGTGTGGAAACCAAGCAAACTCTGCCAGATGAGTTCTTTGCAGGCTTTTCAAATTGACTTGACTCTTCATGGCACTCTGTAAGCTAAGAGATACTCTGTGATAGCCCAAACCAGAAGAAAGGCCTATGCAGGCTGCTGCTGAGAGCCTGCCAGCTAAGCTTTTCGATTGGTACGCCTGGAAAATGAAATATATTCTGATATTTTTGATGCAAAGGAATGAACAAGTGAAAATTTCTCTTGTGCTCATCTTATGTATCTGTCTGACAATGCTGATGTTATACAAAAAAACAGACCCAGAATTGTCCGTAGTGACAATTGTCTTCATAAAAGTTAGATATTATAGACTATTATGTGTGAGGGGCATCCTTTAAATACTGTCAGGATGCCTGAACTAAGTGGCCTTTGGGAATCCTATATTGCTCTGCTTATCTTAACTCTATTTCAATGCTCTTTTTTTTTTTTTTTTTTTCCACCGGTGCTAAAGCACTAAAAAATCTCAAAGAAAGAAATCTGCTTAATGCACCTGACTGGTTTCCTGTGCGCAGCTAGCATATTCCCACGACAGCTTTGAATGAAATTGTGTAGCAATTGAATATTTGTGTGCTTAACCACATATTCAGGGCAACGATAAATAAATGCATAGCACCCCAATACGAAGAGTCTCAAAAACGTTATTGACTGTCATGCTTTAAGGCATGAGCATAAGGTAAGTGCCCTCAATAACATTTCTATATTTTTTCACAACAATCTGGAAAATGAAATCATTGCCCTATGTAGGAATGCAACTTTATGATTTTATTCTCAGACAGGGTCGAAACATCAGCTGTTTCATATTGGCCTAAGCATCAAGCTGTCATCAAATAGACCACCTGAGGAACTGGCCTGCTGGGAATGCGTTTTAACCATCCAGACAGAGACATCCAAACCTTTGCAAGCTCAACCATCAGAAATTACAGGGAAAAGCAGAGAACAAATGGGCTTTGGTTTTAGTCCCTTCAAGCACCATATGATGGGCTGTTACTTCTATTTTCTGTTTCCCATTGTAGGCTGGGATGTTTTCAGACTAAACAAGTCCCGGTAAACTGAAACCCAACCATCATTTATGGAAGTACCCTGTGCAGCATGGTTAATAAATAAAAAGTCAAGAAAAATAAAAAGACAACCTTTCCACTATTAACAAAAGACTCTTCAAAGCTATTCTTTTGCTCTGGGCTTTTACAATAATAAGCTGAAAAAATACATTAGAGAGCAGACTCCTTTCTAGCCACTTCATATTTCATTTTACCTCTCACTTGTCTATTTATTTTCACGTCTTTCCTGATTACTTCTCAATTGTAGAAAGACAACATTAGGCACAACGAGTTTTAAATATACTCTCTGGCCAAAATAACTCCAAGGGCTGTCTGAAATTTCAAATGGCTCACTAGTAAGTCTGGAATAAAATGCAAAGGGAGTGATGCTTACTAGTTAAAGTAGAACAGTCAGACTAGGTGGGTGTTGGCAGTGCTCCACCAACTTAGTTATTCTTTTTCTCCACGGGCGCCGTACCCCACAAGCAGAATCAGTGTGATGCTAAGTTCATTCATGTTTATATGAAGATGAAGAACACTATCTGGTAAAGTACCAGAGATGCTCCAATTCCAAACCTACTTTTTCCCCGTTGGAGCTCTCCAGAAGACTTTGATGGGGAAAGAAACCGCCCTTGGACCCTAAAACAAACATATTTGCAAACAAATCTATTTGCAAAAGTAAGCCTCAAAGCTTTTTCAAACCTTCTTGCAAGTATGTGAAGTTACGTATGAAAGTGTTGTTGGGATCACAGAACTTTTTCAAGTAATTTTCAACCCTGGCAGCTTCTCTGGACATACTGGGAGTTTCTTCCTAGTGAACATATAAAAGTCTAAAATGTAGATATACAATGATTTGTGATAAAACCCTCAGAAGCCTGATCTAACTTTGTAGTTAGCCTTGCTCTGAGTAAGAGGTCAAAATAAATGACATCCAGAAATCTCTTCTGAGATTTTTTTTCCTATGGTTAGATGTGGGCATGGTATTTTACGACTATGCCTACAGACACAGATTTTCTTGTAAGCGGTGTTTGAAACCAGACTCCTTCCTTCCCTGCATTTGTGTTGGTTCCGGAGTTTAGAAATTGGTTTTACAGGCTCTCATTGCGTTTGCTCAGATGTCTTTTTTTTTGCAATATACTATCTATTTCTGTGCTTTCCAAGATATTTTGCTCGGTGCTGCCTCTGTTTCCTATGTGAGCTGTGCTGCTCAAAGCAGAGTGAGCTGTGGTCTCAGGGTGCCTGTGCATCAGACATAGATGGGAGTATCTGGATCCAGTGGCTTAGCCGTTGTAGCAACAAAATCCAAATGCAGAGTTTGCTTGTTTTCTTTCCCAAGAAAAAAGTTTTGCAGCCTGTTTAGATTTCTGTCAGGTATAGGGGAGCTTGCTTTCTTATTTTCTAGATTAACAGGACAGTGGCTTCATCTCCCTTATTTCTGACTTTCCCCTTGTCCATAACTGGAGACGATGGTTTCTTCAGAGGTGTGTACAGAGCTATCATTTCCCACTTATTTCAGAATAGGAACATATAAGAACCTAGCTGTTCTGCAAGCCTCGTTAGCTACATCATTAGGAGCTGGGCTCATGTCACCTAACTTCAACTGTCTGAACACAGGCCCTCAGTCCAAACCAGCTGTCTAGGTTTTTGATACAGCCAGTGGAGACAGATACCTCCAGAAATGATACTATCCATCCAAGGGAAAGCAGCAGTGAATGACCCTCTAAAAGTCTCTTCTCTCTCTCTCTAATGATTATTGTCTAGATGAACAGCTTAGACTAGACAATTAGCTTAGACTAGATGCTTAACATTTAGGCAGCTAGAATTAATGTGATGGATCCCATTCTATGTGCTTAGATAATGACTCTAGCCTTTGCATCTCAAATTTTAGCTGTTCAATATGTTTTCATAGGTGTTCAGACCCTGTGCTATGCTTTCAGATTAATTTCAACTTCTAAGGCTTAAAATACTTGCCTCCCATTACTGTTCATTGTCATAAATATGTCATGGCATAATATAGCTGTCTGTATCTGTAATGAAATCCTTCTTCTTTAAGATTCAACTCCATAACCCATACAGGACTAATATTGCTGAAAATCACCCTAATAATGTCACAGGGACTCTTGTGCTTGCGAATCTTTCTGTTATGAGCACAGGCTCCAGGACTGTGCCCCCAGACAAGGCAGGTACAGATAAGATTTTAGCGTTTATAGCTTTGTGCTGCGGTCAATACGCTGGAGGGAAGGGATGCTATCCAGAGGGACCTTGACAGGCTCGAGAGATGGACCTATGCAAACCTCATGAAAGTGAATCAGGCCAAGTTCAAGGTCCTACATGTTGGTCGGGGCGATCCCAGGCACAAATACAGGCTGGGCAGAGAATGGATTGAGAGCATCCCATAGGAGAAGGACCTGAGTGTGCTGGTGGATGA
The DNA here is from genome assembly GCA_009806455.1 of Tetrax tetrax. Classification (NCBI taxonomy): domain Eukaryota; kingdom Metazoa; phylum Chordata; class Aves; order Otidiformes; family Otididae; genus Tetrax; species Tetrax tetrax. Next base: position 117,568 of record WHYT01015525.1, on the reverse strand, counting down.
GAAGCTCAACATGAGCTCATAATGTGCCCTTGCATCCCAGGAAGCCAACCGCATCCTGGGCTGCATCAAGAGGAGCGTGGCCAGCAGGTCAAGGGAGGTGACTCTGCCCCTCTACTTGGCTCTTGTAGCACTGCGTCCAGCTCTGGAGTTGCCAGCATCAGAAGGACATGGACCTGTTGGAGACAGTCCAGAGGAGGCCACGCAGATGCTGAGAGGGCTGGAGCACCGCTCCTGTGAGGCCAGGCTGAGAGAGTTGGGGCTGTTCAACCTGGAGAAGAGGAGGCTCCAGGGAGACCTTAGAGTGGCCTTCCAGTGCCTAAAGGGGGCTGCAGGAAAGATGGGGAGAAACTTTTTAGTAGAGCTTGTTGTGATAGGACGAGGGATAATGGTTTTAAAGTAGAGGGATTTAGATTTAGACTGGACATAAGGGAAATATTTTTTTACGATGAAGGTGGTGGAACAGTGGCAAAGGTTGCCCAGAGAGGTGGTGGATGCCCCATCCCTGGGAACATTCCAGGCCAGGTTGGCCAGGGCTCTGAGCAACCTGATGTGGTTGGAGATGTCCCTGCTTCTTGCAGGGGGGTTGGACTGCATGGGCTTTAAAGGTCCATTCCAATCCAAACTATTCTATGATTCTATGATTTTTTTTTATAACTTACTTGGGCAAGAAGAATGAAAGCCAAGACAAGCTGCTGATAAAAGATACTGGAGACATTGGGCAGGGTGGGCAGAGACCTCAGGGAATCACCTCACCCATCCGTTGGCTTCAAAAGGCAAAGTGATATCTATAATTACAATGCTCCTGTAAGAAATTAGTACCACCTGCTAAAAAACCTCTTCAGTCCTGATAGTTTTATCAGATTCCAAATCAGTTGGTTTCAAAGCCTTGTTATTTTTTTGGGTTTTTTTTTTTTTTTTTACGAGAAGATGTTTTTCCAGTTTCTAATTTATATCTCCCTGATTGAAATATTAATACCTTTTTTTTTTTTGTTCTCTCTGCATTTAACATGGGAAACCAATGTTATCTTCCTTCCTGATCATGTTTATGAAGTTTCCATAAACTAATTATGCCCTTTAATGTACTAATTGAAATGTCTGCAACCTTTCTAGACTGAATATGGAATATTTGAAATACATTTAAATGGTATATCCGGTGGAAAAAAGGCTTTTAAATAAAATAGCTTTAAAGAAAAATTATTCATGGCTCAAAATCTATTATCATTTATCAGATAAAGCTGAAAATTTAGTAAAATTTTGTTATTTAATCAAAACTTTTGATTTGTTAATGAACAGAAATAGGAAAAACAATTTTAGTGCAAATAATAAGTTCTGTTATGTCTTCTCCTTCACCTACTATAAAAATAATTGCCATTTTTAAGCTTTATTCTAGCCCAAATACTTCCAAAATCTGCAGGTATTTGACATTTTCCTCCCAGCTCACTTCTAATGGAAAATAATTCAGTCTCTTTGTGAGCTGGTTCCCAGGACCAAAGAACTGTTCTCATTGGAAAGAAACGATAATAATAATAGTAAAGTGAAATTCCCTGCAAATTTTATTTCAAGGCAGTTCATTTTATCCCCTAACTTTATTTTTGCAGAAGAAAAGGATGATTTGTCTTTGCAGTGACTGCAGGCCAAAGAGGGAAAGAAAAGCTGAGAACCTTCCCGTCCATAACAAAACCTGGCAGCGACGGTCTTAATAGAGTTCAAGTTTATTTGACTAATTCTTTCACCACTTGTCAGAGAACATACTTTTGTTTGCGGTAACAAATCGAGCTCTTTCCTCCCCCATTTCTCCAGTGAGTAGCACAAGCACTTGTGTGGAGCACACATTACTGCTAACCGTTATGATGTTTGCTGTCAAACTCATTTATTTATGCAACTGCTGTGGAAAGGCCTGGGGCCCATAAGCAGTCCTGAAAGATTTCAGAGCCCTGGTGTGGGGTCATGAAAGGGAAAGTGAGGGGGAGGGCAAAGCCTCCACTGGTTATGAGAAAGGAACTGACACAGGAAATGGTCACATATGGCACAGATTTATTGTGTCCGGGACTTCCCATTCAAAACTCATTATATCCACAGCTCAAAGCAGTGCATGGCACGGCTACATTCATTTTTAGGTCTGGCATCTGATGAAATTGCTGTTCTGCTTTCGGGTGGCGGTGATAGTTTTATCATTCCTTGGCCAGAGAGATGGTGACTGGAACCACATTGGCAAAAACTCTGCAATTCGTTTCCCCTCTCCTGTATGTTGAGCCCTGGGTATCAATTTGAGTAAAGCTTCGATCAACGGGGTTGCTGGTCAGGAGGACAAAAAAATCCTTCTGGCCTTCAAACACACCTGAAGGAAACCAGGGTTTTCTTAAGGGGAAACATAACGGGAAAAGCTTTGGTAGCAACACAATGAACAAATTGATTGCAGAAGAGCATGCTTTTTCAAAGGTGAAATAATTTTGACCAAACGATGGCTCTATTTGTGATGTCCTCTTTCAATAATCTCTTCTGGGATACAGGATCCCTTTCACACCCAGCTGTTGGCTCTTTGAATAATGGTTAATGAATTCAGGATTTTTATGGAAATAGTTTGTTTGTATTATCTGCTTCATGCAAACTTCTAAAAGCTCCAGTCAGGGCCCTGGGTGCTATTTTGCTAGGTGCTGAACAAAAAGCCATTATTTCTACCTCTTATTTGTGCATTGATAGCCCCGAGGAAGGCTATGGAGACCCAAATTTTCTCTCCCATGCTGTCTTATGTGGGTTCACTCTGTCCTGTTTACTCCAGTCCTGTGCCAACTTCTGATTGCATTACAGCAGGGTTTAAGAAAATGACTCCCAAAACATTTGTTTTTCCTTCACTGAGGGTTACAATTTAAGGGTGCTTAATTTACTGCACTTTTGGAGACTCTGAAAATGCACAGAATGGTGAAGTATACTTCAATTACAGTAGTTAATCCTTTCTGTCTCTGTGCACAATATAGTGTCAGGTAACACTTCTTTTGTCACCATATTGGATTTATTCCCTAAATAAGCATTATGAGGAACTTTGTTTTATCGGGATGGCTAAAATGACTAATGTGTATCCTAATCATTAAAATTTTACCTCAACATTAATGATAATGTGGACAAAAGTATTTCCTATTTTTTTTCCTTTCTGATTAAGTTTAATGAAATGATGGACAAGATGCTCTAGATCAGTGCTGACAACAGTAGGAACAGACCCAATGCCTACTGATTCACACAATGCTAGGGTATGGGTGCTGGAACTTGCTGGTCACTCCTACTACATCAAGAGAAAAATTCCAAGCTCAGCTTGGTCTTGGGCAACCCAGCAGTCTCCCAAACAATTCCTAAGCGCTTTTCAGAAATTAACACAATCTAAAAGGGTAGTTTGGAGGTGGCCAACATCTTTTGAAGGGTCAGTGACTTCAATACTAAAGGAGTGTCATGCCAGCTGGCCTCAGGGACAAGGAGCTGGACTTGGCACTGGTTATTTTAGTAGTTTTGATGCATGCAGTGCCATAGTGGCTCAGTTCCAGCCTAGTCTTCTAGGCACAGACAACCAAGGTACTTCAAGGTGTGGTCACCTTCCGGTGGCAGCAGGGCATTTAAGAAGTTCTGTGGCACTGTAAGTAACATCCCTTAATTCAACCATGACACAAGGCCTGGACTGGTGGACGCCACTACAGGGCACTTCAGATTTGCTGACCTCCTCTGAGAGGGATCAAGATATGTTCTTCTGGTAGTTTACTCTCCTCCTCAGTGTTTTCCAGCTTTATAAAACAGGTTTGATATTTTCTCTTGAACACAAAGACCAAAGGTAGTCTCTCTGACTCAAGAGGTGCCTGACCTGTAAATCACTGAAAGCTTGGGGAGCATTTTGGGTGAACATTGCTATGTGCATGCTCTTCCCATGCTCTTTCTAGATGACTTTTTTTTTTGTTCACTGTTGGAGAGCATCCTGGCCTCAGTGGGCTTCTCATCTCTGTTGTTAAGACTTTACTTGTGCACTTCTGCTTTAAGGTCAAGAATGAGTTGTTACTATAGTCTCTGGGAACTGGGAAACTGGAATTTTTTTTATGATAACTTGGAAAGATATACTATCATCTGAAACATATGTGTCTTACCTCTTAGGCATGAGGGAGCTCTGAAGGGTTGGTGCTAACATAAAAATATATAACCATAAGAAAGATGCAAATAATGCTTGATTTCACAGTGAAGAAGTACTAGCAATATGTGTGGCCATATCAAAGCCTACCAATAATGAATGTAAGAACAAATATTTCAGGTGCTACACCTGTTTTTCTATGGATCTGTATGTGAAAGGGAAGGGCCAATGCAGGTCTTCCGGTGTGTAACACAAGTGAGCTTACACTTTCTGTGGGAGCACTAATAACTCTTTTTTCTCTACATGGGCATCTGCTTTTACAAAACTCGTAGGAACACAGTGTCTTCGAGTCCACAAACGTGACTGAAATTGGCCAGGGGGTTCAAAGTTTTTTTATGGAGGAACAATAAACAGAGGAGCATAAAAACTCACACAATGTGATGTTAGGAGACTAATTTCCTTCCAAAATAATTTTCTTTGAAAGAAAGAATTAATAGCCTAAAGCATTCACTCCATTTTTATTTACATGGTCCCTGCTATGATTATGTATTTACATAAGTGTATCTCACACTCGTATGTACACAAATACATGAGCAAGCACACATGCCACCATGCATTCCTATGCGGATGTTCCAAACACACACCTTGTGAGAAATCCACCACAAATAAGTTGCCTGACATTGCATAAATTGTGTTTATCCCCCATAGGAACACTGTTAAACTCTGTTGAGTGATATTCCTAATTTACAGTCAGTGGAATTTCTAAAAACAATGGGATGTGCCTCGTTTTAGCATCTGCTGAAGTTGATGGGCTTGTTTTCACTCACCTACATGAAGATTTACAAGATCGGCGTCTGCAGAGCTATTGCTTTCAAAAGATGAGTGCGTAGGCATGAGGTCCCTGTGCCAGGGATTAGACAAGAGAATTGGGGCTGAAATTATTTATGGGGAACATCTGAACTCAAAAAATGTAGAAAAACTTTTGTATGAAAAAAAATTGACCACAGAATAATTTACCTTTGTTGGATTTCTAAGGTTCTATTGCTGGACCCTTTTTTTTATACTTCATGTTTGAATGTCAGCAGGTCAAAAGGAACAGTTAATGCTGATGAATATTTCGCCCTCTGCAAAGATATGTGCTGGCCAGCCCAAGGCCAATGAATCGCAATTTCTAAACTGTGTCCCATTTATCTCTCCCCTCCCCCTTTCTCCCCTACTCGCTTTTATATTTTTTGTAACTATAATTGTAGTTAAATTAGAAATAACTGATGGGCAAATCCAGTCAGATGGAAAAAAAATTGCAGGAGATTTATTTTATTTTGATAAAAAATTGACATTGCCTTTTGTTTTTGTCAAAAAAAAGACTATATTTTTCCTTGTACCATGAATTGTGAAATCTATCACAAAATGGGTAAAAATTATTGAAGGAAATGGTGGTGTTAACCTGAAGGGGAAAATCATTAATGTTGATGTATTTCATTCAATTTTAAATGTAGAATTTATTTTATTTTATTTTATTTATTTGGCATCGGGGAACTAGGGAAAAGGCAGGAGACTTGCAAAGGACTCTATGTGCCTTTAAGTCAAAACATCTATTTTAAAATACTCTTCCCTCCTTCCGTCCTGCTCCATTTTTCTAAATAAAAGATATGAGATGTTGGTGGTGGTGGTGGTTTTCTTTTTTCCTGAGCAAAGAGGACCCCCTCGGCGTATTTTTCTTTTCAAATGTGAAATGAGGTGGAAAATCCTCATTTCACGACAGGAAGGACAAATATTGACACAAAGTTAATATTTGTCAGGAGCCCTAGAAGCAACCTGAGTGCTAAAATCTCATATAGATATATATGTTGGTGTGTCTATGTGTGTGTGTGAATGTATATAATTAAATTATAAACTAGACTTGATGATAGGGGAATCTGCAGAGAGCAAAGTCTGCTCTCTGAGGCTGAGGAAATAGCTGCATGGGGTGGCTGCACACACTCCCCATGATTAATTTCTTGCTTGTTCTTGCACCGAGCAGGACACGCATGAGGCACACGTGCCCGTGCGTGCACCCAATGCACAGATGCTCTCTTCCTCTGCTCGAGTGCACGCAGCTCCTGGTGTGAGGTTCAACATCGCCCATGGACACACTGCTATAGATATGAGCATCTTCTCAGTCTTTCCCACCCATTTGTAGGGTCCTCAGTTGACTCACACATGCCAGGCTTCTCTGTCTTTTTTCCTCACCTCTCACACACGCGTGTGTGCAAACACACACACATACACAAATATATAACCTGTTTAATCTAATTTCACCCATTGTGGGGGGATGCTTCTGGAATTTATCACTGTTATTGTTCATTGCCAATGTAAATAGCACATGTCAGCCCAATATTCAGTGGTCACTCAGTATTTATTAAGTCCTGTCCACTCTGGCCTTTTTTAGAGGAACGCCCTGGGGCAGATTAGCTGCTGGGGCAGATTAGCTGCTGGCCCTGACACGCCACGTCGCTTATCTATTCACATTGATTACGAGAGTCAGCTGCAGCCAGGACTCACTTTTTCCTTCTCCTCTCAGACCCCTCTTACAAGAACCCCTGCTTGGATTTTCATGAGGAAATAATCAGATTAGGGCTTCAGCGGCGAGTTCATATGGAGTTCTCTTTCTACAATGTGCTACTAACTGAATAAACGTGTTTTGTGGTAAATTGTAAATGACATTATGATTACCAAGGCCAGCATGGGTTTCATTTAAAAGTGATCGAAATTGCAGGCTGCAGAAATTGTGAGTGGCAGATAAGGCCATTTGGAAGGAGAAGAGCAACAATGCGTGTGCATGCATGGGCGTGTTGGAGGAAACCAAGCAAACCCACTTTGCAAAGCGGGCAGGGCAAAAGAAAGTCCTGGGAAATCACAAAATATCAGCAAATCCCGTTTGTAGACAAGAGAAATGTCACTGGGGGGAAGATGGGAAGGTTTCCGGGAGAGCAGACGATGAGGTCTGTCAGCTTTTGTGGTCTGGCTGCCTGCTGCGAGGCGCATCCTCCCAGCACTCCGGGACAACGCCGAATATATCCTAGTGCAGCCTTTCCACTTCTGCTTCTGAATGGAGTTGCTGCTCCCTCTCTCTTTGCCCCCAGCAGGCACCGATAGTGAAATACTTACAAAAAAAAAAAAAAAAAGAAAAAAAAAAGGGAAAAGCACGAGAAAGGGAAAAAAATGGTAAGCTGGTGTCTAAAAATACGGGCTTTTGCACAAATCCTGTCTCACTTGGACCTCTTCCCTGAACAGAGCTTAACATTTATGTAATTTCATTGCTTTCCTCGGTGACGTGCAGAGAGAGATCTCATTCTGGGAAATGCTCACAGACCCAGTAGCAGCCTGCATGTGAGGAATCCCCTTGAAATAAATCATAGGTAAGCGTCCGCAGGATCCAGGCATCGAGATGTAGCTATAAGCAGAGCCCAGAGTGATTTTGTGTAGTTAATTTCTTTTCCAGGAGTCTGGTATTTTCTTCTAGCAGTGAGTTTCACAGTTGTAAGGTTTCGTCGATAAGAGGAATGCTCTTTTATTCATCTAGGTGTCTGTGACTCTCAAGGATGTTGCTGTCCGTTTCTTTTCACATCATTAGCACCAAGCTTTGCAGATTTGCATGCATGTTCCCAAAGAATGAGGAACAGAGTTAGGCTGGACGTTGGCTGTGCTTCGCCTAACATGTTTGTGAGTATAGATAACGAAGAAAGGAGCAGACTAGGGGAGGGAAGGATTACAGCTGGCTACAGCAGCAAATTCCTCCTTTGATTTTATTTTGAAGGGAGGAAGGAAAAACAGAAACACACGTTTTTTCCTAAGATGCTCCAGGCAGAAATGTTTATATTTTTGGTGCCCATATCTGAACTCATTTACTTTTATTCTCTCTTTATAATTAGTGATGATCTCATCATTACAGCCTCAGGCACAAGTTCTGTCATCTTAAAGAAGAGACCTATATTTGGTCAGATGGAGCATACCTTAACTCAAAGATGGTATGGGTTACATCTCTTCTGTATAGGTCCTTCCATAAAAGGATTGTCTTGACTTGTCTCCACAGACACTTGGGATGGGATTCAGTGGCCCATCCTGACATAGATGGAAGTGTCTTAGCTCCTGTTACACTCAGTGAAAGAATACCTACAGTATTATCCAAAGTGGTTTTTCCACTCCCGTGGATCATGTGTTACATTTGCCCTTGTACCTGGCACTGATGAGGTCGCACCTCAAATACTGTGTTCAGTTTTGGGCCCCTCAGTACAAGAAGGATGTTGAGTTGCTGCAGCACGTCCAGAGAAGGGCAATGAAGCTGATGAAGGATCTGGAGCACAAGTCTCACGAGGAGCGGCTGAAGGAACTGGGATTGTTCAGTCTGGAGAAGAGGAGGCTGAGGGGAGACCTCATTGCTCTCTACAACAGCCTGAAAGGAAGTTGTAGGGAGGTGGGTGTTGATCTCTTCTCCCAGGTAACTAGTGACAGGACAAGAGGAAATGGCCTCAAGTTCCACCAGGAAGGTTTAAGGTTTAGATTGGATATTAGGAATTTTTTTTTTAGTGAAAGAGTGGTCAGGCACTGGAACTGGCTGCCCAAGCAAGTGGTGGAGTCATCATCCCTGGAGGTGTTCAAAGAACGTGTAGGCGTGGCACTTCAGGACATGGGTTAGTAGGCATGGTGATGTTAGGTTGATGGTTGGACTTGATGATCTTGGAGGTCTCTTCCAACCTTAAAGATTCTATGATTCTATGATTTACAGATGTTGTAGATATCCAGGGAAGCCCAGGTGAGATTATGCACTTGTGTTTAAGTGACAGGATCCTATCTCTGGTCAGTAAAGTTATAGGGTTGTTAATGGGTGATCCAGCTAACAAAACAGAAGTATTTTAGGGTGAACTTCATAGCTTTCTAAACTGCTTTTTCTGTACTGATGGCTGGGGAATTGGAAAATTTCAGTTACCACAAATGTGTGTTTAGTGTAATTTCAGGTGCTGTGTGATGTCCCACCAGGCCTTTAGCTGCCATCCTTGAAGGGCATAGGTCTTCTGTAGCCTCTGTATTACATGTCTGAGATATCTCAGGGCATCCCATAAGATACTAAACACCTGCTTGTGGGCAAATGATTTAAACTCCACATCTCCACTGACTGCAATGGCAGCTTAGACACTTGGAGAACATGTAAGGGTCTTTGTTATTTGTAGATGTCTGAATCTGGTGCTTTCTTCTAGCTCTAAAACTTGGTGAGGTGGTTCACTGCTGAAGTAGATTAATGACATTCTTGTCCTTTCTAGGTTTTTTTGTTTTTTTTGTTTTTTTTTTTTGCTTAAGATACAGTCCCTGTAAGGAGGAGGAGAGGGCTTGGTGTAGAGTTAAATTGTGTTTCCAAAGAATTGCATTCATGCACTGATTTGTTGCCCTGCTACAGACTTAGAACCAGGAGAATGTATAAGATATAAGGACATAGTGACATAGTGGTGGGCCAGACCAAAGGTCCATTTAGCGTGCCTGCTCTTTCAACAGAGGCCATAATTTGATATCTAGAAAGAATAGATGTACATGGTGCTTCTCTGTCATTCATTAAAAGTCTTCAACCACTTTCAGCTCAAGGACACCTTGAGGTAGATGTGGTTTCTACCTATTTAATATCCCTTAGTGTCCAGGCTTCTCTTAAAACTATGTACAATTTTAGCACCAACAAAACTGACTTTGAGCACTGAGTTGGAAAATAAGCAGCTACAACCACAAACAGTTGACATGATGTTGGTAACAATTTTTTTTTTTTTTTTCTCTCCCTATTTCCCTTTCTTCTCTTCCAGGAATTTACAGAGACGACAACAAGTGTGTCTTCAAGCCTTCAGTCCAAGGCTACTTCTGCAAACAGACAGATCATGCACTTGTCATCCTAGAAAACTTGGACCCCAGTATGGTCAGCCAGAGACTGTTTCCAGTGGCAGCAATGACTGGCGGCTTTATGGACACGTTCAGTGATATGACTTCACATGCATCGTGTTATCCCGCAGAGCATCGCTCTGCTTTCTTTTCTGTGTTGCCATCCACCAAACTCACTACGATTTGCTTCCCAGACCAGGCACCTCTGACTTTCAGACTCTACCTCCTCAGTGGCCAAAACGCAACCAGACTGCCCCTTGCTATATTCTACAATGAACCACTCAGCCTTCGTGTTTTCGTTCGAGGGAAATACGTCTCTCCAACCCCATCTTCTTTTTCACTGAATGAAGGGGCAGGAGCTAATCACTTTAGCTTTGAGGACAATCTTCTCTATGTTCTCCTGCAAGAGAAGGAACCTGTAGAAATAGTTACTGGCCTTTCCCTTCTTGTGGCTTTCACTGTAACTGAGGCTGTTGGGGAAGAGGGTGAAACAATTATGATACGTCGATTAGCTGATTTCTTGAAAGTTGGTGATGACCAAGTCAGAGTAGTCCATCGTGTGCTGGGAGATGAAAGCATGTTGAAGGTAATCTCGGACAGTGCTGACAAAAAGAAATATCACTGCCCTAACATGGCATTTTGTACAGCCTCTCATAGCAGATCTAGCTCACAGAAAGTGCACAGAGGACCAGTGAGTACCCGAGCTCTGCAGCCATGTGAGGCGACTGGTCCATCAAGAGTGCTCATCATTGAACTTGGTGATCCACCAGGCCATCTAAGAAATGAGTTGACAAGTGACAGCTTAAAAAGTTTGGCCAGAACAATTATCAACACTCATCAGACTGGAGATCTTCAGAGAAGCCTTGGCTTGCCGGTTGATACTTTGATGGTGACTCAACCTGCCTTACCGTTTCCAGCAGAAGCTGACAATAGGTAAGTATCAGATAGAGCATTGGTAGATACTGATTTAAGTATTGTGAAGCAATTTAATCCCTTGATCTTCTTATTAAGAAAGAGAGTGCATCCTCCATTGACTGAAATATGACTAACCACAGTGAAACACATTATAAAGTTTCCGTGACAGAGTACTAGTACATGCCCATGTACTAGTTGGACTTCTCAGTGTAAATTACTGTGTTGTTCTGCTGGTGCTTATGGATCTCTGTAGTGTAGAGGTGTCCATGATGCTTTAAACCAAGGACAGATTTCCTGGAAACTATAAAGTGTTGTGTAAAGTCAATGTTTCCAAAGAAATTCAGGCTACAATAGCTCTTAAATTTTAAATGACTAAATCTACAAATGTTAATAAATTAATGTAGCACTAGAGACATGTCATGAAAGATGGGGCATTGCTTCAACTAACTTGCAGGTCTAAGCCTTGATTCATATACTTTTATACTTTAAGCCAGAAAAGACTGTTTAATATTCTACTTCACTCTTCTATATGACACAGGCCACTGCTGTCCACTTCGATATCTCAGTGTTTACCTGTCTTTTTGACTAAAATTCTAGAAAACCATGTTGTCCTGAAGGTACAAGACCTGGACATATCCAGTACTACCTGAATGTGTGCCTGGATGTTGGATGCTATACCTTGTTTTTGCTGTCACAAGTAGTTGCCCAGTTTCTCTTTCAGCCTCTCTGTCTTCAGCTTCATGTGAGAGCCTCTTGTTCTCTCCTTCACTGTTACATCAGTGAGCTTCTAGGCATGGACTTCTCCTCCTCCTCCAGATAACTTCAGAGTAATCAAATCACGTAGCTGTTTGCTTTTTAGTAAATTGAAAGGTTTGAGTTCTGGAGAGGGTTTCTTTCCTCCTCTGTCTGTTTTCTGAATCCTCTTTGAACTATGCATGTCTGAAAAGCCAGCAGTTTTCCTCCATATCAGTGCTGTATGTAAAACTGGTACTAAATCCCATTTTCTACTGACAGAATTCAATGATCCCATTAGCCTGTTTTTCCACAGAAGTAGGAGAGCTCATAGCCCTCTGTTTGTTCACTGCATTCAGTAATTCCTTCTCAGTTCTAGCTTTTCAGGACCAAATCCATCCAGTTTCTTTGCCCAGATCCAATGCACTGTATGGTCTACGTGCCCACGTTTAACTATTCTCTCCATAATGTATCAGCCTGCCAACCCTTCTGCACATTTTATGTTTATATTTGTTTTTTAATGTAGATAAAGCATCAGGCCAGCAGTTGATTTTGACAGAACAACACAGGACACACCTTTACTTCATAATTATTTCCAAATGGGAGTTGCCTTTTGAGCTGTGTCAGTGACCTAGTTCTGGGTCAGTTTTGTGCATAATAATTTTTTACTGACGTTCTCTGCCAAAACTCAATTTTCAAAGGTAATATATTTCCTCTCCTCCATAGCAATGAGCAATCCTTTCTGTCCCTCCTTCCTCTGTCTCCATCTTGCTCTTTTCCCCCTCTTACAGCCACTATTTGCATGGCCCAGATGGCAGCCCTTATCTGCAGAGAAGGCTGTGAGGAGCAAGGCTGGGCAGGGAGCAGACAGCAGTGTATTTCAGCCTCAGATCTGAATTCTGTATTAAAAGCATATGGGAAATATGAAAAAGGTAATATCCCATCTGGTTTTAATAGAGGACATGGGATTTGATGTTTGGCAAACTTATTGTGTACTCTCTTGATATTGCATAATGTTATTTTTTGATGTTGTGCTCTACTGAGTCTTACCCAAGTATAAGCATATTCCATCTATGCAAGAGAGAAATTGGATTTGTCTAAGACTTTCTTTCTCTAATTAATACCATATCCTCTAAGATTTACCACTGACCCCTGTACCATCCCGATGTCTGTTGGCTGCTGATGACACAAACTGCTATTCACACACTTAACTTTTCTACTAGGCACTGTGTGGCTTAGGGTAGTGAAACACCCACAATAAGGACATTGGTTTGTGAGCATAGGAATCTTTGTTTTCTTTTGTTGGTTTGTTTTTTGGGTTTTTTTTAAAGTGATGTTATATTATGCAAAGTGGGAAATTATTGTTTGCAAAATCAAATCTTAAATCGGGGACAAACTCTGAAAATGCACGATAATTTTTATCAACAGAACTAACAGAACTAACACAACTACTAGCGGTGAGGGTATTTTTGTTATCAATGAGGTACAAAATGGGACAGCAAAAAAATATCGTAGAAAGTTTGACAACCTGTGATAGGAAATGTTATCCTGTCTTTATGCCATCCCAAGACATGCCATAGCCTGTAGAGTGTGACATGTACAGGACCCCTCATTCCCTCTGTCCATTATTGATGATCAGAACCAGAGGAGCAACAATGATCAGAACCAGAGGAGCAATTGTGGGAAAGGAGCAAGGTACTGATTTTTTAAAGTTCACCAGAACCCTATTAAATGCCTATAGATTCCTGACTCCATCAGTTGTGGGGGGAGAAGCAGAGATCATCTAAAGGAGAGGACCATCCTTTTCCATGTGCCAGGGAAGAAACCTTCTGGCTGCCTTTCTTCAGGCACAAATGACATCTTCTCCACACTGGGGGATGCTCTGCCAGCTGGGGTCTGTCTTCCCATTTGTACATCTGTAAAACCAGTCTGAGCAGCGAGGATGAGGACAGATCCCTAGGAAGGCGGCTGTTTTATCACAGGGACACGAACAGTGCTAGTTTGAAGCCATAGATTCACCATCTCAGGAGAGGAAGACCTGGGATGCATGTGCAAGAGAATACTGACATCATCAGATCACAGGAGCATCTCAGAGCTCATCCTTCCCTCAGCTGCTTGGGCTCCTCTGCAGTGTTATTTATTGCTCTCCATCAGTCATAGCTTTTCTGGAATTACTCATGGCTGACATTTCTGATGCAATAAGGCCACAGATAGCTTGTGAAATGAAATCAGGGTTTTCCTGTTGGGACATGTCATATCCCCCACTGTCTATCTGTCTCTCTTTTAGGTAGTAGAAGCTAACACAGGCGAGGATAATGGGGCTGGGACTACAAGTCAGGCTAAGTATTAGTGTGTATTTTTCTGTAGAAGGAAAAGAGAAATATTTTCACCCGAGTCGTGTAAAATCCAGTCAGGCTGTCAGATATACACAGAACCTGCACTCCTGCCGGGCCAGTCTCCCTGCGGTTTCGGACTGGTGACTCCTCTCGCTTCAAGACAACAAAAAGATCTTTGATCATCAGAGACAGGGTGTTCGTCTTTGCTGCTCTGGACTGTGATGATGAAGGGAACCTTGGAAACCTTGCTGTGGTCAGGTAGCCAGGCAGTAAGTCTGTACATCACAGTGCCAAGCCTTTAAAAAAATGACTTTTCTGTTATGATTTGAAATGGGTTTTACATTATTTTAATTTAACTCCTTTCTTAGAGTCACCTCAAGCATGGCTCATTGGTTTGTCAAGGAAAGACTGAGGTGATTGCTATGGCTGCTATAGTCTCGCAGTGCTGGAGAATCAGTGATGACTATCACATAACTTCATCTTCCTGTGAATATCTGTGTATTAATATATTCTGCAATGTATTTATAGATTGAAACTTTTGCAAAGTTTGCTCATTATTATAAGTACAAAGGGAAAGAACAAGAGAACACATCAAATGTGCTGTGTGTGTTTTTGTGTGGATGCCTTTTTATAAAATCAGAACTGTAGAGCTGGACAATCATCCAGAAGCCATTTAATCCATTCTCCCACACTAGAGCAGAGTACTTTGCTCCTTCTTTATGGACCTTTAACTTACTTCAAATTGAAATTTGCAGATATTAATCTTTCTTTATTAAGAGTTAAGTTTGGAGTAGCATGTGAAAAACTCTGTGTGTGCAGGAAATAACGGTGTTTGAGACTCACAGCAAGCAACAAAAGTGAAGCAAATCATCAAGGAACTGCTCATTCAGACAGCAATACCCATGCAGAGGACTAAATGAGAAATTACTACTAATTCACTATGTCACACAGCGTAACACAGGCAGGCAGGGTTAGGAGTCCAAATCAGATCAATTCTGACACATCGTAACCCCAAAGTGCTTGGGTTTTGTAACCTTCAGGCAGGCTGCTCTCTGGAATTGCAAAGGGTTTTAAAAAGGAGATGACAACATTTTTCCTGTCTAGGGATCCAACTTTTCCTCCAGTGAGTGGGCAAAGGCAGGATGCTAAACAGGTGACCTCAGAGCTGCAGCTATGGTAGCACTTGAGGTTCTGTCAAGGTTTTATCTGCCACACACCCCTGAAGTAAAGATGTGTAAAATGTGATACTCAAGAGCTTAAACAGTAAGCTTAAAATCTCCTTAAAATTAAAATTACATAATTTTAAGACAGATGTTCACAGGAACACTGTAGAAGGCACTTTCTTGAGTAGCATGTGCCACTCTGCTTGTTGATGTACAAAAAAAAGACAAATTCAGTTCAAATAGATACAGGGGAGGACATTTAAGAAGATCATGGAAATTGACTTTATTTTGAGATGTAAGGAATAAAAGAACTCGGTTTGTTCAACTTGGCAAAGCAAGACCAATAGGACATACCATCCTATCTGTGAAAATATGTTGGCAAAGTAAACACAAGAGAGGAAGCTCGAGACACTGATGGGCAATGACAGCACAGGAACAAATGGATGTAAAGTATCAAGAGGTAAACTTGCATTTAAAAATAGAAGACGGTTCCTTCCCAGAGAATAAACAGGAAGAACCTGCCAATAGTGTGAGAAGAACCATTTCCTATTCAACACCACTCAATCTTCCTGATTTTTTTTTCCTCACATAGCCAAAGCAACATTTTGAACTCTTTTTTTTTTTTTTAACCAATCCTCTAAGCTACATTCCTCCTCTGAGTCATTTTTTTTAAAAAAAAACTATCTTTCTATTAGTATCTACTGCACATGGTAAACCTAACTAAAAATTTGCCAGTCCTACTCAAAGATGACACTTGTTAATTATTTACAAGGTTCAGGCAATTAGAAGTCCTAAGCTCACTGAAACTGTAGTGGAAACCACAGCTTGCTCTGGCAGTAGACTTCTAAAAACCAATCAGTTCCCCTGTAGAAAGGGAGCAGGAGGGAGGAAAGGTGAAAGAAGAGCAGGAGAGAACAGAGGAAGAGAAACATAAAGAGGGTAGGAGAGGCTTGGGGAAAGGAGGGAGGGACTTTGTGAGTCTCTGTGGGTGGAAGGGGGTATATATAGCCATATACTCCCCTCTTTGAAATTGAGGGGTTTGTGTTATTAAACTTAAATCTCAGTTAAAAATGAAGAGGATCAGCTCAAGAGGAGCTTTTTCCAATTCTCTGATCTTTCCTCAGAAGGCATAGATGTTTGGACACTTGCAGGAGAGCCATGAGTGTCCCCATCATATTTCTTGGGGTCTGGAAAGTGATCTGGTCCCAGCTCTGGTACCTCAGCGATGTCAAACAAAACCTGCCTTGCTCATGTCACATCTGGATCCATTTTCCCCTTTAACAATTAATGGGATCTGCAGTAAAAATTACGATTTACATGACATGTACACCGCAGAGAGGAGCTGCCAGCCATGTCTCCAAGGGATCCCTCCTTTTCCAAATCTGTGAGTGGTGTCACCTCTACCAGCAGAGCTTGGCTGGCATGACATTCAAGTGAGTGACAGCTGTGTCGGCTCTCAGGTCAGCCCACTTTCCCATCACATTGCACTCTTGACCGCTGCTGTGCATCGGATGGGAAAGGGAGAAAAATTCTTCCACATGCTTTGTTAGCAAGAATCTGGCAAGCAAGGAGTTAAATGGCTTTGGGTGTTGGGTCTTTGTGGGGATGTGTGCACATATATATGTGTATACTTGTGTGTATATAGGTACACACATATACACCTTGGTTTGGCTGTAGGACCTCACGCCCGCAGGCCACAGTCACATTATCATCTGGAAATTGGATAACGACAGCACAATGACAAATCCAGGTTGCTTGCAATAAGGTGCTAATCCCTTTGCTTTAATATCGGAGCAGCGTGTAATGATGTTTGGACATCACTCCAGTTTACTGACGACCCCACTGGGGCCAGCAATAGAAGCGTACAACTGTCTAACAAGCCATCAGGTGACCGCCGTCGTCAAAGCAACGGGGGATGCAATCTAATCTTCCCTCCATCCCTTCCAGCTCCCAATAAGGACCAGATTATAGAAGTGGCCCATCAATGCTTGGTAACTCGAATCAATTAACGTTAATTCGCACAATGCTATGATGTATTGTGATCACTTTCATTTCGGAGAAGGGAGAAGAAATTGCTATAATTCACCTAAAATGAGGTTGTCTATGGTGCTGAGGTATTAATTGGGTGTCCATATTAAATGGAAAAGGAGCACGGTAGTGAAGGAAAAGTGGATGAGTGACTCTCTTGGCTGCTATTGACCTATCAGAAGAAGACAGTGCCCTTTTCCTTTGCTTTTATCTATTACAGTTTTCCCTATTGCGTGTCAAGTTGATGTATTATAAAAAATTCATTTGGTGACCTTTCACCCCCCTAGCAGATTAAACAATTTCACTGGGATGGCATCATTAACAGGACCTTGCATTTAATGATGATTTCTCTAAAAGGCCATGGAGATTCGATTTTAAGCTAACAGATTTATTGCACTATTATAACATATCGTAAAAAACTGTACCACCTACGGTCTGGTTTTAGGATAGAAACTGTTTAAGAGTTTATGTGGAGCTTAAAGTGGTATTACCTTGGGATACGCAGCAGCGGCAAGGCTCTGACCTCTGGCGGGGTGCTGTTTACATTTAATAAAAGACGTTTCTCCAACAGTAAACTTCAGAAGTGTGTTATGGAGACCTGGCTTAGCTTCTCACCAGTAGCAGGCAGCTTTGTAAGTAGAGGTTTTTCCACTCATCTGCAACAATTAACGGAAGTCATTAATGAATTTGGTGGATGTTTTTTTCCTACCTGATGCATCAACTCTGTCCCTCTGCTTCTAAAGGCTCCCCTGGTGATCCCATTTCACCCTTAAGTGGATCCGTTAAGTCTCTCCAGTCTCCATTTTTTTTTTTTTTTTTAAGATGTCTTGTCACTGCAGACCACAGGAATCTGGTCTCCACCAGCTGCATCCACCGGGCAGCTGCTTGCCTTCAGCTTTTGGTGCCACTGGGATTGAAAAGTGTTAAACAAAGGTTGTCAGAGCACGGGGAGAAGATTGGCCTTATGTGGAGACATGTCTGTGTGCTCCCGGACAGCTGTGTTCATGCTCTGTGACTATATTTACTGATTTGTAAAATGAGCAAAGACAAATCCTGAAAGTTACATTGGGAGTCACTTGGAGATTGGGCAATCTCTAGGAAATGGAGAAATGAAGATTTGATGGTGGTGGTGTCCCCAATGTCTAATACCAGAAGAAGCTGGTCAAAAAGACTGGGTATTTTAATTAATGCGTACTCCAAAGGAATACGCGTTGGACCTATTTTTCAGAATTTTTTTCAGTCTAGCTCATATATCTGATGCTTTTCATAACCACAAAATATCCAGCTTCTAACTGAAGTATCTTTGCTTTATGAAAGGAAACCCTCAAAATGGTTAGATAAAGAAGCATACTCCTCATGTCCAGCCTTGCCCAAGGAAGATTATTCATGTACTGTTGCTCTGAGCAGCCTGATCTGGTTGGAGATGTCCCTGCTCCTTGCAAGGGTGTTGGACTGGATGGGCTAACCATTCTATGATTCCTTCTGCCCCAAATCTCTCCATATAGTTTCTCAATCATGCCTTAATACCTGCAGTAGACCCTCTACCTTCCACAACCTCTAATTTCGTTGCTACTAAAGAGGAGACACTTGCTCTCACGGAGAGCCTCAGCACACTCAGTTGGCACTGATGGTAACAGGATCTGGGACCCTCACCCTGCTGTCCCTGCTGACTGAAGAATCACCAGTGGTGCCCGCTTGCCCGCTCTGCCCACATTTAGAAGAGCTGCAAGGGACTGAGCAACTGAGCTGCTCCTCACTGAGCGTTGTCAGCGGGGAATTGCAAAACCAGCCCGATCCTTGAGGACAGCGACAAAACAGGATGCTCTTCATGCTTGTCTGTCCCCATCTCACATCTGCAAAGCTATGCCAGGAAAGTCTATTTTCCCTCCAGCACAAATCACCAGGGGAGGCTGCAGGAATTCGCCTGTGCAGGGCTGCACCCTAAGGCTCCATCACCGCAAGAGTCGGTTTGGACCATGTGGGATGTACACACCCACATGGTTAGCTGGATTCAAATCACCTGCAAATAGACATTAATTTTTAACCATGACTGTGTATTTTTGTTTTCTTTTCTTTACTGCTACTCACTCTAGCAAGTGGGAACTGCTTCACACATCCACATCTTGCAGCAGCCTTCCTTTAAGTGTGAGATGAGCACAGTTTTACCACGTAGGGCTTGGGGTGTGGAGGCAGGGCATTTTGTGCCAGTATTTTTCCAGTTTTAAAGAAGCTGGAGAGAGAAAAAAAAAATATTTTGAGCTTACAGAAGCCGTGCCAAGACGCACCTAAACTTGTCTGGTCTCAGCTCACAGAAAGTGCCGATCTCTGCCATGAGAACAGGAGGGTTTGAGTGTTTTGGTGCATTGCTCCTGCAGTGAGTTTCGGTCTTTGGTCTTCAGACTTTCCCACTCGAAAAAAAAAAAAAAGGGAAAGAACCAAGATAAGAACTAAAACTTAAACCCTTGAGCTATCTCTTGAGACTGCAGGTATCCTTAAACTCTCGGTAGATCTTCCCAGTGTCTGTGGTTCAGACCAGTATTTCCCATCAGCTGCAGTATAAAGTTTCTGCTTTGTAATGCATAGTAACAACCTGAAATGAAAAAAAATCCAAAACCCAGACCAAAAAACCTGAATTAAACCAAAGGAAACTTATACTCCATATATCTCCTGTTTATAAACACCTTTAAGCAAACACTCAAGATGAATGAAGAGCTTTTCTATTTTCATTTCAAGACAATACCAAACCCCCAGCCGCTTCACGGCAATTGTAGATTAGAGGGTTTTATATATAAATAAATTATATATCTATATATGAGATACTAAATGGCACAAAGCACTGGGAGAGGGAATAAAATGATACGGGCTCAGAATAAAGTGTTGATTCTTTATTCAAATACAAAAACCCTCTCCTGGGATGCTTTTAATTTAAATTTCAGCCTTGGAAAAACTAATGTCTTTGAATGGGGTGTCTGTACACTGCTATATTTCAGTATGCAGACTTCGTAGATAAGGAAGGCTAAGAACACAGGTGTGCCAAGATAAAGAGAAATGCAGTAAAGCCATGTAAGTGCTGTGCTTCTATAGAGGAACTGAAACTTTTTTCCTAGAGCAGCTCGAAGGTGCTCATTGGAAATCTTTCTGCTGGACAGGAAGCATTTGCAGCCTCCACTGCTATCAGTGCACTGCAACGAGGAATTGGGGCTAAGGCATTGGGTTTATGAATCCATAAAATCCATAAAATTCTGCCACAGACTTCCAATGTGATACAAGGGAAATAATTTATTTCATTAATTCCTCAGATTTCCACCTGTAAACTGGGGATTGAAACAAAAGGATTTTTTTTTATTACTTTGGTGCTATCTCCTTGGAAATTATGTCGGTTCCGTATTTCTGTACATGCTGTTCTCATCCAAGGAATCAAAGTGCTGTGATAGTTGTTGTTTGGTATAGCGCTTCTTCCTGTTCATAACAGACACAAAGTATTGCCACCTGCATTACTAAGGTAGAAAATCCAGTGAACAGAAAGTACCCTCATTCCTAGGTAAGATGTGAATTACCTCTGGGGCTAGCATTGGGTATTTTCCTAGCATCAATTTCCTGATTTTTTTTTTATTTTTTTTTTTACTTTCCTTTACATGTGAAAGAAATGGAAGCAGACAGCATCCAGGAACATGCTTGTATGTGAGGCCCTACAACATCTCTGTTCATGTGCAGCCCTCAGATGGAGAAATTGAGAAGCAGCTTCCTGTACAGCCAAAAATAATTTTCCTGGACAGGAAGGTAGGATTTGCTCCTCTGTGGATGGATGTTTCTGTTAATTCTGTATGATTTTGACGTTTCCAAGAACTCTAAAAGCTATGATATGGACCTAAATATGGCATAGGACAGCTCTATAAATAAATGTGGCAAAGGATAGCTCTATGAATAAGAAACAATTTGCATTTTGGGAGCATCTTCCAGGATGGACTCTGTTCATGTTTTTCAGCTTCTTCCTGCAAGTGTTAGATTGGTGCTGTAGAAATGATTGTCTGCAGTTTTCTGGTTTCTGCTCCTAAAGCTTAGAGGATAAACTATAAGGAGGTACATTTAGACTAGATGTAAGGTATACATTTTTTTACAATGGGAGTGGTGGAACACTAGTATAGGTTGCCCAGAGAGGTGATGGATGCCCCATCCCTGGAAACATTCAAGGCCAGGTTGCACAGGGCTCTGAGCAACCTGATGTGGTTGGAGATGTCCCTGCTCCTGGCAGGGATGTTGGACTGGGTGGCCTTTAAAGGTCCTTTCCAAATCAACCATTCTATGATTGTATGATCCTGTATTGTTGAGGAATGTGAAAACAGCAACATAAAAATGAAGGCTGGCAATGGAATATAATGTATGGAATGTATAATGGAATATCCTGATCTGCCCAAGCAAACCCACACCATGCCAACAGTGCTGTGTAGAGATCACCATGTCTAAAAGAAGCTTGGACTTCTATGTGTTCAGCGCTTCCATAGGTACCAATATGAATCCTGGAAGCAGCAGATTTGATACAATGAGTCCTTAGATGTTGGTGGGTTGCTGGACTAGACTCAGTTTCAACATCAGGTGAAATCTGCGTAGCATGACTGTGTACTATGTTTCTATTTCCTTTGTATTTTCATGTCCTTTTTCCTGCTTTAAAACTATTTTCCATTATGATATCACTCTTATTTAACTGGACAGGCAAAAGTATAGCCATAGAATAACTAGCCCCCAGACATTTTTACAGTGGTAATCCTGGAGCATGGTGTCAAATCCAAGCTTGGACAGCTTTCTGGACATTATTTCTGGACACAAAGTTGCTCTATAATGAAGCCAGCTCTGTATATCCTTTAGTCATGAGACTGATTTTACAGCTATGAGATACAAAACTTTCAGCTTTCTATTTGACTTCAGCTCCCTACATGTAGGCTGTGAAATACGCTATTTGGCCTCCAGCTCCCATAGAAAGGTAAGGCTTTTCCACAAACCAACTCTGCTGGATGTCAAACATTGTTGGGAAAAGACACACAAAACTTACATCTAAGCAACTGAATCGTCCCTTCAGTTCCATACCCTCCTTCAGACATGTTTCAGGTTTTCTACTAGACTTGAGAACCAGTAGCTCCCCCAAAGATAAAAAAACCTGAAAGTCAATATTTTTATGTCCACATGGACTATGAGATACCTATTATGTCTGGATAATTTAGGTATCAAAATTAGTTTCTTTCATTGAGTGTGTAAAGAAATTAAATCTTCAGCCTGACTAAATAGACAGACTGAATCTACTCAGTTTCCTTGAACTTGTGAAGTCACCATCCCTGGAGATATTCAAAAGCTCTCTGGACATAGTCCTGGGCAACACCTTCTACATGGCCCTGCTTCACCAGAAGGTTGGACCAAACGACATCCAGAGGTTCCTTCCAACCACAACCATGCTGTGATTCTGTGAACTTAGATGCCATAGAAGCCACAAGGTCCAAATTAGGTACTTCTCATAGGTGATGTGAATGTGACCCTAGATACTTCAAGTGAAGTAGCAAACCTTGCCAGACTTTATTGAAACAGACCTGAAGTTGACAGAACAGGTTCCTCTGACTTAAGCTCCTCTTAAAAGAGTTAAGGTGAGCTTTGTGGCCTTTGTAACATGTGACATGTAGAAGCAAACTGCCCTCCCACTGGTTATTAAGAATTCATTACAATTGCTAAAGTTGTCAAAACTTTCTTTCCTCTTGTTGAGGAGACAAGACCTTAATTCTCTTTTGTTTTTCCTTCCAGGGTCAAAGAGTTGACAAACTGGGGCCTCCCTCAGAACCCTGGGTTGTATCAGCTCACCTCAAGGGCTCCTCCGAGGCTGTGCTAAAAGGTTTGGATAGATTTTCTTATAGCAAGGGTTATGACAAAGCAGCTATGCAGAATGATGGTGATAAATTTAGAAATTGTCTCTGAGAAATAGTGGATTTGAAAACTATTCTTTGGGCTGAAAAAAACAAGGTTGCTGTAGGACTTTGGTGAACTGCCCAGTCATACACCAGAGAAAGAGACGCTTATACAAAGTATTTTTGTGCTCTGGCAGCTTAAACGGAGTCTATCCACAATTTATCTTCAAAAGACATCTTAGATCAAAAAAAGAAAGGAATAAAGAACTGGAAATCCTAATACTTAATTTTGGGCTAATGTTAATTGGGGCAATTTCTTTAGAGTCAATGACAACCTGTTTGTCCCAGCAAAGGATCGGCAAGTATGGACAGAAACAATTGCCTATTGTTTGTAATTAGCATACTTTAATGTCAAAATGTTTTTCATGAGAAATCTAAATGTTTCCCTTCTGGTCCTCATTAACCAAAAGACTTGAACTCATGATTAAGCATGTGAGCATTTCCCTTGAGGTTATTGAGACTATGAACTCGCTTAGATATAGAACCTTGTTTAAGTACAGTACTGAACCAAAAACCTGTGGATGATCATATTCTTGTAAGCTAGAAAGTGGAAATGATATTGATTATAAAGCATCCTAATTTTCATTGCTAGAATCTTTAAACAGCACACACATCGAAAAGTGACATTTCCTATTGTAGGTAAAGCATTTTGTTTGCAATAAAACCATTTGTGTGCCAGCTTTGACTTGAAAAGTTCAGACTAGGACAAGATAAGTGGCACTCGTGCTGTATATCAGAGCTTCTCACCGTTTCAGCCCTTGTTTCTGTTAATTAAAAATTCTTCCTACCTCCTCATAGTTCCAGATTTACAGTTCCCTCGGACTTTTCTGCTGGTTTTCATGATTTTTTTTCAGGGTGGTACACATCATAGGTTCAGGAACACGGATCTAAATAAACCACAGATTATTAGCTAATAGTGGGAGAAAGGAAAGGAGGAAGGGAGAAAGGGAGGAGGGGAAAAAGGAAGAAGCCAAGGAACAGTAAAGAAATAGGAGAAGACAAAAAGAAGGAAGAGAAAAAGAAGAAAGAGAAAAAAAGAATGATATAAAGAAAGAGAGGGAGAAGAGGAGAAAAAGGAAAGAAGAGTTGCTGAAGAGAAATCACATTCTTTAAAAGATACATGCATCAAATTAATAGTCAATAAACTTCAGCAAAGAAAGAACTGCGCAGTACAGATGTTCTGCATGTAATAGTTTGCCGCAGTTTTTCCTTTGACAAATGTCCTTATTGAGCTCGTCTTTTGAAGCATGTGAAAGCAGCATTTAATCGAAATGGGTCCTGTCTAGCACACTGAGGCTGCTTCATCTGACAGCAGCCAAACTGCCTCTTGGAAAGTAGTTTAGCTCCAAATTAGCTTGCTTCTAAGTTAAATACCAGCTTGCCTGAGAGATCTTTGTGAAGAGTCCCATATATATCCATAATATTCTGAGCTTTGAAGCATATGTGCCCAAAAGCTGAGATAGTCTCTGTTGAGAAGTACAGTACAGTACTCCAGGCTTCATCATAGACAAGAAATGATGATTATAAAGTATTTGAACGCGGCTGACAAGACCGTCTATAAAAGCAGTATTATAGTGAGTATCAGAGCCAAGAAAAGACTTGGTACTCTGGGCAGATACTGTCGTAAGGAGGATCATATATGTAGCAGATAAATAAATGAGCCAGGATCAGTCTGGAACAATTAGAGAAATCCAGATTCCCACATCTTCACCAAGTCTTTTCAGAGCATAAATTACTGCTTATTTGTATGCCACAGCTGGTCCTGGAGTCTCACAATGAAATAGGGGTTTTGGTGTGCTACACGCTGTACAAAAATAGAAAAATACATAGTTAGTCAAAACTAGCTGGGATATTAGTACTTTAAATAGTATCGGATCAAGCAGACGGGAATTTTTTTTTCATTTCTGTTGCTAAATTATTAAATTGTGCCCTGCTTTTCACAGGACTTCGTCTGAGGCAATTTCTGGCCACAGTTCAGAAGTCAACACAGCACAGAAGTAGTCTCAGTAGACAGTTTGCATTGCAGCATCTCTTTTTGGAGGCTGTAAGAGTTTAAGAGCTTTGGCCAGGACATGCCAGTTCTTCAGTGCCAAAGAACAGATCTTGGCACTGTATAGTTGGTATCATATAGGTGTAGGCACAAAAAATGGGATAAAACCAAAGAGGAATTGTCCTGCAGTCTGGTCTACCATCAAAAACTTTGTCTCCACTTGCTGAACACTGCTATACATTTATGACTGCCAGATGTCTCACAAAGATGCTTGCTACTTCACTACTTTATTCAATATCCTGGGCACAGGGACGGCAGAGTACAAATGTCCTCCTCACATTGAGACTTTATATACCTTCACCTGTGCTGCTTAACTGCAGTAAAATGTGAAAGCACCTGCTTCATAAAGCGAATAGTTATTACGTGTTGTCTTTGAGCAGGCAAAAGTCTGTGTTTGTGATCACTGGAGCAAGTCCAGCATCCTAAGGAAGTTCTGACTTCTCACCCCCACCTGAACCAACATTTGGAAATTTGTCAGTCTTTAGGATTTTACTGCTTTCTCCAAGAGCCTGAATGAAGCCCAGACCTGGTCAGCATTGCTCAAAGGCCAGGACTTGGCTGATGTTCAAGGATACACAAAATAAAATGGAGATTCAGTTGCAAAGTAAATTATAACTTTCTTTTTTTTTTTTAAAGCCTACAAATATAACAACCATGGCAAGTGTAAATATTGGGTCAGAATGCATTCCCTGATAGCTTAGAACAAGAGGTGAAGTGATGGAGAAACTGACTCTCCCAAGTTTCATTTTAATGCTCCCCATGAAGCTTTCCTCTGCCAGGTTTCTGGCTGAAAGTCTCTCCTTTACTATCACAGAGCAGTCACCACAGGCGGTTTTTGTGGCTAAATCCATTTCAAAGCATCTAAGAGTGATGTAGAAATACTGAAAATTATTTAACAGTAAGATGGGAGGTCTAAATGATGAGATGAACCACTTACTAATCAGAAAAGGGTTAAAACAGCCAGCTTTTTTTCCTTTAGCTGCAGTGTTTGGCTCCTTGAGACCATCCCTTTAGGACAGGAAATATCAGTCTCTCAGTGATACTCTCCTAACCTTGGTGACATAATTAGTCACACAAGACATGCATCATATCAAAAAGATGAGCATTTGGAAATTTCTGGTGCAACAGTATACCTCCCATTACCTTTTCTTGATCACCTTAACATCGGTGTTGATCCCCATGACATGGACATGTACAGCAGATGTCATTTCACAATAAGGTCAAGGAACCAAGGTTCAGAAGCTAAGGTTCTCCAGTCCATCAGGAATTTCGTGTCCAAGTATGTCTGAAGATCTGACTCCAGGTAAAATTTCTGAGATCAGACAAAAAGTTTATGGTCAGAAAGGACACTGAAATTCTGAATTCCCCTTAAAGTCATAGGGACTTTCTGAGGGGCTTATCTGGACGATACAAATTCCAGTGCAATTTTTATTACTCTGCAGGGCTCACTCAAGTGCAGGTCATAGATGGATGTGCAAGCTTTTCCACTCTGGCTGTCTCCAGCTCAGGTACAAACTGGAAACTTGTGTTCACTGTCACATCACCTCCAGGTAAGCTTCATTTTCTGCATTTTCTTAGTTTCTGGTAACTGAACTTAAAACCTTGCAGGTGGTCCGAATTTATGAAAAGGGAGTTAAGCTTTGTTTGAAAGAGTGGAGCAATGCCAAACCTATAAATAGCCTGACTTCTGTTACACGTCCAAGTCAACATTACCCAGGCAGCAAGAGAGCTGGGTGATTCCAGTGCAAGATCCCCAAAATTAAGATGAGTTGGTACAGAGAAGTATTGCCAGGGACAGATGCCTCTTTCTCTCTGGATTCCCTAGCTATATATCCCATGTAGGAATCAGATACTTAGGATCAGCTAACCTGCCAGAGCAAACTTTTTTCTTATACATTGAGTCCCCTCATTCCCTCTTTCTTTTTCCTGTTTATATTCAGAAATTTTCCATCTGTGCTCCCAGTTATTTTCACAGTGCCTTTCACCAGCCATTTGTCTGCATCTGATCATCTTTATGGATGCAACAAGTTATGCAAGTTCAGAGCTCCAGGACTGGGATGTATGATTATATATCTAGATAGATAGATAGCTATAGATATAGATATAGATGATATAGATATAGATGATATAGATATAGATATAGATATAGATAGATATAGATATAGATATAGATATAGATATAGATATAGATATAGATATAGATATAGATATAGATATAGATATAGATATAGATATAGATATAGATATAGATATAGATATAGATATAGATGGATACAGATATAGATATCTTCATATATATATATAAACTGAGACCCATCAGGTGGAAAGAAGCCTAGGAAGACCAAATAGAAATATTTCCAGGAGAGGTAAGGCGGTGTGTTTATGCCACAGCATAAAGCCCTGATGAGTACTCCTTTGAAGTACTGAACATAATTTTCTTTGCACTCGTTCAGAGATGATCTCAAAATGGAGGTACAGACTGAGTATTTTTAATGAGAAAACTCCAAGACAGCGTGGCTTTTTTCAGACAGAAAAAAAACAGACAGGGCAAATATATCAGACAAGAGAAGTGGCCAAGTGGAAGAGGCTAATGAAAAAATCTGAGCTAAAAAATTAGAAGAAGGTTACATTTAGACTGCATTTTTCTGGACAGCTTATCTTAATAGATAGGAATAGAGAGAGGAGATCAAACTGCTGTTGGATGGAGTTTGATACATTTATGAATGACATTGTATAACACGGTGCACACAACAGCATGGAACAGGATTTATAACCCAAGAAATTGCTTCCCATCTTGGGATTAAATGAAAATCCAGGTTTTTTTTTTTTTCATGAGAAACCTTTACTCCTCCTAGTCACAAGTGGCTTGCCCACAGCTTTGCAAAGGGAGAATCAGGGTTCAAGGAGTACTTGGAGGTGGACCTTGAAAGGGGGGCATATGTCTATTTTGAAGGTGTATTTTGCTGATCTCCCACAGCTCCTATTGCCTCCACTTCAGTGAGAGCAGATGGAAAGTCAGCA
Organism: Tetrax tetrax; assembly: GCA_009806455.1. Classification (NCBI taxonomy): domain Eukaryota; kingdom Metazoa; phylum Chordata; class Aves; order Otidiformes; family Otididae; genus Tetrax; species Tetrax tetrax. The sequence continues at coordinate 89,381 of WHYT01015525.1, read as the reverse complement.
CCTCACAGGATCCAAGTCTTTAGTGGGAAGCATGGCTTAATGAAATGTGTTTTGAAAGCAATTTCAGAGAAGTCATAAAAGCTTTCCTCTGAGCAAAGGTCAAACAGAGATCCCTTTTATGAAACATTTAGCCAGTCAGAGTGTTGAAAAGAGATGTTTACAGGTAGCAATGTGGACAGCTGATGCGTCTGTGTAGGTACCACCTGGGTAAATCATAAAATCACAGAATGGTTCGGGTGGGAATGGACCTTTAAAGGCCATCTAGTCCAACCCCCCTGCAAGGAGCAGGGACATCTCCAACCAGATCATCTTCAACTAAATCACCACTTTTAATATGCATTTCAAAAGTAGACACCAAAGAAGCTTGCTTATAATTAGGAACCATACTGGAGACAGAATAAAGGCTTTTATACTGCCAAACACTGAAGATATTTGCTTATTGACTGAGATAAAAAAGCAAAAATTAAACAATGAAATAGTAGATGTTTGGGATACATTTTCATAACTGGGTTTCTGTGTGTGCCCTGGCATAGTCTGCAATTTGGAGACAGCTCAGAAGATGCAGCTGATGTTGAATGCAATAATCTCAAGTGCTTTAGTGGTAGTTCCTGGGGAGAGTAGACTATTCATAGCACTGCTGCATAGTTTTGCTCCTTGTTTTACAATATTCACTTAAATGATATGGATCCCAATAGGCTTGATCCATCCACTTTCCATTTAAACCAGCAGCAGTCTACTCACAAACTATTAGAGTGGTGCGAAGCACCTTTAAACACCTGTCTGTGTAGACTCCTTGATATCTGTGAGATTACTTCTCTCCCCTCAACTGAAGTTCATATGTGTTTGTACCTGCAGGCAAATTTTTCCCAATTGGAACATGCTTCCCATACTGTTCTGATGAAGCTCTGCTTTGTTCAAGTGGACAATATTGACACAAATCTAATTAGTTTCAGATAAAAGTACTTACAGATACTTACCCTAGTCTCTAAGCTTCCACCTGACACTGTTCCTGATTTTTTTTCAATTAATTGATGAAAAAAAGGCCTTTAGATTTTTATTAAAAGTGCAACTCAAACAAGTAAAAGAAATATCCATCTGTCAAATGATTAGAATTGTGGGGTCAGGACTGATAATGAACCAGGTAGTAAGGTAGGTAATGAGTTGATGCACTAATTTGCATCCTTCAAATTGGTCTAGAGAGAGTACCTGAGTCAGCTTTGTCAAACTCCTGTCATTCCTGGGCACATCTCCATTTAAAATATGTTTTGTAAGTAAGTGGTTCAAAGAAAAGCTAAAGCCTCTCTATATTTCTGTTTTTTAAGATGTCAGTATCAGGCATCTTCCAGTCCTTGAAGCTCAGATGCTAAGACCAAATGAACTCTTGACTGCAGAAACTATGAGTAGTAGCTGGCTTGATTCTGACTTCATTTACACAGAACTGTAGGATCTCTGGGTGAAAAGTATTACCCAAAGCTTAACTGCATTAAGAAACTAAATATTTACCACGCTAACAGCAAAGACCCTGCCAATTTTTAATTATAATGCTCATTATTGACATGGTGGAAAATATTAACAAGATCACTGGGAGTTTTCTGCATCAAGGACTTAAGCTTAATGCTCTTGAATGTTTCTAGGTTCACCATAGCTTACTATTATATATATAATGATAATTTACAATGGATATGAATCAGGTAGAGCCTGTAAAAACAGTGTATGACTTAGAATCTTTCTTGTCACAATCAGTTTCTCTATCTGCATGTTTTCTGTTTGGCCCTCAGAAATAGATACTTTGGGAATGTGTTTTCTGGGTTTGGTAGTCAGCTAGACAAATTCATGGAAGAAATATTAAGAATAGTTAAATATAAAAAAACCCCTACCTCTACTTCGGGAAGCACTGGAAGCTTGATACTTACATCTGAGAAGTATTGTTGGATATGTGGTTTGTCCTGCTGCTCAGTCCTAAATAAATATTTTTGGCTTGTGTTGAATCTGGAGATAGACGGACCTACAAGTTGTTCCTGCATCCATTTTTAACAGCAGCGTCACTGTTGAAAAGCTATAACCTGGTGTTTTAGCTGTGAAACCAGTGGGTTTGCTTTTGTAATAAACTCTGACTGCTTTAAATTCTCAGGGGCTAAGTTTACTGTGCTGTCTCAGCCATTTACCATCTTCCCTGGCCCCGTGGGAGTGAAGGCCAGTATGATCCTTGTCGTCGTACTGAGTTCAGCAGCATCTGCGTTCGTCCTCGCTCTTGCGTTCTGCTGGTTCAAGAAGGGCAAAAACAACAGTAAGTTGGAAATGTCCACCAAAATTTATACTTGCAGACTCTCTGTTTTATTTAACAGATCTTTGGAGTGGCTACAACAGGGTTCAGACAATGGCACTCGAAGAAAGCTCTGAGGAGTTCAGCATTTAACAGTACAGTTTGTAGTATTTGTAGGGTTATGCAGTTTTGTGCCTCTAAAAGATGCCTGAGTCCTGGCTGGAAAAAGTTTTAACTGTTTAAAAGTTTAACATGTGAAACACGATGGAAATCAAATCTCTATAGGGCAGACAAGGAATTGAGAAATGAAGCAAGTATTTGCTATGATTTCAATGAATTCAGTTATTTCAATGATTTCAGCCACAGCATTTCCCTGATAAAGGCTGAGGTGAGGTTATGAAAAGCCTTGGTGCTGACCAGGGACCAGACAGAGCTGCAGCGTGAGCGCCACCGAGACAGCAGCACAGCCTTGCTCACATCCCGTATCACACCATCAGCATCATACCAGTCAAAGTGGTAATGGGAGGGCTGCAGCCTCTCTGGAGTTCTCCCCCAAGGAAATCCACACCTCTCTTGATTTACCTTAAGGTTGCTTTCTTTCTAGCATTGACTTTAAAACAAACATAGCTACCTCAGGGAGGCTTTCCCACTGCAGAAGGCGTAAAGCTGTTTGCATACAGGAAGAACTGAAGATAAAAGGCTGTGACTGTAACTGGTAGCTTGACTGCCAAACAGGCACCTTGAACTTCTGGATATGTTGAAAGTTACCAATAACTTGGCCTTTTGGGTATGCTAACTGAAGCTGGGACGTAGTCAAATGTACAGGTAACCCATAGGGGAGGAATAAATGCAAATTCCTGTTAATAAGACATCTCCCCCTGCTTTCAAGACCTTCTCACTAGTTTCTCCAGACTTTTGCTTTCAGGTAACTTGGCAAATCCAGGCTAAAGGGTTTTTCTCCTAAATTACTCCACGAGCCCTAGCTGCAATAAGGTCTGAACTTCTAGTATTAGTGAACGTGGTGACAAGGTAGGGAAGGATTTTACTGAAGAGAACAGGGGGATTCCCTAATGGCAAAACACAAGATGGTATGAACTCTCTCTACTTTTGAGCAGAAAGAATAGTTCTAGATGATCTGTTAATTCACCAGCAACATATTGTTGCTTGAATTCATAATTGCTGCTGAACTGAGGATGGATTGAGAATGATGCAACTGCATGCTTCCTTACAGAAAGGAGGACTGAACGGGCTGAGGTACCACAGGCCAGCACCAAGGGACCACAGAAACAAGCTCAGCCTCCTGCAGCTCGCCTCCAGCCTTGCTACAGTCAAGGAGAAAATAAAAGTGGTATACCTGTAGCAGAAGGTGAGACTGCAGTTTGACAATAATTCAAATTTAGTAACAGTCGGACATCAAAAGTGTTGATTTAGTTCTCTTAACAAACTATAGATTTGTATAGGATCAATGGCATGGTTCTTTTCACATCATTACCTCCTCGTTCTCCTTCCTGGTATTTTTCTATTTATCATTTTATCTCCTTTTATATATATGGTGTGAAATCCTAGCTTCAATGAAGGCAGCAGCGTAATTCCCTTTAGGCTCAAGGAGTCCATAATTGCACTTAAAGTTTTTGGAACAGGGCAAGGATCAGCATTCCCACAGTGTCCCCGACATGCCTGGAGCAACAGGACTTCTCCTTGCCCAGGTCTCCAGGTGCTGCAGCAATAACTCAAAAAGCTCTGGACAAGTTTTTAGGTTGTGGACGACTGCAGCAAGGTACACTGGGGGTTGGAAAAACCACTCAGTGCTCATTTGTATGGTCTCTGCTACCTTCACCGCTTGCCGGACCTTTGCGCCGTGCTTTCTGAGCAGTGAGTTCATGCCAGCACCCCAAATCCACCCTGCTCAGGGTCCCCCTGTACTCCCCAGAGTCCCTCCCACAAGCACCCCTCGTTCACACACCTCCTGGAGACTTCTCTCTTCATCATCTGCTGATCAAACACGACTTCTTCTGAGGTCGAGGAAGAGCAGACAGCCTTGGAGGCATGCAGCTGGCAGCATAAAGCACTGGTTTCCCTCTCCGCAAGTGTGAAATTTTCTTATAGTAGTTGAGTTTTTGGGGTTTTTTTGTCTCACCTGCTAAGGGTGCAGATCTAAGGGCACTCGGATAAACCTGCTGAACCACCCATTTACTCTGTTTTGGGAATTTCTTTTTCCTCCTCCTTCCCAAAACCTGTGGATTACATAAGAGGTAGGAAAAGGCGAGCTAGAGTTTTACCTCCTTTTAATTAGCACCTATCACAAAAGCAGAGGGAGAGAGAAGGAGAGAGGAAATTCTGCAGTTTATGTGTTTTGATATTTGCTGTACTCCTCCAAAACACAGCGTTCAGCTGTGTGCCTTAGGATACATATCTGCTATAAATTCATTTTTTATCTAATTTGTCTGAGATCTAAGCTTCCTGTGGAGGTCTGAGATCAAAGGATTTGATTCTGTCTGATGTCGGCTCTGACACATAATGCGTGCTGACTTAGTTCTGTCTATAAACTCGCAGTGGGAGGCTGCCATTCTCCCCTGGCACCTTTACATAGTGAACTTTCATTTTGGCTGGGGAGGCTGACAGGTATGGTGTTGATTGGAGGCACCGTGTAAATAATTCATGGAAAGATGGGGGTTTTTTTTTGTCAGGAAAAGGCAATCCAGCCACTTAAAGTCTTTTAGGAATAGTTGCAAGACAAAAAGATTCCCCAATATGTTCAAATCTAAACAGGGATAACAATATCTTAAGTGAATTTAATACATATGACTTGGAAATGTCTAATGTTTGATTTCCCCTTATTTAAAGTGCTGTTGATTTTGGAGAGAGATAGAGAGAGGAAATCAAAGCTGTAGTCTTTTTGTTTAGTTTCTGCTTTATAGCTGTTCCCTCCATAAGGAATCCCACCTTTCTAACACAATTAAGTGTTCAGAGCCTTTACTATTAATCACGGCAGTAAGCCTTTCTGTTTGGTAGGTACTTATAGAAGGTAAAGTCCAATGGAGGTAGAAGTCCAGGTTGTTGTCCCAGAACACGTAGCTGAGGATGCAGATCAGGAAGAAAGCTGTACATGTAGATATGCAGTACTGCAGGGGAGGAGGGATCAAGATGCTACCTTGTCCAACCTTGATGTAGCAAAAAAGTCTCCTCATAATCTTCACAAAATTATCTCTCTCTTGAATGAAACAACTTTTGATTGAGTAACGCATGGTTAACAAAATACCACCTGGAGGTGGAGGAATATATTGTTTCTTTTTTTCTTTTCGCAATTTGTTCTGGTCGTTCATCACCTTCAGCATTGAAAAGTTGTCTCCTTTGACAGCTTGCGATTCCTAGCTTCATTTCCAGTCATTTCAGGTATTGTGCCTATTTGATCCTTATCCTAAACCCCTTGGCCACCATCACCCAGAAATCACTGTTGTGTTTCTGAAGAGATTCTCCCACTCTACAGATATGGTTGGCATCCCTTGCTCCTAAGTTGCTCAGATAAACTCTTCCTTCTTCTTTTCTACCAGTTTGCCATTTTTTCCACCTTTTACAAAATTTCATCAGAATCAATTTTAGTTTTAATTCCAAATCACTGATGGAAGCACTGAACATCATCCATTTCAGTGGTAGTGTCTGGTAGTGCCACACATCCCCACCTCTGAGAATTATTTCCCATGTATTATTTCTGCTTGAGCTCTGTCTGTTAGCTAGTACTTAATCCAGTTAATCATGTTCTTTATTGATATTGAATAGATCATATTTAATTTTAAGTAATCAGGATATTTTAGATTATGATGTCATATAAATCTCAAGGCAGTATTTCATCCTTGAAGCTGCTCATATTCCAAAAACTTCTAGCCTCTTCCATTGATTTAAACTTGTTTGAGAAGACTTATTTTCCTAGTTGAGGATGGAGAGGGTATCAATACATATCAAAAAATAACATGAAGCTTTGATATAGGGGATCATGACCTGATCATCATGTTTATGTATAGAAGAAAACTGAACCTAGTGATTTATAAAATTTGTGCTTCAAAACAGCTGAGTACCTAATGTTAAAGCAATTAAGAAGGAAAATTGTTACACACAGAAATATGTGTCATCACTGAAAATGTACTGACAACTTTCCAGTGGATTTCCAAGAGGTACAATCCCGAAATTGAAAGATATGATTGAAAAAAAAAGCAGCACTTCTTAACAGGGAAAGTGAGTATAAGTGCGAATAAATAGGGAAATTGTAGAAAATGAATGAAGGTAAAAGGAAATCATTCCAGGAAATCGAGTTCCAATGAACTCTAGAAAAGGGAGAAGAGAATGATCTGAGCAGAAAGTCTGAGAAGACATGGGACTGAATGTCACAGGCTGCTGAGGGTTAAAATTAAAATCTGAAAAATAAGGAGTTGTAACAGCACATTTTCTGGGATCATTTGTGAAAAGGACCTATAACACATGCTGATAAACAGAGTGCAAAAGCCAACACTAACACATGAGATATATGGACTAGGACTATTTCTGAATCTGGAATAAGTATAAAAGGTTTGAATGTGGGCTGGTTTCATTTTATGGAGAGGATTGGAAGAATTTTCCAAATGTTTTTAGCATCCAGATGAATCACACTGCCAATCTTGCATCGAAGTGATAACACACCCTGTCAACTCAGAAGCCATCTGCTGTAACACTACAAGTGATTCTGCCTCTGTCATTGATAACTGTTTGGTTTATTAAGATGTAAACATTTTGTGTTTCCACATGAAAAATGTATAGTATATATTTTGCTTTTCCTGCATTTCTTCAGTGTCATTTTTGAAACAGCATTACAGGTTACAGGCTCTGCCTTGAGTAGGATTCAAGTGTTGAAAATAAAAAGATCTACCTTATATTATAGCCTGATTAATAGAGGACTGATGTATTTTATAGATGTGTATTATTAAAATTATTATCAATATTAGCAATACATAGTTTATTAACCAGCAGTATTGTATATTCTTTATTATTAAGCATTTTTTTAAAATATTTGAAAGTCATTGCAGGATACTCTAGGGGCTGTTAGCGTACCAAAGCAGCAGGTTTTGTTGATGTATACTTATCTGTGGCAATAGGTTATGGTTATTCAATTTTAACAACTTATTTCTGTCAAACTAAAATTTGTAGCTAGTTAAAATTATTTCCCCAACAATACCTGCTTTTTCATTAATATCTTTAACATATAGTAAAGACATAGAAGGGTAAGGAAGATGAAGATAGGGACTTGAAATTATTATAAAGCACAAACAAGTCTTATTTCACAGATGCGGAAGGAACTGGAGCAGTGGACCATGCCACAGGAAAACTGGAGGAGCTGAACCTGCAGCCCCGTGAAGTCAAGTCGTTGAGAAAAAGGAGCACTGTCCAGTGTAACATGGGTAACAGAGACACCTTATCTTCAGCTAGGAAAAACGAGAGTCACCAACAGCTACGTGAAGGAACATCTCCTGGTGTCTCTCTGGAACTTCAGCAGCCAAATGTCCCGGGGTGCTCCGGCCAGAAGGATGTCCCTCAGCCTTCAGCTGGTTACAACGAGGAAAGAGAGACGTCCGAAAGGATACCCAGACCTCAGAATGACATTGGAGAGCATGTTGCTGTGGTAGCAGCAGAGGTGTAAGAGAGGTGATGTGGGATGGTGGACCACTGATAAAGGAGGCTTTGCCTGGCTTGAAGTCAATGCGAAGCTGAGTCGTTTGTCTCTGTGGTCAGAGAAAAACATACACATACCAGCATGGGGAACCAAACTGCCACATTGCACATCTACAAACGGTCTTGTTACCTGTCTCTGCAGCCAGCTGGGAGACGCTGGCCATGTCTATGAAGTTGACATTACTTAGCTTCCAAAACAGGGTGGGTGCATCCAATCTGCCTGTTCTGAATAGTCCTTCTGACATCTCTAAAACTTGCTCCAGGTGTTGTTTGGGAGCATTCTAGCCAGCTGCCTACGTTAGCTTTGAGATTACATTTAAAAGCTTTGAGGGATTAGCCTAACAATTCAACAGTACACATGATTGGATTTCTGACACTTTAATATACCAGCACTGATGTAGTCTTAGTGGTTAGAGCAATGCCAATTGGTATGTATTCATATATACACATATATGGGAATTTTTCCATTTTTTCTATTAAAATAACCTCAATATGTGCATAAATATTTTCCTTTTCCTGAGGAAAACAAAACATGTATTCAACTTCCATTTCATTGTGTCTTGAGTTAAATCTGTGTTGTTGTTGCTTTTTTTTTAATGAAAGTATTTTGCTGAGTTAAGTCTTCACCACGTCATTGTTTTTTAACTCCCTTAAATCACTGGCTTGTTATGAACACTACACTTTATGAATGATAATAATAAAGCTGATGTTCGGTTGCTCAGAGAATTTGTCTGTGCTTTGCTTTACTGAGCTGGAAGATGAGGGACTTTATTATGCCCTCTCTGTCCCATAAAATTCTTTGTTGCAAGGTTGCCTGTTAGCACAAAATAAAATTTATGCTCTTCTACAGAAAAAGTACTTAAGCAAGGAGATGAGCTTTCTGGCTGGATCAGCAGTGGAAGGGAAGGTAAGAAACCTTGATTTTTTTTAAAAAAAAATCAAAACAACCACAAACTAGTTCACTTCAAGCTGAAGGAGCTAAGGTCCAGATGCTCATCAGTAAGCTAAACAGTTCTCTAGGCACAAAAGTAAGTTCATCGCTGTTGGCTCCTGCAATATGTTGTGTTTATAAGCATCATTTTCAGGTGAAATCAGACTGATTCTACACTAAGCTAGGCTTCTGGCTTATTGCATAAAAGCTTCTCTGGCTTAGGAGAGTTGAAGATGAGTGCCTTATATTATTAAGTGCAATAGGTCAGCCTTTCTAACCATAAGACTCAATATTTTCATATGGAGGCTTCTTTTTGGGAAAAAAAAATCAGACATATTAGAAAAAGTTAAGAGCTTTAATTAATCCTTTAACTCATAATCCTTGCATTTATCCATACTTTGTTTACAGAATAAGTAATATCTTGCATGTCTAGATCTCTAATGGAATAAGCAGAGCTAAAAAAAACTCTTTAATTGCAGCATTATTGCTTTTGATTTCCCACAGTGCTGTGTGAGTGGTGGAGCATGGGAAAGAAGTGGGGAGAAAGTGAAACAAAGTAGGATGAAAAATTAGTGCAAATATGAGGTGAACCCTGAATAAGTAAGAAATTTAGAGGATCTTGTGTTGTGCATCAGAAGAAAAATCATTGTAGTGATCAGAGAGAAAGAAGATATGACTGAGACTTAGTGGTTGAAGAACATGATTAAACATGAGATGGTATCTTCCTGAAAAGTAATTTGGTTTAGACTGGTCGCAATGGCACTTGGATGAAATTGGATCCTACTGCTTTGTTGTTGATGGAGATCCAGATTTATTTTGAAAATTTTTCCATCTAGAGAAGCAAAGGAAAGAACATCCTTTCACTCTTACAGAGAATGTATGGTTAGATGAACAGACACACGCAAGCTGCTCCAGAGTGTCCTGGGCAAGACAAAGAAAGAGAACACAAGTCCAGTGTCCCAGGCCGAAAGTTTCATTTTACAATAGTTTGAATACCAGCTTGGCCCGTACGGCATTTGCGTGTCATTACTATCTTGCCTTCAGTGCTTCTGGTGATCCTGCTCAAGACCCTTAGTCTTTGTGTAATTGAGTTCTCCTTAATCCTTACACTATAATTAGGACAACAGTGGTTTCCGCCGTTGCATGGTTGTTTTAGGGGTAAATTTGTTGAAATACCCCTTGATAGGAAGACGTTATACATTCCAAAAGCCAGGATGAGGGCAGGGCAGGTTAGGAATGGAGTGGAAGGATCCGGAGGAAAAACCTACCGTGTGACGTGTGGGTTACCCATGAGGGATGGGGCTCCTTGATAAACTTGAGGTTATGAAAGACTTCTAGCCCAGCTGCAAGGGATTCATCTGAAGAAAGTTCTCTATTTAATACAGTCACAGTCCAGCTTCTGGGAGGAGACATAAAAAGACAGGAGCGGGATTTCAGCTCGGCTTTTCAAAGAAGCCTATAGGCATGTCATGGCAAAGACTCATGCTCTAGCTCAGCCCACATTCAGGCCAGCTCTGCGAGGGACACTAAACCCCTTCAGCAAATCTACTGAGGCTCAGCAAAGTGCTAACTTGCTTGTACTGAACACCAAGGAAGCCTTCAAACTGCAGGCAAAACGAATGCAAAAGTCTCTATATCTGCCTGTGCAGAACCATCCTCCGAGACCCAAAGTCTTTCTTGACAGTCATGTTAAATGTCAGTGAAATTTGACAAGTTTGGCTCCATCACAGCCACAGCAAAAAAAAATTCACAAAGTTTACTAGATTTGGAGTTTCCACTTGCTAACCATTTTCTGTAGTCTCATCCCCAATAGCAGTTGAGTTCCTTTACTGATATAAATAAGAGTGTAGCTGAAAGGATGCCTTATTTTTAACCAAGCTCTCTAGGCTTGTCTGAATTCCTAGAAAATGTACAGTGAAAATTGTTCTCCTCCCCCCCCACCCCCCGACCCCCCCATCATTTTGTGGAAATGGTATTTTTTCCTCTTATGTCTGAAGTAGAGGAGTGCATTACAGACAAATTTGCCTAAGGCTTTGGGCCAGAGTTGATGAGACTTCACGAAGATACAGGAACAGGCACATGGATAGAAAAAAAGAAAGCCTGTGAAAAATTAAAATGACAAGCCTGGTTAGGGAGCAGAGATAACTGGTGATGTAGTAAAATTAATTACACTCTGGTTTGAAGGAATTGTATGCCTAAGACAAAATTAAAAAAAAAAAAAAAAGAAAAACCAAATAACAGCAACGAGATTATAAACCCTTTCATCATCTCTATATGGTATAACTCCCAATTCCTATTTATTATGACATCTATTATGGCATTTATTTCTATAGGATGAGAGGTATAAATGGCAAATAAAGGGGGCAAGTGTCTAGTCAGAAGGCTTTTCTCTTAGCTTCTGATTCTGCAGTGAATAGCCTTATTAAGAAGGAAATTACACACAAAAAGTCTCTTTAGTGGACTAGGAATTGTCAGAGAAAACCTTCACTGGATCAAGAAAGCTGCATGATGCAACATTCAATGGGTGATTATGGATACTTGATGATTATGCAGATTCACAGGTATCTTAGACTTTTTTTTTTTTTTTTTTTTTTTTTCTA
>WHYT01015525.1:50338-77870 GCA_009806455.1 Tetrax tetrax | reverse complement strand
ATTAGTATTATAGTTTTTTTTTTTTTTTTTTTTTTTTTGCAATCATTGTCCATTGGTCAGGACTTGAAATTACTCCAGCTTTCTGCCTCCTGAAATGTGGGAAATACTGGGGGGTGATTTGTTGATCAACATTATAAAGAAAATTGCAAGAGCAAAAGCCAGGTATGCCGTAGGATCATTCCAAGATTTCAGAACGCACCAGCAAAGAGTGTTTTCATGGGGATATCTCTGATATATAAAAAGAGTGTGCTTTCAAGGGGTGGGGACAGGAGATAAGTCCTTCCTGAGATACAAGATTTCACATATTAGGTGCCATTACAGAAAACAACCAGGACCCGGGGCTGCAGTGGGGGACAGTGAAATTCCTAGATACATGAGGTCAACCTAAGATAGATAGGTAGATATCATAGCCACTTTTCACTGACTCCAACTTGTGTATGTGTGCAGGTCTGGGGATATCACAAATCTTCTACTATCTCATCAAAATATTTCAAACTTCAATTTTCAAAGAAGAAAAGGAGACTGGAGTAGCCATTCCAGTCGCGAGTTTTCCAAAAAGGAAAATAGAAAGTCATAGAGAATGTTTTATTCTTGAAACTGGAAGTTGAAATCTCTTTTGAAGGAGGGTCATTTGAGGAGATACTTACTTTCTTCCCATTCTCTTCTCTTTCACATTCTGACCAGCAAAGAGGAGAAAAGGAGTAGGGAAGAAGGAAAGAAGAAATAAAAAAAGACACAACACCCTCAAGTGAGTTAAAAAATAAAATATTACAAATTGCTCAGTTTGTCCTTAGCTTTATGCTCAAGGTGAACATTTTGCCAAAAATATAGCCAACAAAACTGGAAGACAGTGTGAAAGAAAAATTTTACTCTATCTGAGCTTCTGTTCGTGTTCCATGGTCTCCAGATCAGTGAATCATTTTCTCCTAAAATACTCCCAACATGCTGTCAACTTTGTCTCAGATGTTTCAATTCAAAGCTTTTTCCTCACATTACAGACCAACAAAAAATAGTCCCTGTTACTGATGAGTCTGGCTCAATGTGCAGTTGTCAACAAAGGCCATGGCAGAAGATTGCACATAAACCTCTGAGTAACTTCCATATTATATTAGACGAGACCCTCATATTGGGGGCTGCTGCTATTGGATACTTGGGGAAAAATATAAGAAAAAGTCAAACAGGAAATGAGCCTTCCCTGGATTCAACCTTCAGCAAGAATAGACTTCTGGGAGTGGTGATTGCTCCTAGTGACCATTGGGTGGACCTGTTTTTCCTAATATTTTCTGAAAGTGTTGCATGAACAGCATGTTACACTGAATTATATATATCCCATCTTAAAAATAAGTAAATACATTTTAAAAATTACTTTTATGTTTTAGTTGACATTTTTCAGGTTTTGTTGCCTGATAAACAGGGAGCAATGCTTATTCACTTTGACTTTCTAAATGTCTCACAGATTCTTCATCACACATAGTGCTTTTCCAAGTGCTGTCGGAGTCCAGTGGGATGCAGGGATCTGGCATAAGGTTAATCCAAAAAAATAAGAAGTAGTACCAAACAGGAACATAAGAAAAGGAGAAAATATACTCAGTCCTTCTGCAAAAGACCTCCTTCCCCCTGGATTTGTGCAGTTAAACCTTATGCACATAGGTGCAAAATTAAGAGCATAGTCATCCCAGGGTTGCTCTGCGCTCAGCAGTGGGAGGTAATTCTCATGTTTCCAGAGAGGGGTTTGTTTTTTCTGGGAAAAAATAATTTCTCTGTGGAACTAAATGAAGAGTGAGACTAGGCTGACTAGGACCCTGATCTTGGGTCCTCGATTAGAAACCTAAATTCTGGTGGAAAAAAAAATCGGGGATGAAACAGTTTAATACTAAAACTAGCCACTTTTATCTGAGGTCCATAGGGAAAGAAGAAGAACAGAAGCATGTGACAAGGCCAAATTGAGGGTGTGGAAAATGATCTCTGCAGCAGCACTGTGGGAGATGAACTCAAACCAGATCAGACTGCGTCTGGCAGAGACAGGAGCTACAGGCAAGCTCAGCAAGGAGCATGCGCTGAAATGCTCTGCAGCTTTGGGTGTAGGTCATCTCATTCATTTCCCAGTAGGTCATTTATCCATCCTCAGGGAGGGGTTAGGTGTGGCTGGATTAATTTGTGCTTTCCCTCTTGATACACCTTTCCCTTACAAAGTATATTAGAGATGAAGCCCGTGCCCAAGATACGCCAAGTCTCACAGCCATCAAAGCAAACGATGCTAAAAATATCCCACCCTTGCTCTCCCTCCCCCCCTCGACTGTCTCTCCATGTCTAGGTGCTGACAAAAGTTATTTGTCGTATTCCCTTCATTCGGTGAGTGACAGGAGACTGGTGTCAAGTGAGAAAATGAAATGTAAATTTTATTAAACACCTTCTCATCTCTGTGTATCAATCCAGATTCCAGCCTAACATAGCAAATCAAATCCTGTCTTCACCAGCCCTGAGGGCACACAGAGAATCACTTCTCCTTAATACCATTCCCTCCTAGTAAAATATTTTTCTATTTAGTAAATGAAAATTTAAAATGCAAACCTTATTTTAATCCCAGAGAAAAATGTGCATTGCAGGGAGAAGGATGCTACATTTCATTCTGTTATGCCTTATGCTTTCTTCTTGTTTTCAGACACAGCAACAATGACTAGTTCAAGCATAAATTGCAACTCTCTTTTAAGACTTGCCCATCGGGACTTTCTGTCTTCATGTCCACCACTGGGCTTAGTAGTTTACTAGTCTGAAGATGATTCAGTATCCACTTCTTTTATCTAAAATTGCATGGTAAATTGCATGATGAACTCAAGTCTGAAACACTATTCCCAAGTGAACAGCATCAGAAGTTCTTTGCTGTGGGTCCTAATACCTCTATTTCTCTGAGAATGGGAGTCTTGGTCCACTGTGAGGGGTTAAATTGCCAGGAAAGAAAATTTATAGTTCCAAGTATCTTGTTACGGAGCAAGAATAATGGTAATTTATCTTCCTTGATATTCACAGGTAGAGCACAAAAAAATTTCCTTCTTTTAGTAACTGTGTGAAGATATTTATATCTGTTTATCCAGGCTATGTAGAAGTTGAAATTAGGACAGGTACAATACATACATATATGAGATACACCCTGAATGCAAACCAAATTTTCCTTTACTCCCAAGAGGCGGCACTGGAGAATATTTTTATTGAAGATTACCCAGCCCTCCATCTGAATATGTGATTCTGGAAGCACTGGGCCATTGCTTTCTGAGTGGAGGAGCAAAACCAAGACCCGATTTCCTTCATACCTCAGGCCACTTCGCTCACTCAGATTCGGGGTCCTGAGCACTGAGGCTGTTTCTAATTAATTATTTTCCAAGTGCAGCTCAATCTTGGCATCCCAGTGTTTTGTGAGTCTTAGTCTCACAAAACACTAACAGTGATAATAGTAATAGTGATAGTAACAGCAATATAGAGACAGCCCAGATATAGAAATAGAATTAGAAATAGAAAGTGAAATAGGAATAGGAATAGCAATAGGAATAGGAGTAGAAATAGAAATAGAAATAATACATGCAACTAAAATGGTTCCACTTGCAAGGTGCTGAGTGTTAAAGAAAAAAAAAGGAAAAGAAAAGTGCAGTCCGTGCAGAAGAGCTGTCATGTCACACAAATTGTCAGCTTCCCTAATATCACCAATCCCTCCTCTGCCTCACCAAGTTAAATTCTCCCATGCCTCAAGGTAGACGGCTGTTGGGACTCAGCGCTCTAGATACATCCACACCGGAGATCAGTCATTTCACACTGCCAGTGGGCTTCTTTACTATTCTAATACAGAACCGATTGCACACTATGACTAATAATGTTGGCTGTATGAAAGAATTATTTATACAGAGACTGAGAAAGGCCTCCTTGGATTTCTAGACAGGACAGTCTTGATTTGGAGAGAGCAAAGCATAAAATAACATCAAGGCCATTTCAGACAGCCATAGTCTCCAGGAGACAAGCCAACAATTGGTGCTTGAATTTGAATCCAAAGATGTATATGCTGTGGCAAACCCTTTTCCCTCGTACTCTGGAGTCCTCCTTCACAAAATAAAGAAGGGAGAACTAGTGACTGCCAGTCAGCATAGGCTTATGGAAAACAGGTCCTGCCAAACTAAATTAATAGCTCTTTTTTTTTTTTTCTGATGAGATTACGAGTTCAGTTGATAAACATAGCAGAATCCAAGCGGTAGTCATCTGGGAGGCATTTGACTTGGCACACCGTGACATTTTGATTATAAAATTATTTTAAAAATACACAAAATTAACGTGGTGCACCTTAAGTGGATTAAAAATAGGCTGATAGCCTCAAAATATGTTTATAGAAGTTACTGCTGAGCAGGTTTGCCTCTAGTCTGGCCACAGAGGGATCAGGTTTTGTCCTGATGCTATTTTAGCAGTGTCTTATCTGTAGACACAAAGATAAACTAAAAGTTGGTATTCAGCCAATTGGCTAATGAGATGGAGATTCAGGGGATGATAAACAAAATAAGAGGACAGATTCCTTATGTTGTGTGATCAGTGGATCAACCGTGTTCAGACAAATGAGGTACAGTTTATTACAACGATAGAAAAAATATACTTCAGGATACAGTTGCATTTACTAGGCAGTTTCTCTTCTGACAGCTGGTGACTGAAAACAGCTTGTCTTCATGATAGATAATAACTAAAGATTATTTTTGTCAGGGTAAAGGTCTTATAAATGAGCTAATGTTATTTTGCTGCATAGACACAAATCTTTTAAATAAGAAGAGCGTGCTTTTATTCCCGGACTGATGCTGCTTCTGTTTTTGATGTCTGCACTTCAAGAAGTTGTTTATAATTTTGTAGAAGGTTCACAGAGGAAACACAGCAAAAAAAAAAAAAACAAAAAAACCAGGGATTTTCACTATTAAACCAGCTGAAAATTAAGTGCCCAGTGTAAATTGGTCATTTAGGCTTTCTCTGTAGCCAGGAATGGGTACTTGCAGAAGATGTCTCACCTTGCATCTCTTGCTCTTATCTTAGTCTTACAGTGGAACAAAAGACCTTTGACAGTGTTGGTCTTATGACATGGTCACAGTCTAAAAATATTTATAGGTGAAATAGAATTTTGAAAATAAATAGCTTTTCTGGTGCATAGACAAAACATTATAAACCGGCAGGCAGAAGGGAACAACGTGATCCCTGAGGATTTCCTCTGGCTCCTGGACTGGACCAGCAATATCCTTCTGTCTTTCAGAAGATCATCCGCACCGCCTCCTTTTCCCATCCCTCTTCATTTTCCCAAAGCCCTGGAAAGCCCAGGAGAGCAGTCAGGGGCTGCTGGACAAAAGAAAGACACTTCTTGCAATATGGATGGTGGGGAAGATAGGAAGAGGAAAGAGGGAATATCCCACGGCAGCAAGGGGAAGTCAGGAGAGAGACCAGGAAAGGAAGCAGGGAAGCAAGGAGCACCTCTGACACCACTTTCCAGTCCTCTTTATCCATCCAGAGCTGTTTCAATGCCCTGGTATTAAGAAAAATCTCCTACAATTAAGTCTTTCCTGCGCTATCATGTTGTCTTACAAAGCTTTTTTTAGGCAATTTTTGAAACTCTGACTGCATTGTTAGGAATCTAAGGCATGTTTTTCTTACGAATCTCAGGTTCCACTCAATATGAGAGATGTTTCCAGTGAAATGCTAGATGCTGTCTATGAAGAAATTATAACCAATCATTTATTAATTTAGTAATTATTAGTAATCATATTAATCAGTGATCATATTAATTAGCAATCATACAGCAGCAGTCACTTTTGTCTCATTTGGACTGATTCCAAAGCTGATCCAAGTCCTTGAGCTCCAGTCCCTGGACATGCAGGTCTAGATAAAGTCTAAAAGGCAAATGTGGTTAATTTGCTGCTTGTGTTTATGCTGCGAGAATTAAAAAAAAAAAAAAGGCTACAACATGATTCTATAAGCCCTCTTTCAAAGCCGTCCATTAGGTTAGCTCCTTCCCAGAGCTATGGAGTACAAAGTGTTGTGAAGTACAAACTATGACACCAAATACAGTTTATTAACTCCATAAACGTAGCTTTCAATTTTGTAAATTTTATAAGGGCTATATGTTCTACATTGAGCATTACACTGGGCAAACTGGAAAACCTGAGCTCAGACATAAACTTTTCAGATTAGCTCTAGCCCCACTCCGTTCAAATGGGCTGATAGTAAAAAATGAGACTCACTTTCATTAAACCATCAAATTCCTCCTCTGCTCTACCAAGACATGACATATATATGGCTCATTAATAGGCATATTGCAAGAATGATTACAGATCAGGATCATATTCTTGTATTAAGATTGATACAGAGGCTAAGCCAGTACTGCTCAGATGTTAATCACCATAGATATTTCAGAGAGAAAAGAAAACCAAGACTGTCCTTTAAAACCCCTGCACATATAGTCCCTGCACCTGTCAGGGTCTTTGGTTCAGTGAGGCAAATATCCTTCATCTCGAGGATTATTTATTGGTTTTTAATATTCCTGAGTTGCATAACAGAGAGATGTCTACTAATACTCTAGAGAAAGCAGGATTTCTTGTGAATTTTGTACACATAATTTCCTTTGGGAAGTGCTGAGTACAACACCTCCTTGAAGGACTCTGCGGAAAATTCGTGTAAATAAGGCAAAATGGATCCATGGCTCCAGCCTGTAGTTATCTTGTGAGAAGTGTTTCTTTGAAACAAAAGCACTGAGGGTTTAAAATGTGGATATTTTCTTTACTCACAGAGGGTCACAGTAAAACAAAAAGACTTACTGGTGCCTGCTCATAAGACGATTGATCAAGGTGTTCACAGAGATAAAAATTTGCCTTTCTGGTACCACAGAGAAGAATTCTCCACACTTTGCAATGCTGCATGCAGATTCAGTTTGGACTAACAAGAGTCCATCCATCTGATCCATGAAGGACCTTCTAATAGCATCATCATCTGGAGCACTACATGCTATATACACCCTCTGCTTATACCTTCTGATCAGAGGTTTGTGCCAGTTGATGTATAATTATACTGACCTCTGCAGTGATCCTTCCTGAGCTTGCTCCTCTATGAACTGATGACTTCAAAAGTTCATCATGAACAAGCCCCATTCACCCCATACAGCCAAAATATCAAGCTCTGCTGGTCAAGAGCAGATTTAATGCTGTCCTGTACAGTGTCTCAGCAGTGACAATGTGACTGTGCTTTTCCAATGTACTTTCCAAACAAGAGTATCCATGTTATCTCACAGATACAAATGAAGTCTATGGGTTTCAGAGCTTTAATCAGAATTTCAGTCTTTCTGCTTAGCATCTACGTTATTTAAATCTCCCTGTAGGAGAAAAGTTTGCGGTGTTATACATCTATCCATACAGGGTCTGGAGCACAAGTCTTATGAGGAGCGGCTGAGGGAACTGAGGTTGTTTCATCTGGAGAAGAGGAGGCTGAGGGAAGACCTTATCGCTCTTTACAACTACCTGAAAGGAGGTTGTAGTGAGGTGAGTGTTGGTCTCTTCTCCGAAGTAACAAGGGATAGAATAAGACAAAATGGCCTCAAGTAGCGTCAAGGGAGGTTTAGATCGGGTATTAGGAAATAATTCTTCACCGAAAGGGTTATCAAGGATTGGAACAGGCTACCCAGGGAAGTGATGGAGTCACCATCCCTGGAGGTATTTAAAAGACGTGTAGATGTTGCACTTAGGGACATGGTTTAGTGGTGGACTTGGCAGTGTCAGGTTAATGGTTGGACTCGATGACCTTAAAGGTCTTTTGCAACGTAAACGATTCTATGATTAGATGGTTCTATGACTTCTCCTTTCTGACTTTGCCCTGATAACCAGAATTTTTATGGAAGATACTGGTATTCCATGCTAAGTCTCTAAATGAAGATGACAACAATTTTTTAATTTCTTTTTTTTTTTTTGATGGAAAAATAAATACTCAGCTGAATTTTAACAGTTTCACAGGGACTCTCTGTCTTCCTTCTTTCTTTTAAAATTTTCTTTGGAAAATCAAACGCCTGAAGCTTTCAATGATTCTCTGAATATCAATATTTTTTGAGGACATTGACCAAAGTTATCTGTTTTCCAGCACTTTACAGACAAAAAAAATCTTCCCCTGTGTTAGATAGCTTTCCACTCAAATGGGTGGGTAGGTGAAGCGATGGACTGTGCACTGTCTGGGACATGCACTCTTGGCTTGACTAGGAAAGGTGGTGACATCTTTTACAAAAGGAGTTTGAAGTTTGTTGTAATCGATAGGAGTCTTCTCACTGACATCTTGTCTGCTGAATGCAAGTGCAATTGTTTTTATTACTTAATCTGAAGTTTGTGTGTCCACTGGGTGCATAAAAAAAAAAAAAAAGTGGTTTTGTCTTTCTTCCTTACCCATTCCATCTGTAGATACACCTCCGTCAACAGAAATGACTGAATTTTTGGACATATATTGTCAAGCAGGATGTCTCAAATGATTGCTTATTTCTTCCCATCTTCCTTAAATGGAAAAATAATTTAAAAAACCCAACAAATCAAACAACTGAATGGTATAAATTCAAAGGCAAGGAACATTGTGAATCGTACAAAGAGTGTATCAAAAAAAGAACTTATTTCATGAGGAACCATATGTCTACTTTTTGCTAAAGATTCCTCAAATGAAAGCAATGAAAGTACAGACAGGTCTTGAGCTTCTGGAGCAGAGCAAAACTTCCATATCTGTTGTAAAAACAGCTAAAAAGATAAAAGCGAAGAAAAATCGCTATCTTATTTTATTTTATTTTATTTCAGGAAATATTTAAGAGAGACCATTAAATTCCTAAGAGAAAATTCCTATTGAATTTTACATAGGTATTTGTTATTGCTGTATGGACAAAAACCATAGCTTATACTTTTTCAAAAATTATTTAAAATTACAAGAGACTGGGAATTTTTGTATTTAGGCTGTGTAAAGATCCTGTATCTCTACACTTCATTTACTGGTGGGCAAGTTGAATCAAAACTCAAGATTTTGTCTCTAATACGACCTCAAAATCTTCAAGGCAACAGATACATCCTGAGTTTTGTTACATCTAACAAAATTCCTTCTCACAGCTTAAATCCCTGTTCTTAAAATCCTGCCTGGAGACCAATGCAATGGAGAAAAATGAAATAGAATAATGCAAAAATCCATATTTAGGACAAATAAGTGAATCCTCAGAGGGGGTAAGCAGGTACAGAGGAGCTCTCCTGATTTACACCAGCTGAGCGTCTGATGTCAAATATCAGTAATGAAGTCACCAAGCCAAATAATGCACCCATCCTATTCCCTTATAATCATTCCAGTGCCCCTTACAGCTGTTTCCAACTGTGTCTCTGATCTCCTTGCTAAGACGTTTAAATCTCCTGTTTCATTTGCATGGTTATCCAGTGAAATAGCTCCTAGTGCTTCTTTTCTTGTTTGCAAAACTGAAGAGGGGGGCGAGGGAGAAAGGGAAGGTGGGGAGATGTAGAAATGTGAGGATTTATCTACATGCAGGGAAATTATTCAAATCTGACAACTTACTTTTGTTCCACGAGAGACTAGCTTAGAGGCTTGGACTCTCACAGGAGTAGATAGCCTTTTTTCTCAAGTCTTGACATAATTACTATTTCATCCCATCTTGTTTGGCATCCAAGTGTTGCGCTGCATTGCCTTACCATGGAGCTGGCTGCACTGGAAGGACCATGGCTTTGTTTGTTGACAGCGGCATTTTTCTAACCCATGAATAGATTTTCAGGTCAGCAGATCAAGAACTCTGCAGGAAAATTATCTGCAGGGCAGTTGGGTTGTGGAACAAAGATTAAGACCCAGCAGAGAACCGGAAAAAGAGGTCTTGTGACGGGGACATGAGAGTAACTTGGCTAGTCCACATCAAAGATCCATTTAGCCTAGTGATTAATTGTGGCCAGAGCGCCAAAGGAAAAACAAAACAAGCAGAACAACAAAGATTGGTGTTTCCCTGGCTTATTCCCCTACTTTCCTGTGACTTGCAGCTCAGAGGAAGCCCATCTTTATTTAACATTCCCTGATGATTTCTTGCCATCTATTTATCCTACTGGTTTTTTAAACCTGTGTAAGATTTAAGTGTCATCTTGTCATCACACAGCAATGAATACATCAGTTTATTGACATAATCTTTGAAGAAATAGTCCTTTTGATTGTTTCAAATCTGTCTCTTGAGCTTTTTATTTTGTGATTTGTGGTCCTTTCACCAGGGGAGAGAGCGAATGGTCATTCCCTGTCTACCTGGTTCCCTCTTTGCCCTCTGCACCCCCCTTTCTAGGCTGAGTTGGTCTACTCAATTTGTAGTTCTGCAATGAAGAAAGGGGACAATGCACTGGAAGCAAGACAGCTTGTAGGACTTAAGAGACAAACTTTTCATGGTGGTTCAGTGTCTATAAAGAAAGTGTATAAATTGTTCAATGTCAAGCCCTAAAACCTGAATTAGTATATTAACTTCTGCTTTTACCTTTTGCTCTCCATTTCACATATTTTCCAGCCCATCTTTTCCTCTTACTTTTGATTCCTTGTCTCCTTCTGCTTCCACAACTCTCAGTACCCTTTTCTCCTGGAAAAATTATCCAGCTTACTTGTTTCTTGCTTTCCTCCTACAGCACCCATTGAATTACAACTTGAACAAGTCTCCAGTGCTCTCTGTACAATGATGGCTGCATCTGATCTTGTAAAATTACTTGAAATAAAGAAAACAAAATGAAATAAATAATAAGATGTAGAAAACAAATTGATTGCAAGCACCACTCCCATATACTCTATTCACTTTCCCATCCTCTTCCAAATTCTGGCATTTCTGCCAATTCCGATTTGTTATTTTACTAAGTCAGAAATTTGAAATCCTGTGTTTTCAAGGCAATTGCAACTCCATAGAGCACTGATTTCTGTAACCAATAAGAAGTTCAATCCATGTGGTTTCCAAATACCGTGTTCATATATATCATAAGATACTTGGCATATAATTGTGGCCGCATTTGTTTGGGAGAAATCTGCTAACAGCGTATATCCTGCAGCATCCTAAATTCCTTTCACACTACACCTCAAGGCATGCAACATCCATTCTCAGAGTGATGCAATAAAAACATCATTTTCTCCATAAGGCAAACCTCACATTGGAAAAAGTAAAAAAATACTCATGTCTTAGGGCCATGGAGGCATCTCGTGGGATCCTGAGAAGTTGAAACTGTGATGTAGTGTGGATTAGACAGTTTCATTTTGAGGAGGTTTGTCCTAAACTGTGCAAGCACAAGCCATTTCTGGGCTACCTGATCTCAAAACCAGGGACCACGCCTTTACCCTTTCTTGTTTAGTACCGTAAATAGATTTTCGATGGTTAAGATCAGAATAAGTCTTTATGCTTACCTCAGTGGATAGTGGTTTTGGAGAGGAAAAAAAATAAGTTTTCCTTATGAGTGTGCTGAATTGTTGCACTGGAGAAAATACAGCCAGCTGATGCATTGTTTTTTAATTCTAAAGGAGCAAGCAGCATTGAGCTTTTTTTCTGCAAACAAGCAGCAGCATGTCTCCAGCATGCAAGGAAGAGAGGTGTTGCTGACGCACACGCCACAGCACATCGCTAACGGGACACTGGAAAGTCCATTCTCTTCTCTTGCTTTTGTCTTCAGTGGCACTGCCTTTTAAAGAAGTAAATATTAATCAGGCACATACTGATTACAAAGGGAAGTACTCCTGCAAGAAAAAAAGAAAAAAAAAAGGAAAAAATGTCAGAGAAAGGGATGTACGCTATTTACTCCCACAGCTACAAATCGGCATCGAATTGGAGTCTAAGAAGGGTATATTAACATTCAGCTGGCTGTTACTGCAAGCCATAATAGACATGAGCATTGACTAGATCCAATATTAGTGATGGTACTGGGAAACCATCCTTGCTTTTGGCTGCCTGAAGGCAGTAGTGATCCCCTGCTTGTCCTATCTGTCAGTCTATTTGATCTCCAAATGAATTGCTTTTGATAACAGCTATATAAATGCAGAACTGTTCCGCTGGGCCTTCTTAAATGAGACTCCTCTCTTTCATCTCCCAGTCATTTCAAAAAGCAGATAGACTTGTTAGAGGTTTTTAATGCAATGATTTATGTTTTATCTTGCCTGGTTTGAGGCAGCATTTATTTAGCACTAAATTCTTCCCAAGCCTATATGTGAGGAAGAAATGCCTCAATACAATATTTGGGACTTAAAATAGTGTGTCTATGTGCATATGTGCACGTGTGTGTGCGCACGCGTGCTGTGCTTCATCAGAGAGAAATAAATGCTACACTTCCTTTTTAGGAATTCAATGCTCCAATTCACTTGGCTCATTGCACCTCCAGCCAAATTAAGAGAAACAGGAAAGAAGCAATATTTAAAAATCACCTAACTAGAAGCGTTCAGTCTAAGGCAAATAACAAACACTCTGGAGAAGAAGAGAGTAAGGGAAATGATGTAACTATTTGGTTCAATAAAAAGAAAATCCCTGACTCTCTTTAAGTTGTTAACATTAGCAAAAGTCCACTATAGGAGTAGGTTGTCTATCTTTCTCATTTTTAACTTTCTTCTTGTTGCTGAATGACCATTTGGTTCTAAAGACCAGGTGAAGAGTTGATTTTTAAGACTCTTATGTTCACTCTTAAAAAAAAAAAAAATACTTCTACTGATATATGTAAAATGGAAAGAATTTATGTTCTTTGGCGTAATGTAGGAACATTCATCCCAACTGTATGTGAAAGAATGAGATAAAATTTCAGACTTGGACATAATTTTTTTCCTTTGTTTTACTGTAATAATGTTTACATTGGAGGTACAACTTAGCCTATTTATACCAATTGTGAAAGCTTAGGTTATGATAGGACATGCACAAAGCATGGAAGATAAATTTCTTGAAAGAAAATTGACCTAAATATCTCTGGAACAGGGAACCTATGCTCTAAAGAGACTAATTTTTGAAAGCAGTATAGCCGGCTGGCCCACCACTGTGTTACATAGCATATCATTCTCTCTAATGAGAAATAACAGATATATTTAAAAACCTTCTTTCTGCCATGGAAATAAATAATACAATAAAAGAAGTTAAATGAAAAAAAAGGAAAATATATGTAATTTAAATCATCTGTTTAAAATTAGGTAGTACATTAGATGCAACAAGGAACTGAGCAGTAATAGGAAAATTAACATATTTTTCTTTGAAATGACAAAGCTCATTTTTTTTCTTGAAAGGAAAAAGGAGATTGGGAGATTTGGGAGAGGAGAGATTGGATTCTTCTACATCTCAAATTGGGTCTGAAGCATGAGGATGCTGTACAGGAGACTTTCCAGAGATTAGTTATTAGGAAAAAATTTTTTACACTGAGGGCGGTGGAACACTGACCCAGGTTGCCCAGAGAGGTGGTGGATGCCCCATCCCTGGAAACATTCCAGGCCAGGTTGGCCGGGGCTCTGAGCAACCTGATCTGGTTGGAGATGTCCCTGCTCCTTGCAGGGGGGTTGGACTGGATGAGTTTTGAATGTCCCTTCCCACCCAAACCATTCTGTGATTCTATGACTATTCATCCCTCAAAGTTTGGACACATGTTTTGCAGTGGAGCTCAAGAGACATCTATTTCTTACCATTAGATACAGAGACAATTTAAGGATGTTCAACTAAATCAGACTTCCACCTTTCTTTTCTCTTTCTGGTGCTACTTCAGTTAGTTAAAAAAGCTAAGTATTATCTGGGACAATAAAAGAGAAATTTTGAATAGCCTGATGGTTTAGGGAGTATCCTGACAGCTGTCTCCAGCTCAGTTAACACAGGTTCATTGAGATCATCTGTCCTACTGGTTCCAGGTTTTGTAGATCCTTTCCCAGCTTTATGTCACAACTGTAGCTTTGTTCTATTAAATTCTGGGTGAATGGTCTATAAGTGGCAAGCAGAAGAAAATTAATTTCCTCCTTTTGCTTTTGTTTGTGATGCCTAAATCTATTCTGGAAAACAAAAAAAAAACAAAAACCAAACAAACCAAAAAACCCACCTCATCAATGTGGAATACTGTTTTTTATTTTTTTTTTTTTTAATGTTTGTAAGAATTTGACAAATTTAACCCACATCCTCAGATTGTTTCCACTGTCTTGGATTTCCACTTTCTAGAAAATAAAGAATTGAATGAAGCTCAGCTCTACTTGGTTTATTTAATTAGCAGGGAAAAAAAAAATCAGTGCCATTCTACAGTTTTCATGATATAGCATATATCATACATGCTTTTGAAGATGTTTGGAGATATGTCCCTTAGCTTAGGTGCCAAATGTCCAAAACCAATTGTACTGGTATTGCCTGTAAGGCGGCTGGTGGCCACCTTCCCAAGTGCTGCACAACAAGACCTCTGAGGTTGAAACGTTGGAGACACTGCAACTCCTGGAAACTGCAGCCTGGTAGATCAAATATCCAATACATACTCATCTTCCTGGTATAAAATACTTCCAAACATGTAAAACAAATATGTAAAGAAATAGCAAATTGTGTTTCTTTGGATATCATAAATCTAGCAATTTGCTATTAATATTAAAATGTAGTTTCCTGCCAAAGGATACTTGAAAATGCTGTCAAAGATTTACATGCCTAGATTGTATTTGTATTTATATTTGTATTTACATATGTAGATGCTATTAAAGAAAAAAATCTCCAGAATTAAAATTCAAAAGGCATTTTTTTTTCTACATTCCATTATGAACAGTATAAATTGCCAAAATATAAAAGTAATATTGAGTGAAGGATTTTAGACATAAATGTGTGTTCTCAGACATCTCATCCTTCCAGAATGATGTAAAGGAGATTGATGTAAAAAATAAACAAAAAGTTTCACTAAGTTTAAGTGTCCTGATTCTGCTTTTATCAAAGTTGGGAAACTTTTTAATATACTTCAGAAGGAATAGCATTGATGGAGTCTATCAAATTAATTTTAATCTAGATTTATATATACAAATACGTTTTCTGAATATTTTTCTGAGTTAAGAAGTCTATAGAACAGTCCCATCAATTGACATTTGTTTCATGAATGGAGAAATACCTGCATGTCAAATGCAACTACTGCAAGGAACATCTGTCCAGAAGTCGGCAGAATACTTTCTGCTTCTCTTTTCACCTTAAAAGAGCTGTATTATTTTCATTTGGAAATATTTTAAAAAAACCCATTTTTTTCTAAATACTGTTCTTCTTAAGGAATAAAACTGAATTTATAATCATGCTTTTAAAAAGTATATGCTTTTAAAAAAAATCAATTTTTTTACAGAAAAAAAAAATTCTATTTTGAGTGCCCAGGAAGAGTACTGGAAGAGATCTAAAATGTGTGTGGAAGAAAAATAAAAAGCCTGCAGAGAAAATAATTTCAGTCTCTGTAAAAAAAAAAAGTTCTCGTTGCTACTCTTACTTACCTTCCACTTACAGTAGTTAGATAAAAGTATTTTGTCTCCTGAACATACCAGTGCTCTTCAAGTTAGCAGCAAGTATAGCTTTCTAGCAGATGCTCCATTGATAGGATGCATTTGGTCCTGTAATCTGCTTTAGAATGTGAACAGCTACACTGTCTTTGATTCAAGTGCTGATTTTGGTGTCTCTTCTTTGAGTCACGTTGTACAAACTAGACTCACTCCTAGAGGGAGGAAATTATTTATCAGTAATTGGATCTATCAGGGTCTCTAGCCCAGGCAACTGTACTGCATTGGGAATGGTGTCAGACTCAAAAGGCAGCTAAGTAGACAAGCTAAGATGGTGGTGGTGAAATCCTGGCCTGGGAGGTCAAAGAAAAGCTCTCCTGGACTTGACTGGCTTTAGACATTTAGCCCAGGTCTTCAGTGTTTTTTTTTTTCAGTCTATGATTTAGATCAGTGGTAAATCTGCAAAATAGACAAATTTTAAAAATATACTTCAACGAATGGAATAAAAAGCCAAGGTTTTGAACTTTAGCTAAAGTTAATATACAGATGTGGTCTACAGAAGCTGAGTCAAAATCTACCCTCAGTGTCCTTGATCCGAGTAACTCTTCTGATTTCCGCTTTGACTTTCACTGCTGCTATTGAAGGCTATTGAAGTCTATCACCCCCGTAAGAACTAGATCCAAATATAATTGAAACTAGTAATAATACCCTTACAAATTCTTCCCATCTTTGGATCAGAGAAATCCAAAAAGCATAGGCTATGTGTGTGCTATAAAAGGAAATAATTCCAGAAAACATTCCCAAGCCTTGAAATTCCACTGCTGACAATAGTAAATTGTTACAGTGGTGGTAACTCAGGATTCTTGGACCAGGAATCACTTCCAACAAGTATTTTGCAGTGTTTTCAAGATCAAGAGCTCTTATTATGGATGTGGCCAAACATGGTAAACTGGCTTCAGGGATAGTGAACGGTCAGCATATGTTTAATTTACCATTAGATATATCACCAGGATTGCTCCAGGAGGAGGACATGGGGGATCTGGATGCTTCCATTGGTCTTGTATAATTTCAAAGGAAAAAGTAAAGTTTAAAATCCATATGTAATATCTACAAAGTATGAGGAAGGTGATATCAAGGTGAAACTTCTGCTGTTCACAAAGTTTAGCATACAGAAGACAAAACAGAGACTTTCGAAAAGTTTAAAATTATTTAAGAGTAATGATGTGGAAGCATTATTAATCACTCTTGACAGATGAGAAACTACAACACAGAGAAACTACAAACCAGGATTTTATATTTTATTTATGTATACAGATATTTATATATATGTATATAAATTTATATATGGGAGCTCCTGCTGCTATAGAAGACTCAGTGTAACTGGGCGAGTTTCTGAAGAGCAGAGTATGCTGAAAACATGGCCTTAAGCATCACAATAAAAGCTGAGTGCTGTTGATGGCAGTAGAAAAACATTAAAATGTTCCATTTGAAATGTCTTCTTGTTGAAAAATGTTTCTTAAATTAGAGTTTTCTATAGAAAACGTTTCTTATGAGAAAAATGGTTTGCATTTTTGGCAACCAAAAATTGGCCAGAATTCAGGGGTTTTTTTTTCCCCAACTTTTGGCTTTCTGACAAGATTTTAAATACTTTCAAAGGCAAGGCTATCTGAAAATGCAGAATTTCAAGTTTTTCTCTAAATGTTATTTTAGAATAAAACACTTTTTCTGCCTTCTGAATATTTGGCTTTTAGGAAGGAAGTACATGAGTTAGTTTGCTTTAAAGCCTTATCCAAAAACTCATGGACATTTTAAGACCTATTTAAGACCTAATTACACTCCCAAGGTGCCATGGTGACAAAACTATGAATTACACTCGGCTCTTCCAAATAGAAGGTCAACACCTTTCTTTTGGTAGGTACCATCCGTCTGTTAAAGCAGAAGTTCTGATGCAATTTCCCATGGATGCTATGGAGTAGAAAAACAGGAATAACAATTCATGGTTTTATTCTTCTCTTGCCCAGTGCAATAGCGCAAAGCACCTTCTCAGGGGAATTCTCATATGTGACATTTGTAAATGCCCTTTTTTACCAAGAGAAGAGCAGTGGTATTTTTTTTGTTTGGTTTTACTTTCATTCTGTAAGGGGTTCAGGCAGCTAATTTTGCGTTAGAGCAGGAAGCAGGAAAAAGAAAGGATGCAGCACTCCAATATTTCCCTCTGTATAGCATCACTTATTAAAATCCTGTTGTCCTGACCATTGTTGTTGCCATTGAAGTCTGGTTTATTTACTTGAAAATCTGATTTGTTTCATTTTATTACTGTGTTTGCGAAGTAACTGATATCAGATTCTGCAGGAAAGAGCTGCCATTTACCAGCAGGCTGTGATGGCTCTGACGCGGTCTGCAGGACCGGCTCCGAGGCTTGCTCTGCCCCGGGGGCTCTCGCAGAAATAAGATTACTGGCAATAACTGCTTCAACTGCTTTGAATAACAGACACAACTCAGAGAGCATAAAATTAGCATAAACACAGCATCAGTGTGTTCCCTTGGCGGATACGAGACAGGCAGGATATGGAAAATTGACTGAAATGGGGTCAGGCGTTGCTGAAATCTGAAAGGCAGGAAGCGCCGCTGAGCAGAGAGGTGGTGTTGCAGCTAATAAATAAATAAATAAAATGCTAGGCATGAAGTTTTAATGATAACGCATTCAGAGGGGTGGGTATTAAAAATGCAGCACCCATGACAGAACACCCTAAATGTTATCTTTCCAGGCAAATTACTCTTCACCATCCTTTGGCATTGTGCTCCTGATTGGGTGGAGGGAGGGGGCAGAAATAACAACAACAGCAATTTCCTGTAACAAATTTCCTGGCTTGGGTTTTTTTTTTTGGGGGGGGGGAAAGAGAAAAAGTGGAGGAAGGGCACATTGTGATAATTTGAGACGGATGCCCTAGATTTGTTAATGAGTGGTAGTGAGTATTTTGCAGCACTCCTATCTCTTTATATTTATCAAATATTAAAATGGGAGATTCTTACTGACACATTCAATAAAGAAGTACATTAAGAGGGGGAGGCACAGCAGCTCTGATTTTGCAGTTTTAATAATGAGACATTGCAGATACCACTTGCAACAGCTACCCGTGGAGCTCTGCATATCCAAACCTTCAGACCTGTTTGTACAGAGAGCTGGAACTAGCACATACTTAAAATCAGAAGTTCCTCAGAAACCCAAAGTACTGAAAAAGACCCATAGTGAGCATGTTTATCTCATAACCAGCATGAGATTTGGGATATTATTTTCAAAGCATCCTCCTCTCCTTTGAAGGAAAGATGTCAGAGGAGAGTAACCCATGTTGATGGAGCACAGGTTGTTTTCAATCAAGAAAGAAAACGTTTATGACTCTGCTTCTGCTTCTCACTGTTGGGAGTTTGTCCTTCAGATGAAATGGGGACTCTCTCAAAGTCTCAAGATCAAAGCCTTTTATTAAGCCAACTTACAAAGTAGAGACAGGGACCCACTTTCAGAAAAGTACTTTAACCCAACATACTTCCGAATAATACAATATTTCATGTTTCAACCATCTTTAGCCAATGACAAAGAAAATCTTAATTTCTTTTTTTTTTTCCTAAAATTCATTACAAGTAGTTCAGGAAGGTTGTGTATCTTCCTTTCTCTCTTTCTCCTCCTTTCCTTCACTTTCTCTCTTTCTCTTTCTCCACCCTTGCTCTCTCACTCCCTCTCTCATGCAGGTTTCTGAAGGCCTTGATAGGGAAAGATAAGGTGTCATTCAAATATTAAGCTTTGCATGAAAAATTATCTGTTGAAGATCAGGAATGTTACATGAGGTTTCCACTGCCACAAGTGGTACAGAGGATGAATGGAAACATCCAGGAGTCGGTAGCTTTTGGGACAGTTAACTGTGGAGAAAAGTAAAGGAGAAGAAACTCCAGATGAAAGAAAAGTATGGCATTTTTTGACTGAAGTCTGCAGTAAATTACATAAGGAAGTGAGATACAGAGAGAGTTGTGGAGTGAGTTTTAATGTTCTTGTCATTAATATTTTATCTTTTAAAAAATTATTATTTTCATGACCTTTATAATTTCCTGAACTGAAACAGGGTCAGAAAAGACTCTGAGAGAAACAGCACTGCTAGCCTAGCCAGCAGTTGCCTTAGACAAAAAAGCCTGCTGTTGTGAGATTTCAAGGCCAGCAAAATTTATGAGCAAGCTTTGGATGTGAAATGAAACTCTTGACAGTGTGCCCTTGTCTATAAAAATAAGCACTAATGACCCTCCCTCCTTCGCTGGCAGATCCAAAGGAAAGGGCAAGTTTAAAAAGGCCCGGGAAACTAAACTACTTTTTCACCCTTAAAGGTGGTCCTTTCAGGTCAGAGGGAAGACACGTGGTAGAGAAGCATGGGTATAACATGCCTGGGGAGAAATAAAAGACTTTGTTCTCCCCAAGGCATCAATCCAGCATCTCTCACCAGCACCACATTCGTTAAACAAATAAGCAGAAGAATGTACCAGAAGAACATGCAAGGAAAAGCAAATCAGACTTATAAAACCCCTTGGAGTCCAGTCACGATTTTCCTATGGAAAAAAACCCCTTAATTCCAGTCTCCTTTTCACAAAGGACCTTTTTCTTTCTTTCTATTGGGGTTAGCCAGCATTTAATTGATTTATTCAGGAATATAATTGATTCTGATGACAGTGGCAGGACTAAGCCCTCAAAGACTGTAGCTTACTGGCATGCAGGCTATCATGGTCCTCATTCATTTAGCTTAACTGCAGCTCCTGCGTCAGATGCATTGTTGCCCTAGGCTCCCTCCGTAATCCGTGGAAATAGATAGGCTTCTCCAGAGAGTGGTGCACATCTAGCCTGGGCTAAATTGCTATCTGACAGTACTTTTTTCAGTGACTGGAACTGGAATCTAGGATGACTGTGTGGGATACTAGTCAAGCACTTAGAGTTCAGTTTACACAAGGAAATACAATCTTAATTGCCCAAACTGTCTCATTGTCTCTTACTACTTCCCTATTTCCACTTGATACTCTCTTGTACCAAACATGGATCAAAAGCTTTGCAAATCAGAAATTGTGGTTGTTGGTTTGAGGGTTGGTTTGTTTTGTTTTTTTTTTGACTCCTGGCATCACATGTCAGAATCCTGGCCAAACACAAAAATTTGCAAGTTTTACGATCATCCTCATCTTCATTGCATTGACTTCTCGTGTGTATAAATACAAATTTGAATGATTCCTCTGAAAATTAGAACTCAACTGAGAAGATGCTGAAAGTGAAATCATCCATTTTCAAAAATCAGCTATATAAATGTGGAATGTGCTTCCTTTTCCCTGTCTTTCACCCACTGTGGTCATTTTTAGTATAATATTTCCTTATTCTTAAAGAAAATAAATAGACAGTTTACAGGAGATTTTAATTTTTCACTGAAATATATATTTCAATGGAAATAATATAATAAACTTCTGTTCTGTGTTATCAAGCATCTTCAAGTAAAGGTAACACCTGCTAGTCTATAATCCTCTAAATACAATCTAATTTTGATTTAGGACCATAAAAGTAAGGCTAAGAAAAAAAGATGAAATTGATTTAAAAAATTACTGTGAATATACATTTACTGAAGTGTCATGAGACTTTCATAAATATTTTTAGAAGCTGTTAATGTCACTATCTGAAATCCAGTAGATTTTACTAAGAAAACAATTCTGACTCAGACAAGAGCGACTAACCATTCTTACTTTTGGATGCTTAATTCATACACCAAGATGCCATTCCTAGAGAGACTCATTTGCATGTATTTTCAGCTCTCTTGACCCAAGATATGTACTGTTCATGGCATTAAGGCCTTATGCAAAATTTTTGCAATGCTAGAAGCTCACTTTGCTTTATTTTAATCCCCACTCAGTTTCTGGGTGTTGAAATGAATAGTTAATATTTGCAGGAGTGTTTAAACATTTTTCATTTTTAATTGGACGAATATCAAAAAAAAAAAAAAAAAAGGAATAAATTAGCCTATAAGTATTCTGAATGTTGTGCTGTATATGAATGAAGAAAATAAAAATATTTTCCTATTTCACAGGAATGCTGGGATGCTACATATAGCCATTAACAAAATAAAAAACTGTTGATGTCCTCACAAGCAAGTTCTGGAAGGCAAAATTTCATTACTATATCTCAGTTCCATTTAATGCCTAATTTCAAATGACCTGGTTAATTCCCTCAAATGTCTGCTAATCTTCCTTCATATCATTTTTCCTGCTGAAAACAACATTAGCCAACATTAGTTGGTAAGTAGCTTGGTACTAACTCACTTAGTAAATAATAGGCTTGTCCCAGACATGTAAATCAACATCTTAGTCCTGCTGGTCTTGTGATGGTAGGGTCAAGCTTTTGATTACACCTGTGTTTGGGAGAAATAAGCAGCTTTGGGTACATACTGGCATACTGCCTACTCTTATTGGATTTACGGCTTGTATCAGGTAGGCAATGAGTCATGAGCCATCACAAGCATTCAATTTTTAATTTAGTCTTTAGAGCTGAAGTCTATGGCAATACAAGCTACCTATTCCATGTTTAGAAATCAAGTGTAAGCGGGGAGAGGCATAGGATTCTGCTAAGAGTCATATAGCAGAGATACAAATAAAACAGTTACTTGCACTATTTAAGCAATGTTGAAAGTCCACCAAAACAAGGACATTAACAAAAACAACAAGAATTGAATGTAGCCCAACATTATAATGCGAAATAAAAGTAGCATTAGTTTATCTGTTATTTACTGAACCTTTGTTTAACTGTATTTTGTCCCAGATATGTCCCATTTATTAATATACAGATTAAGTTCTTTTTCAACCCATCAAATGATAAACATCTCACTGCAAATTTCCAAAAGTTCTCATTATCATTGCTAACTTTTCCAGAAACTTCAATACCAGCTTTTGCCTGCATTTATTCCATTGCCTATTCCTTACAGACTTCTAGAAATTTTGGAACAGGGATGAAAACAGAGACATTGTACTATGAGGTTTAGCAGACAAGCTCAGGAACTCTAACAACAGTATCTTTGAAGCTACTGTAATAGTGCCAAGAGCATCTTATTTAATGGCATTTCTGATACAGATCAAATAGGGTAGCTATTAAAAAAAAAGAAAAAAAAAGCAGTTAAAATAATGTTTTCACTAGAGATAGTTGGAACAGCAGAGAGAAACTCTTTATTTCTGAAGTTATGTTTTTCTACTTCAATCAAACTTTTATGGGTGCATCATAGTCAGCAATCAAAATTCCTTCCAACTTCTTGTGGGGAA
This sequence comes from Tetrax tetrax, assembly GCA_009806455.1. Classification (NCBI taxonomy): domain Eukaryota; kingdom Metazoa; phylum Chordata; class Aves; order Otidiformes; family Otididae; genus Tetrax; species Tetrax tetrax. Next base: position 55,082 of record WHYT01015525.1, on the reverse strand, counting down.
AAGAAGACTGAACCTGAATTTAACCTGAATTCACACTACTGGAGTTCCACCAGGAACTTTAAGTTAGAAAGAAACTGTTAGCTCATAAACAGTACCATCAGGTGGGATTCAGCTGCCCACAGGTAGGTTTCTGCAGATCGGACATCCATGTTTGACTGCAGCTGTATCCCAACAGCCTTGAGAGTCAATGGATAGAAGCAAGAACTTGCATTTCTTTTTGTGTTAAGGTATTTCCAAAATACATCAGATGAACCACACTTAGTTTTCTGCACTGAGTATGAGGAGAGCCTTGGCTGCCCTGCTCAGCCGTAGCTCCTGCAGTATAGTGATGGGAAGGGAATCCCACTGTTGTTTCTGATGCTAACGAGTGTCAGGCTTAAACCAATGGCTCAGGCATTAAATTCTTACTTCAAAACATTGTCCTCCTTAAATTCTGGCCACACAGATTTCTTTAGCTAATTTAAAAATGTGGTGTTTAAATAGAATTTTAATCTCCAGGGTTTTTTTCTAAAATAAATAAAGAGAAGTAAAGGTATTTGGAGAGGATGACTGATACCAGGATAAGTTAGACAAAATGCTTTCAGTAAGTGCCTGTTTCTTTCCGTTGACCCTAACAGGGTGCTGGTGGAGAACTTTGCTTGGAAATCCTAATTTTAAACACAGACTAAAATTAACCAAGTTTAATGTCATTGCTCAATTCAGTGGGGATAGCTTAGGTCTGAATATCTTTAGTTCTTCTTCTACCACCACAGCAATGTTCTACCGCTTGTGGTAAAATAAGAAATGAAGCCCAGGGCATCACACAAATCATTACTTTGTGTGCTTTGAAATACAAGATGCTAACTGTCAGGATGCATAGATATTGATCAAATGAATAAAAATGGAACAAATTTAAGTACTTTTTTTTTGTTCTTGTAGTTAACTTTGTTGCTAAATTTCATGACTCTCTGCAAGTTTGCTGAGATCTGAACTGGTTGTTTCTATATGCAAAAAGATTGACTCATGCCGAGGCTCTTACATATTTTATTATTTATTTTCTAGTAATTAGTCTGAACCACTGACTCAAACAGAACTAGCCAAGTGAAAAAGAAAATATAACAAAGTCCCCCAGTATGTTGTCTTTGCCTAGGGCAATAAGCAGCTGACGGCTAATGGGACAGATGATGCTCCTCTTCTCAGTTCATCCATTTAGCTGCTTGTTTAAGACACAAGAATGCCTATGTGCCTTGACCCACACTTTGACATTTGAAACTTTCATATGTGTTCTTGCTAAAGCTGGACAGATATTTTTCCTGACTTTGGGTAAACACTGATTTTTCAGCAAAACTCGAAAACTGAAGTATTTTGCTTTGCAAATATAGATGTGCTACCTTACAAAATTAAGTTAGATACCCCTTCCTCTCTTTCTCTGGTGGTTACAGGGCTAGCTGTGTCTCTAAATGCACTGCAAGCTCCTCTCCTGGAAAAGCAAAGAAGTAGCAAATGGCAATCCATCGTCAGCAAATGTGGGAGATGCAGGATGGAGTTAAGGAGGAGAGAGCAATATGAGTTCTGTAAGGGATGGTGACGTGCATTAATGAGGTTATACAAAGTGAAATAGCTTGGGAGTGGGGCAAGACTAGCACCATACACCCAGGAAACAACTAGATAACGACAACTACAGTTGCTTCTGGTATCAAGTTTCCTCTCCTGAGACAGATGTCAATCATAGGTGTATAAATTGTCTACTATAGATACCTCTGTCCTCTTTGGGAACTAGCCTAGATTAGATGCCTGTGTTTAAAATAGGCAACGTTTGATGACATTAATCTGAATTTTAATGTTTTCTATCAAAGTTAGGTAATGATCTGCAATCTGGAGCCATAGATGTCTAGTAATTTAACAGAGTACAGTTAAAGTTACTGAGTGAAAAAGTGTGGATTCTCCCTTAGGCTCTTAGTTTACCAAAGGTTTTAGACACTGAAAGAAATTCCACTACTATTGCTTATCTAAATAATAGCTAAGCATAACTACTAGAAGATGGTTTATATTAACAACTTCAAGGCATAGTGCTTCTTCAAAACACATCAATTTTTCCCACTACACAAGTCACGTCCTAACTTTTTTTCCTACTCCCTGCCCTCTGGTACAAGCCAGTGCTGTTCCTTAGGTCAAACTGAGAGAAAATCTGACGGGAGGAATCAACACTGATTTCCACACTAACTGTGTTTATTTCTATTCATTCCCTTGGGGACTTTGAGGTTTGTCTGTTTCGTTTTCTTCTCTTCTCATTTTCTTTCAAGGAACTTTACTGCTGCCTGTAAGGGACACAATCCAGCTTTGGTAGCTGGCGATGGAAGCTCGGCGGCTTCCTCAAAATGTTGGAAATTCTTTACTTTCCAGAATATTTGTTTAAGAGAAATGAGTTTACACAACTTGCACCGATTGCTTCCTACACAGAAGTATTTGCAACCCGCAGGTACAAAATACCTTTCAGTCTCTCTTCCAGAGCTCCAGTACTCTCCTCAGTGTACAGACTTTTACCCCTACAAGGCAGAAACTAACATTAGAAATCCTTTTGAAGATCTACGAGAAGCTTTCTCACCAGTGCAGTAAAGCATCAGGATCCACTCCTAATCCATAAAGTGGCGCAGACTATGTCATAACTGTGCCTGCAGTACAAGACGCTCTGCTTGTTCCTCCAGACTCCCTCTTTATCCATATTCCCTCAATTGGACAGGGAAGTCCAAGGCCTCAGAGAGAAGGTGCTGATGAAACATTCCTTTGTGATAGAAAAAAATTGGACTACTTGTGTCATTTTAAAATGAACGAGGCCAATACAACAAAAGAAAATGGTAAAAATGTCTGAAAATGTCAGGAAGAGGAACATGTAGTAACAAATTACTTCCTTTAAGTCTAATTCTGTTATGTCTACAGAGTCATAGGATTCTAGAGTGGTCAGGGTTGGAAGGGACCTTTAAAATTCATCTAATTCCAGCTCCACCTTCCGTGGGCAGGGACATCTTCCACTAGACCAGGCTGCTCAAAGCCCCATCCAAACTGGCCTTGAACACTTCCAGAGATGGGGCAGCTTCTATGGGCAACCTGTGCCTCACCACCCTCATAGTAAAAAATTTCTCCCTTATATCTACTCTAAATCTACCCTCTTCCAGTTTATAACCATTATCCCTTGTCTTATCACTACAGGTCCTGGTAAAATGTATCTCTCCATCATTTTCAGGAGCTTCCTCAGCTTCAATAACTGTATGCTGACTTAACCTAAAGAAGTTTCATTTCCAGAGTGGGTGTCCATAACAAATCCCAAAGAAGGCACCCACTCTTGAGAGTGACCCCAGTTGCGCAACTAGAACCAGAAACACCCAAAATCAACAGCAGTATATGAAAAATTCTACTTCTAGACTACCACCACAATAAAATCTGATCTCAAGAAAAAGGGGAAGGAGAAAAGAAGGTTTCAGTTATGCTCTGTGAGTTCTTTTTTTTTCTTCTTGAAAGAGAGGTACAAAGGAAATTTAATGATTTTGTTCTGATTGGAAAACTGCACTGCTCTTCCTAGATGTTCCTGGGTTTCTCCAATGTCTTTTCTCTGTTCTCTTCATCTTCCTCCTCATGAGGTGTACAACACGCATCTGACTTCGAAAACAGTGAGCTTTCAACAGCGGGCTCCTCTTTCATCACTAAACTCAGTGATCCCTGGTCCCATCCCTGCCTTCCTCTCTTTCTCCCTTTAACTTTGCCAGCTCTTGCTTTCTCTTGTACATGGTCTCATCTCGCAGTACATCTGGGACAAGTATTTGGGTTTGGGTTTTTTCCTTCCTTTCCTTGGTTTTCTGTGTAAACCAAACTGCTGAAGCCACAGAAATGTGATCAGATTTTGAGAAAACCTTACCTGAGATCACCTCTCTGCCTGTAAGTGCAATGTTGGAGCTACATGGCCAGAACAGGCTTTTACATTTAGTGATGTATTCAATGTACTGTAACTGCTGCCACCAACAGGACGTTCAAAAAAATGAGATATTTTTCCACCCACTGCTTTAATATCTAGGTCTCTAAAAGAAAAAATGAATACATAAGGAGAATTTACATTTTAATATTAGTTTATTTGCTGTAGCAATCTCCCTTCTGTACAATCTCTCACAATGCTCCCTCCAAATGATCTAAGCCAAACATGCTGCTTTTTCTCACTCAAATTGTAAAAAGCATCTAAAACCTGTATATTTTAAATATGAACATTGTATACAATGCACAAAGAAAAATAAAGAAGTTAAGAGAAAAGATAATAAAGAAAATGCAAGAAACACTTTCACTTGATTCATTGATCACTGTGACCTAAAATCACTATTTTTAGTGAAGAAGTTCAGCAGTAAAATCTGTTTCCCAGTGGCAAAAAAAAAATCTGTTTTGTGCTTGTGAATTCTTTTACAAGAGCTACTGCATGATTATTGATCTTCTGAAACCGGCTGCCTCGAAGTAAGAATGCTATCATGAGTTCACAAGTTGCATGTACCATGCTAGTACAAAATGCTGAACATTGGTTTTCACATGCTTTAGGATTTTTATAGGCCATTGCCTAAGTTTATGCCAAAAAAGTTTAAACAACTTAGTTTTCTCAGAAATAATCTATTTCTTTATATCCTGAGAAAAATAAAGCCAAAACCTTTTTGCGTTGTAAAAATGAGATACAAAAAGACTCGGAATTTTCCAAAGTTATTCATTATATCTAATAAAATTTAAAAAAAAAAAT
>WHYT01015525.1:19514-50318 GCA_009806455.1 Tetrax tetrax | reverse complement strand
GGTTTTTTTCTTTTTTTTTTGTAATTTTTTTTTTTTTTTTTTTTTTTTTTTTTTTTTTTTTTTTTTTTTTTACACATACTCATCTCACTGTATTTAGTTCGATGTAAGCTCTACTGAAGAGTTTCAGTTTGACTCTGGCTGGTTTGCAGGGTTCTAATTAGGCCCGGATATATTGATGTTCAAAGCTCTTCAGAGTAGGATAAAGGCATGTTTATTTTCATTTTGAAAGGAATGCTTCCTATAAGAATGACTAGAACTTAAATTGATATTCTATGTTGTCATTTAATTTTGTGGATGAGAATTTAGTATGGGATTTTGAAATCTCACGGTTCAGTTCTCATGTCATTGGGATTAAGGAAATTATTGCGAAGGAAGGCAAGGTGAGGGCACAGAGCACAACTGATAATCTGAAATGATTCTCTATTTAATTCCGGAATACCAGTGCTTACACAAGGCACTATTGTGCAGTTGCCATTGGACTGAAGCCTATTTCGTTCAATTTCCATACACAGGGAAATTGCTCCCAACTCCCTCAGGCTGCTTTGCAGATCTGCTCAGGGATACTGAGGAAAATTAATCTGAATTAATTTTTAAAGTGGATTGGTTAAACTAAATTAAAACGCCGTGTGGACTCTCTCATCCAGAATTAAAGCAGCTTTAATACAGTTTTGCTTCATTCAATTTAACGTTAGATGAAGCAAGACAAAGTTTAGGCTCCTTCAGAATTATGTCCAACTGAATGCAATTTAAATTCTCACCTTCTATTAATTTGGAGTTATTTGTCCCACTGTCCCTGCATAAACAATGACACAATGTCCATGAAGGACAGAACATGAGATCCAAAGATCTCTGTCCACCGATGGGACATGGACAGTGTGGTGGATGCTTTTCCCACTCCAGCTTCTTTCGGACTCCGCTCTGGAGGAACCTGCAGAAAGGACATCTTCAGCCCTGTTGTACATTCAGTCCTAGGCTCTCTTCTCAGCCTGGCTAATGTAAGGGTTATAAAATGTGAAAGTGTGAAATGGACTCGATTTTCAAGCTTTTTTTTATTCAGTCAAAGGATAGTTACAGCTTCCAAGTCACTCGTGGCGTGCACTGTATTTGTAGCATTGGCTTTCTATCCCATTAGAATTCTCTCGAGCCTTCTACTCCTCTCACCTCTTCAAATGGATCATTTTTTTTTTTTTAATGAATTATTTTAATCATAGAATGAAGCCACTCACCAGGAGTGGGAGGAGCAAAAGAGAAAACTAAGTCCTGATTCAAATACTTTGGGAATGTAAATGGATCTATTTTCTCATGGGCAAATTCTCCCCTTTCATAGATGTGAGAGATCATGTTCATGTTGATGGTGGGATATTGCTGATACACATCAACAAGAAAATAGGGCATATCAGCTAAAATAAAAACCTGACTCACATTAAATCAATTAAAGGTATTCTCCGTCTGGTTCTTCCCAAGAGGTTTGTACTGATTTGACTAAATTGGTTTCTAAACTGATTTAGTTAAATTGGTGCATAAACTGTGTGTAGAACAGCTAGAAGTAAGTAGAAAAGGATCTAAGTAAGTCAAACAAATCCAAGGGAGTATAAGAGGCATGGTGAAAGAGTTGGGAAAGAGGGTAAGTAGCAGCATAACCTTTAGGGGTTATGTGGAGCGATTCTGAGCACAGATGTAAATCTGATGAAGATGTGGACTTCTGGCTCTGTCCACACTCACTGTTGGCCTCAAAGCACTGGGAAGTGCAGAACTGAACCTGGAAATGTTGTGTTGAGGGATATGATTTAGCTGAGAAGTATTGGTGATGGTTGGACTGGATGATCTTTTAGGTCTTTTCCAATCATGATAATTCTGTGATTCTGTGAAATCTGAGAAACCTGTTCAAAAGGTCCAAAGTGGTGGTACTGAAGCTGGCTGCTGGAAATAGGGTTTCACCCAAACAGTGCTGACCAGCAGAAAATGAACCAAGAGAGTGGCAGAAGTGTATGAACGGCTGTACTTAGGAAGGGTGGTTACACGATGCAAAGTTGCAGATGCCAGGTGCAGCAGGGAAGAGGTAAAGAGAAGAGCTGTGCAGAGCTGAATTTTAGTACAAGGAGATGGTCTCATGGCTAAAATTATTCCTAAATAGTCAAAGTTCAGATCTTAGAATTGCTGTTGAGTCTTTTCATCTAGTAGTAAAGAAACCACCTCAGGCACCTACCTCAATGCATCTGGAGTGCCCATCACCGTGGTGGTACTGGAACTGCTGTCAGCGTAGCTTAGAGAAGTGAACTGAGCCCCTTCCTAGCAAATTTCTGGATTTATTTCAGGAGTTAGCATGAGCTATAGACCATTCCCAGTGGGCAGTTTGGCTGTGATCACCTTATTCAGGAGCGTAAGAGAATTTAGTTGCAGAGTCACATCCAGACAATGCCAGATGGCTTCAGGGCAGAGTGTGTCCTGGAAATGTTTAATTTACTAGTACAGATATGGCCTTTGTGCCTCAGTTGTCCAACTCTAAAATGGAATATTGTTATGTATGTGTTTTGTGTACACTTGTGCAATTCAGGAAATAGGAGATAGGATAGCAAATTTCAGATATTAAAGATGTGAAAGACCTATGACATTAATTTTGGCTTCCTGTCCTCTCTTGCACCAATGAAAGAAACAGCCACAGATCATGTTCCTATGAATGATTTTTTCCCAGGGTGTTATTAATCTTGCTTGAGTGAAGCAAGAGATGAAGAAGTTATTAACAGCATCATTTATGCTTTACTCCCAGAACTGCTTCACCAAACCATCCTTGGGTTTTGAACTGGTATTACACTTGCAATAAGTGCCAGCATTCTCTCTTTCTTTTCATGACTTTTCTAATTATATCCTCCCTGGGCACATGCCCGGTTTTCATACGATTTTTGGACAACACTGAGGACATTATAGTGTTTGGGATGATAGAAAAGAGAGGAATTATGCACAGCATGAAACTTCCTGATGCTTCCTGAGGTTTTGAGGTTTCATTCACATGACCAATACTATTTCTTTTCTGTTCAGTCCCCATAAATCCTCTGGCTAGCACATTGCAAATGTCCGTGAACATATTTGAGTCTTTCTGCTTCCCGTGCAAGTCAACATCCTTCCTTCTCCTTCTGTACCGGACAAGCAGAGTGCTAAGTCCATTCAAAAATGACCACAGATGAAAGCACTCCCTGTTTGGACATTCAGCTGCTTCTTAGAGCTGGCAAGTAGCCAAAGCTTCTCAGATGGCTTAACATGCATCTGAGAAATGCTCGGATAGGAAGTGACTGAGAATACATATGGACCTATAGCAGATAGAACCAACACAAGTTTGTTAGTACTCAAACAGAGAGGGTAGCTTCTTAGCTCTACTTTTTTTTTCCGATGGGATAGAGTTAATTGTCTTCATAGTAACTGGTATGGTGCCGTGTTTTGGATTTGTGACCAAAACAATGTTGACAACACACGGATGTTTTAGTTACCACTGAGCAGTGCTTACACAGCATCAAGGCCTTTTCTGCCTCAGATTGCCCCACCAGCTGGGGGTGCAAAAGAAGCTGAAAGGTGAGACAGTTGGGACAGTTGACCTTAATTGACCAAAGAGATATTCCATACCATATGATATCATGCTCAGCCATAAAAGTTGGGGGAATAAGGAGGAAGTGTGGGGGATGTTCAAAGTCAAGGCATTTGTCTTTCCAAGAAATCATTATGCATGATGGAGCGCTACTTTCCTGGAGACGACTAAATATCTGTCTGATGATGAGAAGTAGTGAATGAACTCCTTATTTTGCTTTGCTTGTGAGCACAGTCTTTGCTTGTGACTATCACTATCTCAACTCACGAGTTTTCTCACTTTTACCCATCCCACTGAGGCAGAGTGAGCGAGCAGCTGTGTGATGCTTAGCTGTCTACCAGGGTTAAAACAAAACATTAACTCAAGCTGTTCAACTCCTCCTCTTAGCCATGCTGGATCCTAACTCAATTCTCAAGCCATGAAAGTTCCACTAAGGGTTTACTATTTAGGTATGAGTTACCGTGGTATCTTTTTCAGACTTCCTTGCTTCCCCTCTGCAACATCAAAAAAAAAAAAAAAAACCATAAGCAACTAAAACAATGATTTGTGGAGAGTCCATGGGCCTAGCGTTCTCCTCCTACTGCTTGTTTTCTCCCTCAGGAATAACTTCATTGAGTAGCCTTGAACATCTGACAATAAATAACAGCCACAGTCACCTGATGAAAAGCGTGCCTAACAGATGTGCCAATTACCCTGCAAATATCTCTTCCAACTTTCTTTTTTGGGGGTTTTAGTACTAACATTTCAGCAAAATCATTTAGCTGTGGAATTAGATATCTCTTTGATAACCACCAAAGCACAAAGATCCTGACATGTCTGAATGCCAACCTGTACATGTTCAGGTACATGGGTTTGAACATGCTCCTGAATGTGACTTTGTATGTATGTGAACTGTCTCCAGATGTAGTTTCAGCAGGATGTGGACAAAATCTTCAGCCTTTAGCTTAAAGAAAGATTTACTCTTTGTTATACTTCTGCCCCCACCTAAAGCAAGTACAATCAACTCAGGAAGCTAAGAGAATAAAGAATATTGTCAAGCAGCTTCCTAGGAAAATGAAGATTCACCCTAAGTTAGAGTTCATGTCTGGGAGTCAGGACATCTTGTTTGGTATCTCAGTTCTACTCCAGGTTTATTAGGCATGATTCAGATCCAGGTACACAAACCTAAGTGATGGTATCCAAAATGAAATTATTGATAGCAGCTGTGATGGGGACAGTGCCCAAATTTAGACGTGTGGTGCCATTTGAGACTGCCCAGCATATTCAAGATATTCACATGCAAATGAAAGTATAGGAGCCCTCAACTCTTTGGGATTGTCAGCTAAAGGTCAGTCAGTTGGAATACACTAAGGTGTCTCAAATGGCCTAATAAAGGGGCTTTGACACGTTTATGAGCTCTTTATAGTCAATGGGGATCCAAACTGAAAGAGTTCAGCTTATCCCAAAAAAGACAGGTGTTTTTAGGAAGCTGAATAAACTCCAATCTCTCTTGACTAAGTGTAGGTGGAGGTTGTCCTTCCAGACTTCCAGCTATGTCATCAGAAGGATGCAAATATTCCTTAAGTCCTGTGTCATGTCTGCCTGGTCCATGAAGATATCTCTTGGACACTTTAAATGACATTAAGTATCTATATAAGTAACTACATAGGCAACTGGATACCCCTGTGATTTCCATTGACTAGAACAGAACCACACAGTTCACACCTATACACCCATGCAAGTGTATATGTATTTAAATGCAAGTGTTTGGACCTGAAAATGAATCCCATCTCTTGTGTGATATTTAGAAAATCACTGAATCCTTCTGAATTCCTATTGCTCATTAATAACAGGAAGATGATATCTTCCCAAATCCATATCTACATACTTTGTCAGGCACCAGATCTCTTTCCTCAAAGCACTGCCCAGCAAACTCTTAGGCTGCATGTCTGTTATTTCAATGTGCTTTTTTTTCACATGTTCCTGTGAAAAAAAAATCTAGTGGCTCAGTCCTAGAACCATGTAGGAGCTTGTGCCACCCATACATAGAATAAGACAGGCTTATGCCCAACAGAGCTTAGGGACAGAGAAGTAGGGGTCAGATATTGTCTGAGGGATGACCATAACACACACAGCCACTGTCAGGCCTCTTGGAGACATCTGAAATGGAATAATGCTTGGGAAAAACTTACTTTCAGTTCCAGCACTGGTTTGTATCACTTCTCTTTCTCCTGAGCAGGTTGTGTAATATAAAAAGGTGATGATATGCATCGTCTATAGGCCAGTGCAAAAAAAAAGCCTTGTCTCAGCAACAGACCCCCACCAGCAGGAACTCCTTCCAGCCTCCGTATCCTTGGCACTGACGGAGGACTCTGCTTTCTGTCAGTGTATTTGTGCAGTGACACATATTCTTTAGTGATTAGATTAACGTTGGCAAAGGCAATATGAAAAACCCACACAGATTACCACTGTCACCCGCAGTAATTACATTTATTCATTTCCATTTAGCCAAGTTTTTACAAGCTGAGCAAGGGGCCAAATAAGCAATAAACACAGAGGCAAGAAATTAAAATGCTGATCCGTTCACTGTGAAAACAATCAAACCATCATCTTTCTTTAGGCAGCTCATTCATCATCCAAGAGGGCCACAGTGTGCTGATATGGAGGGCTGGAAATCTAATGTTATTACATGTAAATTCACTAACATGAAATTACTGCCCCTGATGTGATTTTACTAATAAATTAGTTCATTTCTACCTTTTCACAAGAGACTTTAGGGACCGTGGAGAATTGTACATGATCTTCGTAATCCTGCCTGCTTTATTTCTAGCGAACAGACAGTTTAGTTCCTCCCTCCACCACCATCCCCTGCTCCTCCCTGTGGCTCTTGCCTTGGCTCTGTTTCATTAGGGGATAAATAGACAGCTATATTTTTACTGTCTTGGGGCCAATTTTGTTGCCTTGGGTCCAGGAGAAATGTAAGACGATCAAGGTTCCTTGGCTTTGCGTTTTACTGCTGTGTCATTGACTGGGAGAAGCACGTGTCTAGACCTTGCCTCAAAGTTTTCTGAGCTGTAAAGTCTGTGCAAATTGAGTTTTAGGAGCCTAAATTTCTTTTTTACACCAAAACTAATGAGGCAGGAACACCCAGTTCCTAAGATGATAGCAGAGTCACAGATCTAAGGCAAGTAGAATCTGACGAAGAAACAGTTTAGAATCATAGAAATGTTAGGGTTGGAAAGGACCTTCAAAGGTCATCTAGTCCAATCCCCCTGCAAGGAGCAGGGACATCTCCAACCAGATCAGGTTTCTCAGAGCTCCATCCAACCTGGCCTTGAGTGTTTCCAGAGATGGGGCATCCACCACCTCTCTGGCCAACCTGGGCCAGTGTTCAACAACCTTCATTTAAAAATTTTTTTCCTAATATCTAATCTAAATCTACCTCCCTCCATTTTGAAACCGTTACCCCTAGTCCTATCACAACAGGCCCAACTGAACAGTCTCTCCCCATCTTTCCTGTAGCCTCCTTGAGGTACTGGAAGGCCACTCTAAGGTCTCCCCGGAGCCTCCTCTTCTCCAGGCTGAACAGCCCCAACAAAATAATGAAACAACTCAATTTTTATATCTTTCAAAATAGCTTTCCACCGCATATCTCCTTTAGGTCAAGGCACGAGCTTTCAAGGTATATGGCTTCACTGATGCGCAGTGGATGTAAATGACTTGAGGTCAGTGACCATACATCTATTTGTACATCATGGAGAATCTGGTCCACCAATTTCAGTGGGCTTCAGAGTGAAGCACAGGTTTGTAACAGACTCAAAGGCTTTGGTAGAGTTGCTCCTGATTTGCAAAGGTGTAAGAGGAGAATGAAGTTCGGATCAATTTTCCATTTTTGTCCTGTTCAATTTGCTTCTTATAAATCCTCAGTGAGGGAATCTGGGGAATTTACAGAAGGAACTCTGTTTTATTCTTCCAGACATAAGGAAGAATAGGCTCTTCAGTCTAATTCAACAGCAATATAAATACATTTCTCAGTCTATATCCACTGCTCCCCTTGAAGCCAACTGCAAGATATGAGTCACTCAATGCTGAGTTTGGTCCTTTTCACTCCTCAGCTGTAAGAGGACAAATTTGACCAGTGCTCCTCCTATCACTGGTGGGCCAAACAGATTCCATACCACCAGGTCTCCTTTCCCTGCCACCATGCCTTTGCACTGCTAGCAAGAGTCAGCAGTGAAACTCATCTGCTCGTACCTATGAGACCCATCTGGAGCAAAGTCACATACCAAATTCTAGTTTTACACTAAGCAACTTTCAGGGGCAGCAGCTAGATCCTCATTGTGTTTAAATCTCTTAGATTCACTGGAGCTGTATCAATTTATAATATCGGGGGTAGGGTGAAGAAAGTTTCAAAAGCAACTATGCAGAGGATTTGGGTCCATCTTTGCTACCAGTTAAATAAGGACATTTATCTGCTATAATACGGGTGTCAAAGAATTACACGCCTAAGCCTGATTCAGTTATCTAAGCTCTTCCTACAGTCAATGGGAAGAAAGAGACTTTTTTTTTAAGATGGTAATTTTGAAGCAGATGACTATCTGATAGTGCCTAAAATAACAATATATATCAGTACTTTTGGGGGGGAGGGCGGAATTTGGAGTGCCCTTTTGCTGTGACCCTCTTGATCATCTCCACTTCAGTTCATGACCATTTGTTGGTTCGTTTGGCCTCAGAGTACACAAATAGGATTACTTTCAAACGAAATTAAACCAGAAGATAAACTCTAGAATTGTGCCTGATATTTTCTAAATATGAATGGGAATGAGAACAAACTAGAGCAAATTAAATCCCTCTGAAATGGCTACAGCATGGATGTTAGGGTTGCAGCATGGATTTTTTTCAATCTACAAATGCAATTCTCTTTGTTTAGACTATATACTAATATAGATATGTATGTTTTCCTTCTGCATCAAAAAGTTGTGTAAAGCTTACTCTGTTTTGAGACACCTGAGTAAGGTAAGATGAACCTCAACTTAGGAAATAAATTTTATTTCAGGGTCAACATTTTGACATCACGCAGCATTAACTTGTGCAAGGTAATCATAGGACAAACAGAATCATATTTCATCCCTATTGCTAGGAGTATAGCCACTGTAAATAACTTCTGACTGAAGAGCTGTTATTTCATTAAGGAAACAACTAAAATTCCCAATAGTCTTTCTACCCAATAAGCTCATTATCTGTAAATCAGCCAAACTTGCTGTCAATATGGATGAGCTGTTGACAAGTTTAGTATTTTGTCTTATCTTGATCATCTTAAAAATGAAATTATACAGTCAGAAGGACCTCAATACATCAAGAATTAGTATCTGCATCACTAAGATTTACCTGCCAGTCATGTCTGAATGAGGTTGGGATGAAGGGCTGTGCTGAAGTAAGGGAGCCTGTTTCTGTCTTCACCTGCTCTGAAGTAAATTAGAGGGTTATTCCAACAAGGCCTTTAGACTTTGGTCAGAATTGAACTAGCATGAATAAGATTCCAGGCATACAAAAGCCCACTACATCCAATTAACATGAAAGTGGGACATAAAGTTAAGCAGCAGGTCACAAGACCAGTCCATTGCTGGTGGAGTTCCTCTGCAGTCATGATATCTAGGGTGACTGTGGCACATTGCTGTCATGTTTCAAAGAGTAGTAGGTACCAGGGACATCTAAATTATCATCAAACAAGTCTCCAGATTAGTCTTGGATTCAAAGTGAAATCCAGACAAGGGTCTTGAGCTGGGTTGAGCAGCACTGACACGCTTTCCCCATCTCTTGCAAAACTGCAGCTCCAGTTGACTCAAATGCTAGGGTTCACATCTGACTCTCCATGTGGAGACTGTTATAGCTGAGTTGATGGCCATGCTAAAAACATGACCAGATTCATCCCATTTAACCTTAGGTACCTGCAGGCCCTGCCAGATCTGTAGCTGCAGATTAAAAGCGGATGACAGAAGCTGCTAGCTACCCTCAGCTGTCTGTAACATTCATTTGACAGAGGTTGCTATCCCCAAGGTAAGAATATTGAATTCTCTTATGAACTTCTATTGTTTACGCCATGCATATTTAGCAAAGAACAGTTGGTGCCAGTTAAGTTGAATACACTACGATAAAAACTAGAGACGTCCAGTACCTGCTTCAAGGAGGATCTGCTTCAAGACAGGATCAGATATTCCTGTGTTGAAAATGTCAGACTCTCTCAGATGGCAGGGGAGATGTTTAGGTAAGTGACAACATCAGTTGTCCCTTTCTAGTCTGTAGCCAGACCCCATGAGAGCATTCAGTGACTTACCTAAGCAAGCAATGCATTTGGGGTAGACATCCTAGAAGTCAGTGGGAAGATATCTTCTGCAAGCCACCTAGATCTTAGGTTATTGCTGGGCTTGTTATGATTTGCCCTCTTATCCCACCAACCTTATCCCTTCTGCTCCATGGTTGCTTCAGCCTTAGTTATTTACGTCTACATATATCAAGGTCTAAGACATGACTGAGGTTGAAGTTTATCTGTACTAAACCCAGAATGAGACAACCTTGCTCCCAATTGCCTAACCCTCAATCTAGGTAGCTGAAAGAGAATGAGCTTGCAAAAAGGTTTAGGAGATTAAGTCAATTGTTCAATGTCCTATACCTAGTCAATGGTGAAGCCAAAGCTGATTTCAGGCTTTCTGATGCCCTGTTCTTTGCGGTATTCATTAGATCACAGTGCCTCGCTGAGAAAAATTTCAACATATACATCATCCTGCTTTGGCCCAAAATGATCAAACATCCCTTTATGTCAATCAAGCCTTGTGAGGAATTAAGAGGAATCTATGTGTAAGTATCAAGAGATATTATGTTTGCTTTTCTTTATCCCTGGGATAAATCCAGGAGCCTCTCCTTTGCTGATTTTGTATTATGCATTTGAAAGTGCTGCTGGAGCAGATCAAAACCCGAGAAAGCGAGAGGGATATTGTTTTGTGTGAGGGTGTTTTGAGGCCTCAGGTTGCTTATACAGCAAAATAAAGCTGTGCTGGCTTCTTTCTTTTCTCACAAAGATCCTTTAGGAATTAGTCTGGCAATTCCAGTACCAGAGAAGGGCTCTTCCTTTGCTAATCACCTGGCTTTATTCAGCTCTGAAACTCACTCGGAAGCTCCCTGCGTGTACATTAACCAAAGGTACAGGATTATGTTTGTTTAATAATATAGTGGTGTCTTGCTGAACAACTGTAATTTCCATGTACTTATTGATCTTAATTTATAATGCCATTAGCTTTCTAAACTGCCATTAACTAATGATGGGCTCTGTAGGCTTAACAGCTCTTTCAAATCAGTTGCTGACAAGTGGGCCCCAGAAGCATTTGTCAAAAGGGTAATGGATCCCTATCAGAGTGGCAATAAATTAGGTTATAGTCTTATCAAATTAAACAATGGATGAAGGAAAATTAGCTATCAATAAAAATCTATAAAGCTGCCCTGATTATTCCCAGTCAATTATATCAATTAGAGATCAAACAGTGAACCCCCTGCAGTACGTTAAATAGAACTAACCGGGGCCAAAGGCGGCCAAATTGTGTTACAAAATGCAACACCACGGGCAGCTGTAGGAGATAATCATTCCTGTCATTGACAAAGGAGCTGCTTTATTAGAAAGCTGGATGTTGCCTGCAGGCAGGCTTCTGGCAAGAGGACAAAGGCTCTGCGATGAGGAAAGGGGAAGAGGCTTGAACCTGGCTGCCAGCGTGAGGAGTGTGTTTGTGGCTGATAGCTTCCCCCAACTTTTGTCATTTAAAGCAGGCTGGGCTTCATCAGATTCTACTGAGTCCTCTGAGAAGTGACTTTGTCAGGAGACTCCTTTCCCTCTCTCCCTTTGTTTTTCAAAGCTATGCTGCTGATCTTTTTTTCACTAACTATACACGATTCATTAAAGATGCCAAATTCTTGTAGTGCTATTATGGTCCAGATTGTAACTTTTAGGCATTGTAACTTCTAGTGATGCTGAGGGGAAATATCCCACCATCTACCATATGAAGCATCATATCCTAGAAATTGCCTCAGAGACCTGAGTAGGTCTTCCTTTCTCTGTCAGTCAGTCTTTGCATCTATGGTGGGAAAAGAGGTCCCCTGCCCCTTTCGTATTGGGATACAGATGCCAAGCCAGCACTGCTTCATTAGGTCACTCTCCTAGGACTGTCCTAGGCCTGGAGTGACCTCCATGCTGTTTTCTACTGCAGCTCATGACACACAGGGATTTGAGCTCTTCTCCCCATTGCAAAGTAACCATAGGATACCCATGCTTAGATATTTCTTTGAGGGATGCAAAAGGTCACCCAGATAATTCCCAGAAGACGCCAAATTTTCCATCTGTTTTCACAACATCAGCAGTGCACTCCACAATGTGAATTTTATCCGCAAGCACCAAATTCCAGCAACTGCAGTAGGACTGTACACCTGTATGTCTTAAACCTTCAAGGGACGATGATGTTGAAGGAAAGTTTGACTTGAGCTTTTCATGTGGCCGTCTCTGGGAGACAGTACGTGTGTGTATATGCCCCTGCTCCTGGGACAACTTCTCCTCAAGCTCACTGCCACTTGAAATCTCAGCTAAGAAACGAGCTGCTACTGCAGGGTATCAGCCATGACCTGTCTCCTGCTTTCTCTCTGTAGAAAGTTAGAGTTTCTTCAAGCCTTTCTGTGAAGTGCTTTATGTCTATCGAGTGAGAGAAACAATTTGTGCACCATTTTGCTTCCCATGCTCCCTTTGTAGCCGTCTGTAGCTTCACGGGAGTAAACTCAGTAACTTAGATGATCCCTTTTAATTTCCCCCATATGCTGAAATTTTTCTCTGAACTTAGTCTTGAGACAAGACTGGCTCTCCAGTAAACAGACTCTGACATTAGACTTTGGACTGCTGCTTGACCTAGGACAGAATTTGGTAATTATGCCTCTCCTGGACAAAGATGTCAGCAGCAATATGCTTTGTGCTGGTCATTATTGTCAGCAGGAGCAGCTGAGTAGTGACATTTTTTATTCTTCCTGCAGAAAGTGTGGGATCAGATTCAGGAATCAAAAACTATTTTGCTTTCTTCTTCTTTCTTTTCTAAACAGACGCACAAGCACATTGGTAATGAATACCAACCCATCTTCACATAAGAGAACACAAAGAGACATTAAACGTCATCATAATGAGCTGCAAAATGAGGTACCCATAGGAAATGCTGAAATTAAGGTCACTTAAAGTATCTCTAATCAGCCCATTTGTGATAATAGTTCAGAGAGCAACCCTTGATATTGTGGTGGTGTTTTACAAAATCTTCTGTCAGGCACCTTGCTACTCCCTTCTTTGAGCAAAGTGATGGTCCAGCAGCATAAAAACATAAAGGCTTTCCTTTGTTTCTTCCTTAAATTTTATATTTAATTTAATGGAAGCTGAGCTTTAGGGACACAGCTCTTAAACTCTGACCAAACTCCCAAAGATGTCCAACTTCATCCTAAACTTCACTTTCTTCCATTCAAATCAGCAGTCCAGGTCTCTGCTTTACGTTCTGTTACACAAAGTGTAGGTATGTGCACGTGCAAGTGTGTGTACTATTTTTGAAAAATTACAAAACAAAACACACCCCACACTCAAGCTTCTTCAAGCAGAGGACTGCTGAGAGAACAAAAATTGATTGATGTTATCCATATTGCACTAAGGAGTACTGGAAGGCTTTCAAATACACCATGATGAGACTAGACTTGACTGGAATACCTGTAATGTTTCTTGCTGAGCAAAGAAATTAGTAAATGGAAGTGAAGATGATGAAATTTGGTCCTAGGGGATGCCAGGATGTAACTGCTCAAGTTTTTGATCCTGCTCAAGCTTTTGAATGTGCTTTAGTGCATGCCTGAGAGTCACCCCTTTCAAGACACAAGATCTCCATCTTTTTGAAACCAGATGTATGTGTCAGTACTTGTAGGGCTGGGGTGTGACTGTACATTGGTTTGTAGTAAAGCCAGTGAGAAAAGAGGAATGGGTTTCTGTTAGAATATCCCCCTTTGAAATTTCCACTTCAGAAATCCTGGATTGTTGTGTTTGTTGGTTGTTTTTTTTTTTTTCTGTCAGCAAATGTCAGTATATAAATAAGTATAAGAGTCTTTTTTTTTTTTTCCATTTTCCAACTGTCATTAAAACAACGAAGATGAGGAAAGCAAAATAAATGTATTTTTCATTCAAATTATCAGGGTGTAAACATTCTGAAATGGAGCAAGATGAAAAAAAATCTATGTGCTTCTTGTAAAAATATAGATTTTTATAGAGAAAATATTTTTTAACAGCTCTGTAATATTTTAAGAGCAGCTTGGTTTATTCCATATCCCATGGGAAAGAAGTTTTGCACTAATTTTTTTGCAAGATCTAGGTTGAGCAGTGAACCTCCCCTTTGGCAGATGGCCAAATAGATGCACAGGAACATCACCAGTAACTATGCCAAGACCTAATCAATAATAAATGTTAACTGACAGTATGCAGAGCGGCAGTGATTCCAGTCCTGAGCATCTGAAACATAATCAATCATTTTGTTCTTAACAGGGTTTATGTAGGGCTTGAAAAATTCAGTTGTAGTGGTGGTTAGTAAAGCAAGACAACCAAATCTGGACAGTATTAGGGGACGGAAAACATGAGAAAAATTACTTTATAGGTTACTGTTGTCTTTATTAAGTCTAATCAACAGCTTGGTGCTTGCTTGTAATGTAACATGGCCATACAGAGAGGAGCAGTGGGTGTTAGACGGAACTTGTGTTTTTCTTCTCACCTAAAGCTGCTTTCTGGATGTGCTTGACAGTCTGTGCCAGGCAAATTATCATTCCTAAGGTCTCGCTGCGGATATCTGAGCTTCACTGATAGCTTCACCTATGCAACATAACAGAAGTCACTAGGGATCCATGTTATAAAATCTTTAGTTTCATAGGCAGCAAAGTAGATACTGGGAATTTGAAGGGGTGGAAGATGGCCACCACTGGACTGCCTTCTGGGAATGGACCCAGGTCTGTGCTAAGCCCCAAACTGTGCCCGAACATTTTGGGGGTCACAGCTAGCCGGAGAAAGCATGACAATTTAACAATATAACTGAC
Organism: Tetrax tetrax; assembly: GCA_009806455.1. Lineage (NCBI taxonomy): Eukaryota > Metazoa > Chordata > Aves > Otidiformes > Otididae > Tetrax > Tetrax tetrax. The sequence continues at coordinate 35,632 of WHYT01015525.1, read as the reverse complement.
CAAGATCTAGTGTACAGGACCGTGCTCAGGAACCATTTGATATCAATGTAGCCAGAGATTCTTCAGGTTATTTCAGTATTTAAAAGAAATGCCCTGTAACTAGCTGGGAGTTGGGCATCTCATGCTATTCAAACTCTAAGGTCATTCAGAAAGCCCATGGCAACCAGCTCCTCCTTTCCAAAATTTCATTAACACCAGCACTTCTGAGTTGTAGACATCTGACCCACTCAAAACCAGTGCACAACCCAGTCAGCATAACGTATGCATAAAGGCAAATCTTGAATTTAGAAAAGTCCGGTGTTCAAGGGCATAGATCACTATTCTGTGCAGAGTAAGAGAGAATTCACCTTTTCCAATCCTTTCTATATTCTACCTTCAATCCTTGGAGCCAGCTTCCTATCTCTATATTCCTGAGCAATCTATTTGACAGCCCTGAAAAAGTTTAGCCTCTCAAATTCTTCCTTTCTGACTCTGAGATCTGCTCATCCTCATTTCCTGCTCTGACAGTATTAGCCAGAAGACTAATGGGAGGCCAAATACAAAGTTTCCTGAAAAAAAAAACCCAAAACTTTCTAAAATAGCCCAAGGACTGAGAAATTTGCATGTGTGTAGGCATGCCCTACTGCAGGAGCCTGGGTCATGAATCTTCCCTTTTAAGATGGTCCCTCTGCCATTTGGTCCAAGGGCTCTTCTCCGAGCAGTGAGCCGCAGCGTTAGACACCAGACGCAGAGAAAAGTGGGGTGGGTGCGTGGAGGGGGGAAGGGAGAGAAAGTAATTTAACATCTGGCGAAATGGATTGTGAACATACAGAAGATGTTATACTGTTAAGACTTCTCTCTGTCTCCCTTTCCCTCTCTCTCCTTCTTTTATTAAAGGCCTAGGCAATTTAAAAATGGAGGCAGTGTATCCCACTTAATAGCGCTGCTGTTAATCTTCTCACCAGTCAGCTCTCAGCTCTAAGTATCGAACGCACAAAAACCCTCCTCCTGTCACCAGCTGTGGTTAGGGAGTGACTGTCCTCAGGGGCTCCAAGCCTTAAAAAAAAAAAAATAAAAAAATTTCACCGCTGAGAAAAGGCAATAACAGGAGTCTGCTGTTGTCTAACCTGCCATATAAATGAAACAATCAAAGAAGACAACAAAGGAAACTCCACTAACAACCAGAGGCAAAAGCAGTTTGCTGTAATATATCCTGGCTTGGGGAACTATTTTTAGCCAAACTCCTTTTTTTTTTTTAACAGACACACACAATCTCTTTCTAATTTTGATTAAGAGAGGAGAGGAAAAATAGAAACAACTTGAAGACAGGTAGGGAAGAACGTGAAGAGGCAGCCAGTTACAAGAGAAAGCTGAATTAAAACAAATCCTTGCGCGTGTATCAAGCATCATATCATAGAATGGTTTGGATAAAAACAAAAATTGCTTTGAATGTTTAAATGAAAGCAGGCTCTGATATTATCACTGTTCAGCTGTCTGAAGGACTCAGTCATTACTGCTATTTAATATTTGTGCTGTGATCACATGTAGGCACTAATGGCCTGAAACCCTGTTGTGCTTGGAGCTGTGTCGGCATAAAAGAGAAAGATAGTTCTGACCTCAGATGTATGTATATATTTATATATTTATATACATCTATCTTATGTGTTTAATGTATACAGATGCACACCTGCACATCTGTCAGCAAGCACACATGCACAGGGTGGTATGTTATGTATATAAAACACACATTTCAATCATAATAATGAAATCTAATCTAAAAAAAAAAAATCTGAGATTTGGGATGGGGATTAATTTTGAGACGTCTGTTTCCAAACTTGGTTCCCGAGCCATGATTTTCTCGTGTAGTTATGAATCTCCCAGAGCTAAAAAAGTACCCAGATATTCCCCATTCACTGTCAAATCCTGAATTAGCAGCACTAGAGAAATAAACCTGTGTAGTAGCTTAAGGCCACACAAGTGATTTATGGCTGGCACCCACAATCAGCACCAGACTATCAGGTCATAATTAAAGCATTCAGCTAGGAGGGATGACCCTTTAGTCCTGCCCCACAAATTATTTTCAGTCTCAGGACTATCTAACACAACTTGTATGAGCATCATTGCATCTAACTGTGTTTCTGTATAAATGTCATCACATCTAACTTTAGAGAAGACTAGTTATCTAGACTGCCTTCAGAGTCTGTCTACTACTCAGAAGAAGTTCTTCCTTCTTCAGATGACCTCTTTTAGAATTAAACAGATGGTACCCTAGAAGTGTTACATCTCTGCATACATAGATACTTGTCTGCAACACGCTCAACCGTAGACAGACGAACTTCATCCATGATGCACTGTCTTTTGGCTATACTTTGGTCCAGTTTCAGTAAGTGAGATGATTCGTATCCTCTAGAAAGACTATTCAAGAGCATGCAGATTACAGCACATTCACAGGAGATGTGATTTGAATACTACCAACCTGAAGTTGACCAGAGTGGTCTCCTCATCAAAAGACAAAAACAAGTTTTGCTCATTAACTTCTCTGCTATGAGTACAAAGCTCCTGGATCAGAAAGTTTGATGATATCTAACATACATCCCTGAATTGGCCTCTAATCTCAAGAGAAGATCATGTCTTCGTCTGCTGTTAACATTTCCCGCACCAAGCATGTGTGCTTTCTAGATTGCAATTTGTAGGCATCTGACTACCTCCACTGAAAGCATGGGGAATATATGCCGCTAAATTGGTCACTATTGGTCATCCTTTTGGAATCAAAACCTGAAGTTTCATTCATTTATACCCTGAGGTCTAGAGGCTGTATGTTCGATACCATGTAATGGCTGCGAGCGAAGTCATTGCATAGCAAATCTTCAGTATAAATTTCTGTTAATTGGATGACAGCCCCAAGCAAAGCACTAGTTATCAAGAAACTTTAAAAGTAAGTTGGCAGCTTGGAGCTCCTTAAAATCTACAAGTCATCTCCAGGAAAGTTTTTTAACTAAAATATATCTTTAAAAAAAAAAAAAGTTCCTATTGTTGCTGGCAGCCTTGGCTGAGAGCCAAATCACTACAATGGTGTTCTTGCTGCTGGAAATAAAAATTGCTATTCACTATTATGTAGGTACCTGGGAGAAATATCCCCTTGTTTTATGAGAAGGTTCTAGAAGGTAACTGCACAGATTTCCATAGAAATACCTTAATGTCAAAGACACATCCTTTGTAAAGGGTCACTGATAATTATTAGATCACCTTTATTAAAGATGAACCCATTTTTGCCATGCCCAGTGGGTAAATAATGGGAATACCATCCCTTCTAATATCCCCTATTAGTGTACTAATAGCCATTTATAATTTAGAAGACTTACATCCATGGCACACTTATTCCTGCTATTAATCATTCATCAACCTTTGATAAAATCTTGAGAAATTTATCCCTTTACATAAAGAGTGACCAACAGTTGATCATAGAATCATAGAACCGTAGAATGTTTTGGGTTGGAAGGGACCTTTAAAGGCCATCCTGTCCAACCCCCTTGCAAGGACATCTTCAACCAGACCAGGTTGCTCAGAGCAATAAATCAGGTCTGCTGAAAGGAAAAGCAACTTAGTGTTCTGTCGATCCCTTTTCAAATATTAAAAACATACTTGTTATTACCTCATTCTAGTAATGAATATGGTGTGCTCAAACTATAGAAGTGCAAAAATCAAAGCTCTTGAGACTCATTTCTGTATGGAAGGCGAGCAACTAAATAAAGAAAATGTGGGAAAGAGCAAGAAGTATTTTGTTACGGCAAAGTCGATGTGAATGGATGTAAATAATTATGAGTGACTGAAACTGTATTCAGGCTGGCTTTCAATCAGGGCTATCAAGACACTTGAAGCTGCAGAAGAGTCTTCAGAAGTGGCCACCTCCCATCCTTCTGTTTTGTGTCCAGCAACAGGGTTTGGGCAATGTGGTAGCACTAATGAGGTGGGGTTGTGAAAGAGTCAGGAGCAGGAGCTCATACTTCACTGATTGTTACTAGATGATCAAGGTGCAAACATTTACTTTTTGAAATGGGTTTGCAAGTCAAAGACAGATGAAAGACATGCATCCTTTCACAGGTTATTGCTGCAGAAAGAAATCAATGTTTCTGAGACGTAATGGCCACCTCACTCAAGTTGATCATTGAGGACTTACAAAGTCAGCGCATTTACTGAATCCTATATCTGTTTTCCCCTATTATCTCCCAGCTGCTTTTAGATCTAAATACCATTTTCTGCAAAATGCTCAACTTCTTGCTGTTAATTTCAAGCCCGGCTGACAGAGCTCAGCTTCGACCTCGTACCCGTTGGGAGCCGATAAGCGGTTTCCACTCACAGATCACACATCACTGAGTGATGTTCAGAGACCCCCTTGTTCCCCCAGCCCTGCGCCCTGCGAAGTGACATTAGGGCTGGGTAATGATCTGTAAATGTGTCAGAACTGTGCCACCTAGTGACACCGCTGCCTAGTTCCTTTGGTGAAGTCACACTGATCGCACAACAGCAAGCCGTAATATAATTAGCGCTAATTTGGTTTCTCAGTGGCTGGCTGCTGCACGGCTCCCTGCTCAGCCACTCTCTGCTTCACCAGGAGACTTTTCTCAACACAGTAAGAGCTGCAGTCAGGATTTGGTTTGATTATATAAGATTTTTAAATTTTATTTTTTTTTTAAGGGATTTTCTGCACATCAAAATGAATCTAAGCTGCACGAATACTTTAGCAGGAAACAATCTATTAACAAAGAATACTGGATTTTTTATATGTAATAACTAGAGCTGACTGGCAAATTCTGGACAGTTTTTTTTTTCCCAATTATTTCCCCAAATTCCTTAATACAAGAACATTTTACTTTTGACGATGTTTCTATTTCCAAAAATTGTTGATTCTAGTTTTCTGATTGCCAGTTCCTCCTGTTTCAAAATCTTTTAAGGCAAAGTTCCAAGTTTCATTTGGAAGTAGCCATTAAAACAGTGGTGTGCAATGTAAAAAATGTGAAATTGTTGTGAACTGCTACAGTTGATGCAAACCAATTTTGGAAAATTATTTTTTCTTATTTTGTTGTTATTGTTCCTGTTGTTGTTGAGATTTTATCCTTTTCTGCTAATGCAGTGCAAGAAAAGTTCAGAAAGCTAAATGTTTTTCTTGATTAAGAAAACTATTTCCAATTAACTGTCCTCATAACAGTCAATGCCAGCAACATTAACGTGTACTGTATAACCTACCTCATTTTTGGCAAGGTGCAGTAGAAAGCTCAGAAAGCAGGAGTCCAGTGAAATGATCAGACAGCAGATATGAGAAAAAAAAAAAAAAAAAAAAAAAAAAAGAAGGCTATACTCTTTTTGTTTGTTTGTTATGTGATTTTTGTTTATTTTTCATAAAACTTAATCTCATTGCAAGAAGTCATTGTATTGAGATATTGTAGAAGCTTCAATTATAAATAACTTATTAAAAAAAATAACAAATAAATCAAACCAAATTCATGAAAGCTGAGCCCAGAATAATGGAATAATGAATATCTAGATTGGAAAGGACCTCTGGAAGTCATCTGATGCAATTCTTTGCTCAAAGTGAGGTCAGCATTGCTGTCCTAATATTCCTGTTTTCCCTCAGCGTGTGCTGTGGATGGTGAATGGTGACCACTTGAGGCATCCCCAGATCTCAGTGGTTGCATGCTTTAATGCTTTTGGGACAGCACAATGTCCAGTTTTCAGGGGGTCACAATGCAAGTGTTAGGAATCATATCCCATAAAACTCAGCAATACTTTGCTGTATATAACAGACTAAAAAAAAATAAGTATATTATTAATGACTCAGAACGTTTCTGTTTGGGTAAGATATATGCAGCTATATGCAGACTTCTCCACAAGAGTTGGTCACCCTTGACTCCTTTTATAATCATTGTAAAGAAATTTGCCCCAGTACAAGTGATTCATCTCAGCTTAGAACAGATGCCTAAAATAGCTCGTAAGAATCACACCCTAGCAGAGTATCTTTCTTTACTGATTGTAAAGGAAATTTAAGATTGACTTATTTAAATTGCTCTTATTTTGAAATTTTGGATAAATTTCTTATTTAAAATTTGCTGGGGTTGAAATTGCCAAAATTGTCAAAATATTGTGTTTTTCAGCCTTAAAGTTCAAACTTCCAAGTTTCAGCCTGAAACACTCTCTTAAAAATACAATTTATGGCTAAACAAATACAGATATATATTTAATTAAAATGTGGCATTGAGTTTAGCTATATTGACACATGTGGCTGGTTATTTTAATACCAAGGTAGTCCACTTTCTTGTCTTTGCCATCGGTAGCTATCAAACTATTTTTCCAATGAAGGTCAGCATCTTTATCACCATTTTAAAGGCATGGAAATTGTGGCACAGAGGGATTCCAGAACCACAGAGAAGATGATTGGAAGGGATATCTGGAGGTCCAGACTCTCACCTGAAGCAGACTGTCGCAAACAGGTGAAGCCAGGGTTTTGTCTAACCAAGTCTTGAAATCCCCCAGAGATGGAGCTTCTATAACCTCTGAGACCCAATTCTGGTGCTGCACAAAGTGAAAACGTTTTCCTGACACCCAGTCTGAACCTTCCAAGCTACAATCCATGTCCTTGACTGTTCTATCTACAGACAATTAAGAAAGGTTTTGGTCTGTTGTGTTTGTACCTACATGTCAAATCCTTATGGGCTGTTATCAGATTGCCCCTTAGACTTATTTTTATCACACTACACAAGACCTGCACCTGCAAAGTCTGCTTGCAGGTCACTTGCTCCAAAAACATGATTTAATAGCTCCCTATTGGACCCTCTCTGTTTTCTCTGTTCCCTCTTGAACAGAACACATTATTCCAAATGTGGCTTCAGCAGCTCTAAGCAGAAGGGGATAAGTTCCCTCAGTCTGCTGGATACACTCCTGCGCTGGATACACTCCTCTATGGTGTAGAGACCAGTATATGGTTTGCTGTATTCATGATGACAGGACGCTGCCAGCTCACATGTAACCTGGCAACCACTCTGATCTTTGCATCTTTTCAATCAGAGACACTATTTGCCCCTAGTAAATCCCTGTTGCGTACTCTGAATATCCTCTTGTCTTTTATGTATTTGGAAATGATTTGGAAATGCTACACGGCCTTTCCAGAACCAACAGGTCTGACTAGCTTATAGTTCTTCAACTCCTACTTGATGCCTTTCTTGAAAACTAGAATAACATCAGCCTTTTTCAGTCACCAACACCTCCTCTCGATAGCCACAGTACTTTTTTTGAAATTATAGAGGCCTCACTCAGCCACATCAGCTAACACTTTTAGTATCCTTAAGTGCATCCTATCTGGTCCAGTGGATTTGATGGCATTGAGGTCTTCTAAGTAGTGCCTTTTCTCTTCCTTCCTCACTCTTGTCTGTCCTTCTCCCTACCAAGCTATGTCAATACACACAGAGGTGTGCAGCAGTCTTTGCTGGTGAAAACTGGTACAGAGAAGGCATTGTGCACTTCAGCTGTTTCCATACTGCTGATGGTTTGGTCGTCTCCTGCATCCAGCAGCAGACTTGCATTTCCCCTGAATTTCCTTCTGCTACTGGCACACCTGTGGATTCCTATTCTTGCTGCTATTATTCTTGTCTGTCTTAGTTCCAGCTGGGCTTTAGTCTTTTTCTTTCATCCTTAATAGCCCAAGCAAAGCTTTTATGCTGTTCCTTTGTTTCTCTTCCTTATTTTCACTTGATGTATGCTCCCTTTCAGAATTTTGGTTCATCAAGTGATTCTTTGATTAACCAAGCAGACCTGCTTGAAGTTCCTACTCTTTTTCCACAGAGCACTTTTTCAGATCTCTTCAGTACATTTTCTTTTAAAGTGTGTCAGCTCTCCACAGCACTTCGCCGTTTCCTGACCACTTTAAGGGGTCTGCATAGCAGTTTCCGCTGACCTAGTCTGTTCTCCACAAGTCCACTGTTCTGACTCTGCAACCATCTTTCCAAGCCTTCCCCCAAATCCTGCAGCCTTGCTGTTTCACTGCTGTCCAAACTACCGTCTATGGCCATATTCACCACAGGTTCTTCCCTGTTGATGAGCAGCAGGGCTTGCAAAGCACTGACCCTGATTGTCCTTTCTAGTATCTACATCACAAAATATCTCACCCAAGGTCAACTAAAGCAAAGAATAAAATTTGTTGTTGTTGTTGTTTTCCATGCTATCTTAGTTGAAAATGTTCTATAAATATGTGCAGGCAATGAGGAGATTGGAAGTCTCTTGAGACATGTTCCCATCTTTGCGCCTTATTTACTGGAGAAGATGGTTAAAAAGCATCTTATCTTACTTGGGAAAAAATAGCTCTATGTTTGCCAAGGTCAGCAAGATACAAAGAGATTTGCTGAGGGCTATATTCTCCTCTCTGATCTATTCTGCCAATTTCCAGTTCATATTCAGCAATCTGTCCACACATGGGCCTCCTAAGGATGTCAGCAAGAATTCCACAACCACAGGAGAAGAGCTGGGCCCTTCAAAAGTTAGTTGCTCGGGTTAAAACTGCCTCAGGGCAACTTTGACTTATGCATTGGGTTCCTTTGACTTATGCATTAGGTTCCTTTTGATAAAATTACACGTATTCACAGGTTGCTATTTTGTCTGCCAGGAGAGAAGAAGTATAAATAAAGAGAACATAGAGTTGGAATGGATTGCTTGGATTGCTGAGTCTAGGTCAGCCTTTAACACAGACAAGCGTATCATATGGTGCCTTTTATAACCTCTATCAAGTCCCATCTTTAAACTAGCTAGATTTGTTTTGTCCTAGTGGTCTTACTGAAATGCTGTTCCACAGTTTAATTTCTTTGGTGGTTAGAAACCTAATTTCCAGCCTGAAAATACTGTTTGTTTGTTTGTAAGCAGTTGTTCTTTCGCCAGCTTTGGCAATTTGTCTTAAAAGTTTTTCTCCTTTCTTTCTGCTTATTCTCTTCTCTCCTCTGTCAACCTATTCCTTCAAAGCCTTCTATGTAAAACTAATACAATCCTGCTCTTCTTGTTCCTTCACATGTGTCAGAGTTGCCATTCTTCTTATTGGCTACAGTGTCCTCCTTTCCATCTCTTGCAATCTGAAATTTTTTAACTGGGGTAAGTACGAGTGACCTCTGTGAGGTACATTGGTGTGTGCAGACATATGATGAAGTCTTGTCCTTCTTAAAACATGTTAAAAGTCTGGCTGAACAATCCACCCCTTCCTAAACCCCTTAAATCACTTTTTTTTTTCAGTTGCCAATCTGGTGCTTTTACTATTCCTTTGCCTTCCTCTGATTAGCAAGTTTCTAATATTACATACTTTGCACAGCCTTTCTTTGCCTTCTCTGGGCACATTTATCCTGGCTGATTTTTGTTTTCCTCTGCAAAAGAAAGCATCAGCCAGCAACGTGCACTCACAGCCCAGAAGGCCAACTGTATCCTGGGCTGCATCAAGAGGAGCGTGGCCAGCAGGTCGAGGGAGGGGATTCTCCCCCTCTGCCCTGGTGAGACCCCACCTGCAGCACTGCGTTCAGTTCTGGAGCCCCCAACATCAAAAGGCTGTGGAGCTGTTGGAGAGGGTCCAGCGGAGGCCACGCAGATGCTGAGAGGGCTGGAGCAGCTCTGCTGTGAGGCCAGGCTGAGAGAGCTGGGGCTGTTCAGCCTGGAGAAGAGGAGGCTTCGGGGAGACCTTAGAGCAGCCTTCCAGTAGCTACAGGGGCTCATAAGAAAGATGGGGAGAAACTCTTCAGCAGGGCCTGTTGTTATAGGATGAGGAGTAAAAGTTTTAAAATAGAAGGAGGTAGATTTAGACTTGATATAAGGAAAAAAAAATTACACTGAGAGTGCTGAAACACTGGAATATGTTGCCAAGAGAGGCAGTGGATGCCCCATCCCTGGAAACATTCCAGGCCAGGTTGGCCGGGGCTCTGAGCAACCTGATGTGGTTGGAGATGTCCCTGCTCCTTGCAGGGAGGTTGGACTGGGTGGCCTTTAAAGGTGCCTTCTGATCTACACCATTCTGTGATTCTATGATTTTTTTCAAGAAAACTATAAAATAAGATTAATTATATAATCATATACTTAGAATAGTTTGGAATAGACAGTTCAGTTGGCAGGGACCTACAACAATTATCTAATCCAACTACAGCTGGACTTGCTTTTAAGTACCGTAGTCTTGGTTACCCCTGAGATTCATCTTTGTTCATTGCAATCCTTACTGCCATGTTTGCATTAGATGAGAAACTCTTTGAGTATTGCTTTGCTTGAAGATAAAGCTATTATTCTGCAAAGATTATAATTATGATATACTGGGTTGTGTTGGTTTTATTTAGTGAAGGGGGGCCTACGGTGGCAGCTTCTGTAAGAAGCTTTTAGAAGTAGTTTCCCCTTTGACGTGTGGACTCAGCTGGGCCTAGGGCAGACTCGCTGCTGGCCAGGGCCAAGCCAATTGGTAGCAGAATGTTCCCTGATAACATCTCTGCGATAACGTATTTAAGAAGGGGAAAAACAGGAAAAAAAAAGAGGAAAAGGTGAAGACGCTCAGCAGGGGCAGAGAGGGGGAGGCATGAGCCTTGTGGGCCTTGCAGCCCTCACCCTCTGGCCTCCTGCAGGGCGGTGACTGGGCCCAACTCAGCCTGGCCCGGCTGCAAGAAGCGGAGAAGAGATGAGATGTGAAGAGATCCTGGGAGGCGTCTGCCAGCCTGGTGCGAAGAATTTCTTGTGAGAGGGCAGTGAAGAAGGAGGGGGAGCAGTAATGCCGCTCCTGGCCAAGATTCCCCTGCAGCCCGTGGTGATGAACATGGTGGAGCAGGTTGTCCCCCTGCAGCCCGTGGAGGCCCATGGAGGAGCAGAGATCCCCCTGCAGCCTGGTGAGGAGCCCACACCAGGGCAGGCAGGTGCCTGAAGGAGGCTGTGGCCCATGGAGGCCCCTCTGGGGCAGCCATTCTGGAAAGACTGCACCCCGTGGAAGAGATGACCCACGCCGGAGCAGTTCCATGAAGGACTGTACCCGTAGGAGGGACCCCACACTGGAGCAGGGGAGGAATGTGAGGAGTTCTTTACTGGAGGAGGAAGGAGCAGCGCAAAGCAACTTGTGATGGACTGACCATAAAACCTTCATTCCCTCTTCCCCCTGTGCTGCTTGGGAGGCGAAGGTGGTAGAGATAATGTTAAGTCCAGAAAGAGGGGGGAGAAGTTACCTTGTTCTCTTTTTCATTATCCTGCTTTGGTTTTAATAATAAACAAATAGTTTTCCCCAACTCGAGTCTGTTTTGCCTGTAATGGTAAATTTAAGGATCTTTCCATGTCCTTATCTCAAACCTCGAGCTTTTTTTGTTATATTATCTCTCCCTGTTCCCTCGGAGGGTGAGGGGAGTGAGAGAGAGACTGAGTAGGCTGGTCCCAAGCAGGGCTGAACTACACCATGGGTAATCCTAAAGTCTGCCTTCTCTGTGTCTGCCTCTCAACTGTCGTCTAAATTTGAGCTTTTAGAGGAGAGAGAAGAAACTGTGATCAGCCAGCACGAGGAATCCCATCTTTCCCACAGGAAGCCTCATTTCTTCTGTCTCTGCAGCTTCTTCCATGTCTCTCATGAACTATTCCTCTTCAGATCTTGCTGCTTTCTCCACACCTACATGTCTCCCCTTGTATTCCCCAACCCTACCTGCTCCTGCCTTTCCACATCTCCTACCCCCATCTCCCTGTCTCTATACCTTAACAGTGCTGCTGCCTTTTCTGCCCAGTACGCTTTCACTTTCCTTCCCTGAACGACTGTTGTTTTCTCCTTATCCTTAGCTCTTCAGTTATCAGTTTCTTGTTTGCCCATTTCTTCACACCTTGCAGCTCTCTTTCTGCCTTTTCAAGCTTTCTCTCTGCATCTTTGCTTCTTCCTTCAACATCCATGTTTTGGTTTCTCTTGCATCTCCCCTCAAACCTGTGCTGATTCTATATGTATCATATATACATGCAAATACATAATGCTATGTGAACAGTGTTTTCTCTATACATCCTTTCTCACTGCTGTGCCCCAGTGGTTGAAAACTTGTGAACTAGAAGTTGTTTTATGCCCTGAAAAGGTTTTCAAGACTTCCAGATTTTTGGGGGTTTTTTTGCAAACTAGCTCTTGTTTGCTACAGAACCGCAGACATGAGACCCCAGGGGGATTTCTCTTAAAGGCTTGGCTAGGAAATATGTAACTGAAGACAGTGATAAAAATGACAACTCTCCCACCTCATAGAAGGTGGAGAGATGTTTATACGAATAGCCGTAATTTGGTCTGGGTTCTGATGTTTAACTTCTCACGCCAATTGTCGAAAGTGTCAAAGACTCCTTAATGAGAAGTGCCAAGGATCTCAGCTCATGCTGGTTTTTGTTCTTTGGCACAGTCTGAAGCCTAGACCAAACCTGGGATCCATTGCACCAAACGCTATTTGAGCAACCTAGGCTGAAGGCAAGGCCTTGCCATGAGCAGCTTACACTCGTTGAACTCGTTAAGTCTTTTGCCAGCATAACTCCGGTTATACGAAGGAATGGTAGAGCTTTCCCAGCAAACATGGAGGCAGGAGCACTGTCCAAAACTTTTTCATGAACCCCCATGGTTCTTCCACCACTGGGGCTCAATCAGTGAATAAGACAACTCCACAGCCTCAGACAGCGTGGCTACCAGTCTTATAAGGAATGAAAAGGAACAGGAAGTGCTACTTACATGTCAAAGTAGCTGATGTGAACATTCCTGTGACTGCTTCAAAGGAACTTCTCATTATCTTTCTTCTTAAATGCTTCTGCGTTGCTAAGAAGAGGGGCAGGTTAATTGGAAAAATTATGCTTAAACTTTATAAACATTGCAAGCATGAAACCTATCGTTTTAATAAATGTTATCATATCTCCTGGATCTAATAGATTTTAACTGATGCGTGCTATCATTAAGTTTAATTTAAGAAACTTCCCCTTGAGAAATTTTTTAAATCAATTTGAGACACATTCTCAATGTTAGAAATATTTGATTCACCTAGATCCTCATCACTGAACCAGTTTCCTGAGTAAAGCAGCAGAGAAGAATATACCACTTTACCATCTCATCTTTCATGCTAAAAGAAATGGAAAGCTTTTTTACTCAATATATTAAAATATCAAGTCATCCATCGGTGCAATTCAGCCACCTCTGAAGCAGCTGTTTAATAGTGCAGAGCAATGCTTCATACAGGGACGTGTTAACTAGATCCAAACGAGTTATTGCATGAAATTAACCCTTTTCTCATTCTGAAAATTACTAACAAACTAAATTGGGTTTCTCTTGCATGCATCTACTTCATAAGAACTTAAGGAATAGCATAGCAAACTGAATTTACTTGAATGGGGTGAAACAGATACTGAGGAGAGCGAAGTGCTGAAAATCTCAGACATCAGATGGGAAAGGCTAGGGATCTTAGGAAACAGGGTTTATGGGTCCAAGTTTGCTTTTTGAAGTGACTTTTTTTTGTGACTTATGAATCTGAAGCCACCAAATAAGTCCAGCCACAGGTACAGCAGAAGTCAGAGTGATTCTGCCTTTGAAGCACAATGAGCTGTGCTATACAACAGCACAGAGCAGGTAAGAAAACATGGTGAAGTCAGTTTGGAGAGGTCACCACATATTAAATACATAGTTTACTTATTTTTCAGTAGTCTCCCTCTGAAGGAAACCACAAATATGCTTAGTTATTAATGATACAATCTTTAAGGTTGGAAAAGGCCTCCAAGATTATCAAATCCAACCACCATGTCCACAAAACCACTTTCTTGTACATTTACAGTAAGACTTTTTACATCTCTTCAACCAATACAGCCAAGATACAGGTCGAGGTAAGAAAGCAAATCTATGGTTTAACACAGTAGCTGACACTTTTAACCCATAAGAGGACAGTTTGTGCTTTGAAGTGTCTTTGATAGGTCATCACCTGTTAATGTTCCATTCAGGAGAAAGCATTTGGCTCTTGTCATGTGTTATTTTTGTTCATGTACATATGGAAAGAGGATAAGTTTCAGGAACTTGCTTTGCTTCATTTTCTCTCTTTCCTGCTGTCTTCTTTAACCTGAAAAGAAGACAGAGTTGTTCCCCAGAGTTGGGATATGATGGTGCTGATAGTACTCTTACAATGTAATATGTCTGATGGGACTTACCCCAGAGCCAGAAAACTACTTCGCCTATCCAGAAATCGGGTGTGAATGACGGGTGAGGATATCTCAGTGCTGCTGTATCATGGAAATCATCCATTCCTGTCTTCCACAATGGGCAGGCTCCAAAATTTTGCAATTTCTTTCCCCCTCCTGCCCCTCCCGAGAAAGAGAATAATTGTGTCCTTCAACTGCACATGGAGCAACATGCAGTATGTAGGGCCAGCAATAGTATGAGTATTATTCATCACACCACCCCAATCACTATCTGTGATTTTTTTATCCACATTTGGGGAAAAAACAACATTTACCTGTCCAAAAATCAATGCCAACATGACCTGCATAAGCAGAAAATCTGTTTTTTCTCTAATCCAAATTTCAGGTAATTTTTTTAGAAGGAAGAATGGAATGTTCTTTGGGTAATTTATAAAGAAAGGTAAAAAATATCTAGCTAATTATTTAATTGCATGACTGAACATGTCCAAAAATGACAGTCATAGGTTAGTTAATAAGATAGGAAAGCAAAATTTCTCAGCTAATATTTTGATATATGCTTTATTCTCTGAAAATAGAAAGACATTACAGTTCCCAGTGAGACTTACATTTATTCTTAACTCCTGCTGTACATAAAAAAAAAGAAAGGTGGAGTCAAAGGTGCTGTTCATATCAATTCCTCTGAGCCATGTGCACCAGGGCAAGGTACCACATATGCAGCTGCTGCTGTTTGTGTCAAGTGATGCAGTGCAAAATCAAAGATCATCCTCCTTGAAAGAAGGCCTTGAGGATGGCAGGTAGACTGCAATATCTTGAAGCTCAAACATTTGTGTGAGTCAGGCCTCAAAAAGAATGGGATTAGTTTAGCAAACATGATCCTTAATAAAGGAGTACATTCTGGGTTCATTTTCTTTGCCTTCTGGTTTTTGAGATTTTAGGGTAACCCATATAAAAATTATATCCTCAATCTTTTATCTGTGAATGAAAAAGCCAAATAATTTATTCTTATTTGAATATGACTGAGCTTCCATGATGTTTTGAAGAGGAAGATTTCAAAAGACACCAAACACCTATAGCAAAAACTTGGAAAGGAACCAAAGCTCCTAAGACTAGTACCTAATTGCATTTGAGATTACTCCCAGGTTCTCATTAGTACCAGCTACATATTAGGTGATACTTAAACAAAAATAATAATTAAAAAAAAAAAGTAAGCACAGGGTTGAAAATCTTTGACAAGTGTGTATTGTAAAAGAGCATCTGAATTCTCAGAGTTAGAGAGTTTTGAGTGAACTTCCAAAAGTTCAGAGGATCCATCCACAGGTCCCCCTGTAGCTGACCAAATATGGATTCATACTGCTCTGAAAGTCAAAACTGACCTCTGTAAAATCAGAAACAAGGCAAGAAGGTGTCTTAAATTAGTTTTCACTCTTGAAAATTCGATCTCAACAATGGACATGCCCGACTCTTTGTGTGGATGCAACAAAAGTAACTGTAACTGTCTTTATACTCTAAAAAACATTCCATACATGAGATTATTTAATACATATAGTCAAGGAATAACTGAAAATGGCCATTTGTGGTCAGATTTTGAGATACTTATTCATGCTTAATGGTATCTTTACTCCACAGTGTTTATCTTACTAATGTAACTATTTCTGGAGTGATAGTGCTGCTTCACTTATAAGTAGATGAAGTAATGTTGCCATTGTACAAAGGAAGGAGTATTCTAATCTGACTAGCTTGGACATGTGTGCTGAAATCTGTTTGAGATTGTTTTTATTGCTTTCTGTGACCTTGTTGTGTGTGAAAATATCACTCATCTGAATTCATCCTCAACCAACCTTCCACCACATGCCATGCCCTGGAAACATGATGCACCATAATCCTTTGCATAATACACGGCCAAAAGCTTAGCTGGTTCAGTGGCAAGGACTGGCATTTAAAACACCATAGAAAGGAAAATAAACAAATGGATAAAAGCT
>WHYT01015524.1:71842-99821 GCA_009806455.1 Tetrax tetrax | reverse complement strand
GCTTGTTCCCTCGAGCGCTGGGGATCTGAGTCAATTAATGCCGCTGGATTACAAACCAGGTTTAGTGATAGTAATATGCAGAGACCGCAATAAAGGGGGTGAGCTCTGGCTCGTCTCCCAGGCCAGCGCGGGGAAGGGTTGCAGGGTGCGGTGTAACGCACAGCTGGGTTACGGGGCAGAGCTCGTCTGGTGTATATTTAATATTAGCTAGGGCCAAAAGTTGCCTTTGGTGGGCTGTGCGGCTCAGAACCGCAGGAAGAGCAGGGGTACGGAGCAGAAAGCACCCTCCTTGCCTGCCTTTTGCACTGTCCTTCCCCTCCTCGGGCACCCACGCGCTCCCCTTCCTTTTGGGCGGTAGCAAAACCTCTGTGCCAGTGTCTATCTGAGGGCAAAGCAGAGAACCTGTTGTTGCTGGACCAGGGCACGTGTCAGAAAGCAGCAGCCCAGAAGGAAAACCATCCCCAGAATACTTCATCTTTGATACTGCTTTCACTGCCTGATTAAGTTTTGTTTTGGGGCTGGTGGAAGTAGCAAGCTGAGGATGTTATAATGCTGCACTTTGCTGGTGTAAAGCCACTGGACGGAGGGTGTAGACATGGATTTACCAGTAGGCAGCAAGAGAGAAGAAAGGGGAGAGCATTTGTAGTGTGGTACACCAGAATAGTTCAAAATAATGTGATGCTGAAAGGATGCCTGAGCTGCAGAAAGAGGGTAACTCAGTAGCTCCCCTTTTAAAACGAACCTGCATTTCAGTGAAATCCTGATTCTCGCAGGATTGCGATGTCCTGCTGGGGCACAGAGGGCCAAGCTCTTCCCCACAGCCTCTCCCAGAGCTGCGTGCCAAGTCCGGAGGAGGGGGAGCAGCGTGGGACAGCCGCCTGCTCCGTAGGTGGGATGGGATTTGTTTCTGGTCTGCTGGTTTGGGAGCTGCACAGTGTCATATGCTAAAATTTCAGCTTCCAAGATAAAACATTTTCTGTGTCCCTGTGGGAGTTTACTGTACAAAGAGGGAAGACTGCATGCATCGAATGAAAAATACCCCAAAAGCCAGCCCGAGGGACCAGTCCTGGGGCCACAATACGGGCTTTCGGGTGCAGCTGGCTCCTGGCTTTGTGCCTGTGCCTTGTAGGTGCGTGCCCTTGGGGTTTACGTGGTGCAAATCCCCCGATAGACGGTGCGATACAGCGCCACGCTCAGCTGCCCCAGCCTACATCGGCGGCGCACCCCCTCCCGCCAGCCCTGCAAAGCCCCGTCCCGGCGGCGAAGGTGCCCCGACGCCGGCCTGGCTGTGCCGGGCGGCTGGGGAGGAGGAGGGCTGCACGCGATGCACGCACCCTTTGCTTAATCTCTGTCCTCTTTTCCACTGGGGAGATGGTATCAACGGCAAGGGACTGCGCGGTCCCTGCCTGCCCGCCGCTGAGAGGGGCAGGGGCAGATACCATCTCTGCTCGGCGACGCGCTGCTTTGACACCGCGGAGTTATTGCGAGGCCTGTTGGGAGAGGTCTGCGCTTTTGCGAGGAAAAGCTTCGCCGGGCGAGAAGCAAGCATGAGCCCTCGGCTGCGCTCCCTGACACAACTCTGCCACCTGCGCCTGGCTGTACAGCAGGGCTTTGCTTCTAAACCAAGTTTTTTTTGTCATCTTATGAGCATGGTTCTCCTTTTAATAGATAAGGGCAGTGCAACTACTGGATTTCATGGTCATCTTCAAAGTTTGATGGGGTCTGTGAGGTCTGGTACTGATGTCGGTGAATCCCTGGCATGCAGGCAGCCCCTGCCCCGCTGGGGTCCTGCTCCTGTGTGGAGAAAAGCTGCCAGGGATGGACCAGGACGTGTGGGCTCCACGTCCCCTGCGGCTGCGGGGAGAGAGTGCCCGGCTGCAGAGGGCAGGGGTCCGGGCTTTCACCTCTGAGAAGGGCCATAAAATTGTCTCTAGCGAGCGAAGCGAGTTCCCACACCTGGGAATTCCTTGGGTTTCACCCACATGTTGCAGAAATAGGAAGAGGCTGAATTCACATCTTCCTACCTCAAAATCTGGTGGGCTAACGAAGCCCCTTCGTAAGCCAGAGGGGGGCTTGGGCACGCGGATACGTGCGTTCAGCCCCTGCCGGGGCTTTGCTCCCACTGCAGGGACCGTCGCCTTCACTGGCACCAGCGCCGAGCCGTTCATCACCATCGCCTCCCAGCTCAGCCCAGAGCCCCCGCGCATCGTTCATTCGCACGCACAGTGAAACAGAAACAAAGGCGGGCATAAGGATGCTGCCTTGTCTCCGCAAGTCCAGGAACTGAAGTTGAGTTTGCCTTATTTCACGGACGCAATCCCCCAGGATCCAGGGAATGGTTATTAAAAAGCCCAGAGAGCAGTGTCTAACCTTGAGTAAGTGTTTTCTTGTTGTCATCCAAAGATCTAAAGAAAATCCTGAAGAGAATACATGGTGAAGACATATATTATAGCTGGAGCTTTTTATCTCACACATGTGACTTTGCCTATCATGAACTGCACGTTTTTATTCTCACTAGTGGGACAAAACTATATCCCACTGCAGCATATATCAAGAGGAAGAACATTGTACCTTCTTTGCATTAATATAAATAGCTGTTTAGGACCGATTCCTTGGCCAGATACTACCATCCTACCTGTCCTTTATCTAAGATATTTGGCATGTAGCTCGAGTTTGGTTTATTTAGAGGCAGGATGCAGCAGCTTTTACATATTAAAGGTGCATTTTAAAAGAGCATTTTCTATTCTAATTTGGGGGGAATGGAGCTCTTTAGGGCATTCAGGGAACGATGTCCATCTGATTTACATTTCCCTTGTTGAAGCAAAGCTGCATACGCATATTAGAATGTAAATAATAGTGATGGATACATGTATCTTTAAAAGATCCATTTTCTCTTGACTAAGGCATCCAGGAGAGAAGGGAGGATGTAGATCACTTTTACAGGTGGAAAATCAATCTTCTAAGACAATGTACAGGACCCAGGAGCCAACTCTTCCTTTTCGAGGAACTTGCTGCTAGGGTAAGAGGCGCAAAGTTCCCGAAGAAGTCATGTCTGGCATCCAAAGGGGTGGTGATTAGCTGGGAATTTCCTTTGCCTCTGCTCTCCCAGACACTCGCCTGCTGGTGTTAGGGATGCCCAGCGTGGATTTACTGGCACCACTGGCGCGCTGTGTCTGGTGGTGGATGAGCTGCTTCTGGAGGGTCCCACTCCCCATTGCCTGAGCTGGAAAGAGAATTCAGTGAACAGCCAGTAAAATTAAAAATTGTAGTTGTGGCTGTAGATTTCTTTTTTTCTTCTTGTGCCATGGAGTTTTGATTGTCAGCCATACAAAATGTGAGAAGAACAAATTTTAAACACAGCAAGGAAATGAAGTTTGCTCTCTGTTTTGCAGGTTTTGGGAGATGGGTGTCTAGGCAGGTTGAATGATTTACAGAGGAAACATGTGGCAAGGCTGGGACTGAAGCTCTGGTTTTCAGGTCCCCAGTTCAGGGTCTTCATTACCCAGGTACCTCCCAGTTCCGAGGGCTCTGTGTGGGGCCTTGGCAAGTGCAGGTTTACATGTGCCCTGTTTTGTACATTGTGGCTTGAGGGATGTCCTGGGCTTTTTCCAGGTCTCACTACTGGCACCGTTGGAATGATGGGATTCAGATCTGTCCCCAGACCATCGCGTCCCTATCGCGGTGATACAGCGACAGTAAGGAAATACAGGAATGGAACGTTTGAGATGAGATCGCCCCAAGAGAAGCTTGAAGCATGAGTTTAGCTCTACCCTAGTCCTGGTTTTCCAGTGCGTTCCCTAGCAGGTTGCTTCAGGGACGTGAGAATTCGGAGGATTTCTCCTTCACGTTGGCATTTCAAAGGTGGCAATACAAGCCTCGTAGCAAAGGAACTGCTGGGTCGCTGTTCTAGGGGATGCTTGCGTTGTGCTAAAAGGCTTTGGTAGCACTTACTGACCCAAAACCGGGAGCACGAGTTTGCTTTTCAAGTTTACTGCTTGTAAAACTCCCAGGGGAAGGGGTACCTAGGGAACCCCGCAGGAGTTTGGGTCTGATTTCAGAAATGCAAGGTGGCAGGTAATCATTGACTCTGCGCAGAGCACACGTGTCTCGCCGGGTTGGTAGTGCTTCTGCTCCTGTGTTGGGCTAACCCAGAAACTCCTGCCATAAAACCTTCCCCGCGAAGGTGATTTGTGGTGCAATCCTGAGCCTCCAGTGAACTTTCTCATTTGTCTTTGGCTCTGGGTGAATTCCCTTTAACTTCAGAGGTACCAAAAGAAAAAAAAAAAAAAATTGAAGTCCCTTGATCATCACAAGGGGAAATTAAACTTCTGGGCTTAGCCCTAATTTCCCCCGGCCTTCCAGATTGTCCGGTGACGGGAGCAAAGCTCATTTCCTCCGGGATCCCCTTGTCGGCTGGTCGCTCCAAACTGGTGAAGCAGGGGAGGGGACTGGATGTGTGAGTAATTGCCTGCAGGAAGGAGAGGTGGAGAGATGAGCTGAGATACTGGTCTTGTTTCAGAGGAGCATGAAATTGAGCAATCAGCAGTTGAGGGAAATTGGGGTTGTTTATAAACCCAAATAAACAAATTTTCCAATCGGGAGGGGAAGGCAGGAGTAGAACCCAGAGATTCTTTCATCATCTTTGCTCCTGAAAGCACAACCAACCCTCCACGTGAGGAGGAGCGCTCCCAGCAGCCTGCCTTGGGTGGGGGGAATGGGTGAAGGTCTCGCTGGTGCTGTTGCTTCAAAAGAATTTGTCTTCAGAAGGTGCCTTTATCAGCTCTCGGTCAGAAGGGGCTCCTTCCATCTCCCCATCTCCCTCTACCTCTTGCTTCCGGGGGCTGGTGACACGTTTTTGCCGTTACATTCTCATACAGCCCTGTGGGTACTTCTGCTACGTGTGCGTAGCGACAGTGTTTCCTGCATGTCTTTGTGTCACCTCCCACCGACCGCGCTGGTGGCCGGCAGTCCCCGGCTGATGCTCATTTAGCAGTACAGCCTGTGCTTTCTGGTAAGATCAAGAGTTACTTCAGGGCTACACGGACCTTGGGCTGGCCTGGTAGGACCATTCTTGCACTCTTCTGTTTGCCTGTTCTTTGGATATTCATTGGCCTCTCTCCATCATCCTTTAATTTTGAGTCATCTCTGTCATCACAGAGATCTCGTGGGCGTTTGGCTGTGCGTGCATTGGTTCCCGACCTGCTCTCCTGGCATGAGTAGACCCAAACGTAGGTGTCTGTGAGATATTTTGCTCTGACTCGATGTCTTACCCTGACACGAGTGAACTTCCAAGCAAAGGCAGGGTCTGCTGCACGGGTGAGATGGAAGCGCCGCGAAATACGGCTCCTGTCATCCGACAGTGATCGCGACTCGTCATTTCTCTTTACTGACATTCACACTCGGTGCACACAGCTCACCAATATTTCACCAGAGACATCGGTACAAGGGAAACCAAGCCCTTTTAAATGGGCTTGAAACAATCAGTGTTGTTTTTCATCTCTCTGCCTCTCTCGGAAGGTAGTTGTGGTAAAAATGTGTTTGAAAGGTCTTGTACCTCTTCAGAGTCCTACAAGTGAACAGGACTGGCCGGGAGGGTGGGGAGGGGGAGGGAGTGGTGTGAGCCATGTCCCAGAGGAGCAGCGTGAGGAAGAAATGGGGCACGGCATCCTTCTGGTGCGAGGAAGATGAAGGGTGGTGAGGAGAAGCGAAGCTCTGGGTACAGCTCCTGTTGCACTGGGAAGTGAAGCCCAGAGATGGAGGTGAAAAAGCACATGAGAGATCTGGGCGCAGATCTGGTCCTTGTTAATTGTCTGAGCATCCGTATGTGTCAGCTATCGTTAGATGCTGCTGTACAAGAAAACTGACTGTTGTCTCATTAACCTCTCCAAGGCTGATTTTGGCAGCCCTCAGAGCACACTGTAAGGTGTACTTAATTAACGGGGTGTTGGAATGAGTGAATGCTGAAGCCCAGGCTCTCTTTCAGCTCAGTTTGAATATAATTATTTTGAGTATATATTTATCTTGATAGCGCCCCGGTGAACACTTTAAAACACAAACAGGCAGCTATTAGACGTGGCTCCTGAAATCCGGGCTGAGCAGCCTTGCTGCTCTACAGATAACTCCTCTGAAACCAAGCGTGGTCGCCAAGAGCCGTGGGAAAGAGGGAGCGGGTTTTCAGAATATGGGGCTGGCCTCCTCCCACACCATTTTCCTCCTTTCCAGCCTGTGTGCTTGGTTTGGGCAGAGAGATGGCTTTGGATTTGGGGAACGGGAAGGTTAAGGAATCCCAAACTGCTGGCAGGGAAGGGAAAATGCCCCTCCCCGGTGAGCAAGGCTGTTGCCAGAGCCTGGCGGGATGAGCCTGGGTGAAGCAGGAGCAGCCCGGCTGTGGGCCAGGACAGCGGGTGACTCTAACGCGAGGGGACGTTGCTCAGGGGCCGGCTGACAACACGGATGAAGCAGATCGACATCAGGTGTAAAGGCAGCGGCTTTCCTCTGCTCGGATCGCAGTCGCATACCGGCTCTGAATCATGAGGCTTGCAACCAGCAGGCATAAATTTATACTCTACAGATGAGAACTGTGCCTCGGAGACAGAACATCTATCTCCTTTGCACTTATCTGCCACCGTGACACAAACAATCAGAGATGATTCTCTGGCACAACAAACAGCAAAGTGTCTTCTTTGTCTTTGCCTCAAAGGAAAACACTATAACACATCTTTTTGGCCCGTGCTTTTATCACTTACTTTTGTTCAATAATCTTCCTGCCCAATACGCAGGATTTGGCCGCGTGCGTGTGTGTAATAGGAAATCTGCCCTGTCTGCAGCGCCCGAGCAAAGGCGTGGGGAGGAAATAAATACACTGTCACCGGGGCTTCCGCCGTTTGCAGCAGCCCGTGGCTTAACCCCAAATCTCTGCGCTGGTGCTGGTTTTTCTTTGCTGCCACTGAGCCTTGACTTTCTGGGGACGTGGAAGAATGAACCTTAAATGCTACAGAGGAGCCTTTCTCGGCCTGCGGGTAACCGCGCCTGCGCACTGGGAAAGGGCCGTGGGGGTGCGTGACCGATGCGCGTGAAAAGGCTAACTCCTAATGTCCAGCACCATCATCGGGCCACAGCAGAGGGAATAAAAAAAGCACCACAGCTGCATCTTACCCCCGGTTCGGGTCAGGTTGTTGACTCTGGAACCTAATGACAAACAGCCACGCTGTTCATCGGGGACCGCTGGTCACCTGGCTGCAGCGATGGGGCTGCTTGGGGATCGTGACTGAGCCGTGATGCGAGAGCAGGACGTTTGCTTTAGGTGGAGAGGTGGCAGGCAAAAATTGAGTAAAAATATCCATGGTCTGTCTTAATTCTGCTCAGAAATGTTTTGTAAGGCTTAAATAACAGATGGTTTGACCCGTAAAGCATTGCTGTGTGCAGGAGGAGAGACCAGTCCCTCTGCTGAGGGCTGGATGCAGAAATTCTCGACTTACTCAGAAGGTCGCAGCCGATAACCGGAGCAGCTCCCAGGCCCTGCCAGGGGCGGGTCCATGCGGAGCCTCCCCAGCTCCGCGTCCCGCGCTGCCCGGGATGTGACTTGCTGCACAATGCAGCCGTGTAGGCGCAGCCCCTGGGAGCGACACGGTTAGGAAGAAAAATTGCCTTTCCACTTTACATTATACCGGTTTGAATAGGGAAAAGAGCTTTCCCGGCCTCGGCGCGAGGCTGTGCTGCCTCGCTGCGAGGGTCGTGCCGCGGCAAAAGCCTGACAGCTCCCGCCTGTCGACAGGGCTTTGGGATCTTTGACTAGATGGTGGCGTAAAGATACGTTCCTGATCCGGGTAGATGGAGACAACAAGGGGCGGTTCGACCTGCGCACTTACCTGCCCTGGGCCCGGCTGGCGCAGCCTCCCCTTCGCGTCGAGGGCGCCCGTCCCTCGCCGCCCGCCTCACAGTTTGACGTGATTTTTCAGGCATTAGCGACGTCCTTGCCGTTCCCTATTTCAAAAGGAAAAATGGAATCCAATTGCACCTGGGATGCAGCCGGTCCCTCGCACAATATTTCCTACACCTCCTCTGCAGATAAGCCACCTTTTCAGATGATGAATGGTACCACTTACCTTTTATAGCGAGGGACGCGGAGACCCACGCTGTATTTAGTCACCGGTAAACCCATCCATTTAAAACATAAAGTTGAATGTATGGGGCAGAGCAGAACGGGGGCCAGGCTGGTGACGGGAAGAGTGTCGTAATGAAGCATTTTGGAGGGGGAAATAAGGGGAAAATCCAGCCGGGTGGTGGGAGGTGGGGCTGGCTTGCTCTTTTCTTTTTTTCCCGAAGGCAAGAAGGGGAAAATGGTTCCGGTGTTTGTTGCATCCTTTTTAGACTGAATTCCAATTTGTTATTAGCATTTTATATTTTCCCTTCAGCTGATTATGCGTGCAGATTAAAACCGCCTTATCTTTCCAACGCCCCAGCCCGCTCTCCGTCGGCTAATCCGGAGGGACGCTATCATTTACACGGTGTGATGATAACACGAGAATCTCATTCACTTGGGGGTTTACAGTGTGCGTTTGTTTATTTTTAGGCGCTGGGTTTAGCACTGCTCATCATCTCCAGGTCTGTAATCTGCCTTCCGCCGTGCAATTAGAGGGATTCTCCGTCTTTCCGTACGCCCCAGTATGGCACCTCGTGTGCTCTCCGGGCTCCTCTTCCAGCTGAGATTTGAGAGCAGAGATGCAAATCACTCCCTTGCATCCCTTATTGATCCAAGTGTTTGTTGATTTACCGTGAATTTTAACCCTCAGAAAGTCTGTCGGGTACAGTAAGAGGGAAACTAGAAATTTTAACTGCTCACCCTGCGAACCAGGACTCAGCTCAGCCCTCGCACCCCGGGGCCACCCGGTGACCGGTAATCCGCACCCCAAATTCCTGGCTAAAGCGCATAAATGAAGTATCATTTCCTGACTTCGCCCAATCAATACCTACTTGATGGTGACTTAAAAACACCAGACAGCTTTCCTAGACCGAAGCCCTTGGATAAATGAAGTTGTCATTGACTTCTGGTGTAGCTGGGCTGTGTGAGATCCTAATTAGGACAGGATCATAGGAACGGGGGGAGATAATAGACCTCTTGGATCAGGCCTGCCTGCCTGCAACTGCAGCGTGTTGCCCCCCTGATAGGAGCTGTACCCGGTGTTAAATAGTGAATTGCTCAGATCTTAGGTGGACGTGGCTTGTGATTAAATAATACACAAAACTGGTGAAAGTATTCCCTGGGAATTTGTCAGGACATCGTTTGGTTTCCTTTCTGGCTTTCGTTTTCCCTACTCTAGAAAAGCAAAGGCTTTCTGCTGAAAAATCCACATCACTGAGTAAAATTTAAAGCGGTTTTCTGCTGCAGAATGGGGGTAATTATAACTAATTTACAACAAGTAATATATTTTTTGAGATCTCAGACCTCTGAAATCAGCAAAAATAATTCTGTGAATCGTCTGTGCCAAGCTGTACTGCGACGTGCAGAGCCCCTTGCGAGGAGCTTGGCCTCTCTGCACGACTTTTTACGTCTCTGGGCTGCTCTGTGAGAAATCCGAATGTCATGACAGGTTTGATCCAAGTTTTGGGAAATCTGAGCTGCTCCAAGCTCAGTCCAATCCTCTGTATTATTTTTTGAAGCTGCATGTTTTGTCCCTGCTGCCCCGCGTTGCTCGTGCCAGGGATGCTCCGGGGACCTCCCGGAGCCGTGGAAGCCCGGCAGCTCCGGGTCTCGGCAGCCTGGGGGGCTGCCGTGTGCTGCCCCTAGATGTTATTTGCAAAATCAAAACCCGGCCACTCCGTCCGCACCCCTGCCCAAAGCGGGCGCCGTCGGGAGGCTGGGTGCGCGGGGCCCCGTGCTTCTCTCCATTCTCACCCCTCCTGTTTCTCTGAACTGCCCTGTCGAATCCGGAGCGTTAAGAAGATGAAAGTGTTGGGAAGGCGGCGGCAGCAGAAAGCTGTTTATTTGCTCTGCGGGTGCACGAGGCCCTGGACACATGGAAAAGACTCTTTGATTAACGTCGGCTTCCTCTTGGCACTGTTTGACGGAACAAGGCTGAGACACTCCATTTCAGTGAGCCTGTGCCGTGCGATGTGTATTAGAGAGTCCTCAATTTCACACGTGCTTACTCCTGAGTGAGTTTCGCATAAAAGGATTAAGGAGAGAGGAAGTGCAGAGGAAATGGGATGTTAGACACCTTGTTAAACGGGCTGTCAGGGTTTCTGGAGCGTTCATTCTAACTCTATTCCACTCTGCATAGAGGGCAGGCCATTACCCGGGGATCACAGGGGCCTCTTCTACGCGGCGAGGCAGGAATTACTTTTTAAAAGAAGAAAGCAAAAGCGGGGATGAAAATAGTAACGTGATTGTTGTCATCGTCATCATTATTTTATTCTGGCTGATGTTTCTGCCAGGGGGAATCTGGGACACGATTAGCGGGAGCCGCAGGTAGCGAACCTTCAGCTGCCCTTCCCCGGTTGAGTTCAGTACCGGGAAGATTGGCCGGGAGCAAAGCGGGAGAGGAAAACCTGGGGGAAGGCTCAGTGGGGCAGGTGGGGGGAGCTGCCCCGCGGCAGGGCCGGGCGCTGACCCGGGTTGAGCAGAGGGCACCCAGGCATCTCCTGCCCCCGGCTGTGCCCGCGCCGACCGGGAGGCAGGGACAGCGGCTCCCCTCTGCCCCGGCACCCTCGCGCGGAGACGCTCAGGATGTTCCCGCGCCCGGAGGAGGAGTGTGAGGGAGGGAAGATGGAATTGCAGCTGGGGTTTCTGGGCCGGCTCCGGTCCGGGTGCCTCTTGCAGGGATGCTGGGGGGCACGCCGGCAGGTTCAGCAGCGTTCCTCTCTGTTTCTGGATCTGGCCCCAACCTGTGCGGCTAAGACAAAAATATCATCCATGCTGTTCATCTTAGCTGCATAGACTGGATCCGTGAGTTTCCCAAGGATAAAGTAAGTGGGGTTCCTGAGCCAGGATCCTTTTCTGGGGCACAGCTTGCCTGCCAAATCATGCCACGGGATTTCGGGAAGCGAATGGTGGTATTCAAGTCAAGTTTGTAAGTAAAGCAGTTTCACATCAGGCTGTTTCCTGTAAGTCAGATCCATTTTAAGAGCAGTGATGAAACAAGGTTTCAGAATCCACTCTATGAGCAACCAAATTAAAAGCTAAATAGGATGTAGCTTTCAGTTTGGCTGGATCTTCATATGTCAACATTCATTATCCTCATATGTCACCGCTCCGCAGCCTTCCTCCCCGCGCCTGATGAGCCGCAGTTCTGCTGTCCTCTGCGAGCAGGGATGATGGCTTCCTCCCGTCGCCATCCCCGCCCGGGCTTGGGCAGTGGTGGTGCCTGCTCGGCCACCAGCATGGCCAAGTGTCCTCCTTTGGGGACAGGGTTCCCCACTGCCACCCTAAAGCAGCACAGCCTGAGCTCCGCGCTCGATGGCTGCGTAGCAAGGAGGGGTGCAGCGGTGGCTGAGCGAAGGGAGGCGTCAGGGTCCATCCCCCACCGCTGACCTCAGGGAACTGTTTTACCTTTCCCATTACCAGTCCTGGCAGTCCTGCAGAGGTGGATTTGCATGGAGGGCTGTGGGCTCCAGCATCAAAAGTCCTGTATTGGTACAAAACACAACCTTGGGTTGCGTTTCACCGAAATTACTGCTGGAGCATCATTAGGGGTGGTGCTGGCGCTGGGAGACATGGGGCCAGTGGTGGGGTTGTGGACAGGAGACCCACATCTCTCACCTCTTTTGTTCTGTTTGGACTTGGATTTTTGTATAGAAAACTCCGGGTTTTGCAATCATGAATAATTTGCCAGCGTAGCCCAAGGGGCAGCAGCAAGGGAAAAAGCGTAAAAAGCCCTCAGCTGTCCCCAAACTGCCCTGGCAGTGGGGAGAGGGGGCAGCTCAGGCGTGGGACACCCTCAGGGTCTCCTCCAGCATCCCAGCGCTGCTTCTCACCGCACATCCTGCGTTCCCTGACAAAGGAACGCGCCAGCCTCCAGGCTGGGTGGGAAGACGGAGAGTCCAGGTAAAATTATCATCGCTGACTTCAAACTGGGAGTGGGGAAGAAGCAAGTTTGGCCATAAATATTCCCACACCTGGCCTTTTAATTCACTTATCTCCTGGTCGGGAAAGTTGGGTCTGCTGTGTGCTGTGGTGCTGCCAAGTTAATTACTTGAAAATGAGTGCCTGGGGTTGGACCAAGAATTTCTCATCAGCATTCAGCACCAGTGCCATGGCGTGAAGGAGAGCCCAGCGCATGCTCGCGGCGGCGGCTCGCTGGCAGGCGGATGAAAGGGAAGGGGAGCGGGGCACCAGTGGGTTTGCTTTGCTTTTGAACAGGCTGGAGCTGGGTTGATTCGAAAAAAGCACTGAACGTGGTCGATGCCGGGTTTGTTGTCCGCAGGCTGTGTGTTAGCAGGGGAAAGGCTTGTCTCCCGGGAAAGGCTTGGAGCCGAAGGGTTTGGGGTCAGCAGAGCTGGGTGCCTGTCTGGCCAGGTGCTGAGGGGTGCTGGGTTCATGGGTGCCAGCAGCCCGAAAAGCGAGGAAGGGGAGCAGGTCTGAACCGCGCAGCTGAGACACTGCTTCTGCTCTTCACTCTCCCTTTCAGCAGCAGCTGGGTTTTGAAATTCCACTTCTGGTGCCTTTTAGAGGGA
The DNA here is from genome assembly GCA_009806455.1 of Tetrax tetrax. Taxonomy (NCBI): domain Eukaryota; kingdom Metazoa; phylum Chordata; class Aves; order Otidiformes; family Otididae; genus Tetrax; species Tetrax tetrax. The sequence goes on along the minus strand of WHYT01015524.1, from coordinate 87,149 downwards.
AGTTTTGTTGAGGTTTTGGGGTTTATTAACCCCACGCAGCTTCGCAGAGCAGCCGGGATGCTGCTCAGGCCACCGGCAACGTCCAGCCCTGCCCTTGTTCGGCCGATACCGTTGGGAGCATCCACGTATCCCCCGCCCCGAGCCAAATCGGCGAGCGGGCTGTGAAACCCACGGCCTCTCCCTCCCCCTTCCCATCCCACCAGCGCTCGCCGGCTGAATACTAATGCAGATATTACAGGGGGGAGAGGGAGGCGAGGAGGTGCAGCTCCAATACTAAATAGCTGGGGCCTTTAAGCCGTTTGGCCAGACCTTATCGTTAAAAAGGAGGAAAAAAACAGTCTCTGTAGGATTCTTTGAGTCATTGCTGCTTCTGTGTAAACAGAGGGCAGCAGCTTACATAGCAAACCCAGCCTGGAATAGCTTGAGGTGATTAGCAGTTGTGTGATTCCTCGAAGATTTCCACATGCTTATGCCAATCCAACTGGGAAAGGCAGAATAAATATTTTGAAATATGCCCCTTCTTTTGTAAATTAGGCATGAGGAGTGCTGCTTAACCAGTTAGCTCCAAGTTACATTGGGTTTGTTCAGCAAACAGTAGCAGAAGGGCAGTGCTTGCTGCCGCTCCCTCCACGCCGGGACGGGGCCGGAGGGGTGATGGTCCCTGGCAGCCCCCACACCCAGCGCTGGGTGCCCTGCCAGCGATGCTCCAGCTGTAGCACCTTGGTGTGCTGATATAAACATCACAGGTGAAGCAATTCGGCAGCATCCTGCTTCCCACCTTACTTCTCATTTCCTCTCCCTCTGATTATTTGGGTACCAGCCTCGCCCGACGCTGTTGATGTAGGAACACAGCAGGCTTTGCCTCCGCCGGCGATGTGGGCGCGGGTGAGTCAGGGCTGGCTTAGCCCCTTGTGCGGAACCGGGGCGAAGGACGTGGCTGGGTCCCGCAGGCGGCTGCTCCATCCCCGGTCCCTCGGCAGGGCTTTGCTCTTGGAAGGGAGTTCCCAGGCTGGTTGGGGTTGTAGGCACTGGGACACAGGAACGGGAAAATCAGGACCCTGGTATGCGGCAGCCTCTGCCTCCCTCCCCCAAAAGTCTCCCCAGCTCGCACCATCCGGAGCAAAAATTTACAATTGATGTTTATGGGAAAAGAATTTTTTTTTCTTTAAAATGAATTGTGGCATCCACTGTTGGTTTTCCCTTTGTTTATTCACAAGCGATAGGGCAGTAAAAGATCAAGAAATACTGAATCACTTGAACCATAGAGGGTCTGCTCTGTTCATTCCCATTACAGGCGAGGAGAGGAATATCTCAGATTTAGTCCCAGTTTTATAACAACACTTCCCAACCCACCTGGGGACCACAAAAGTGCTTTACATGCATTAATGAAGCAAACAGTGCCACCTCCAACAGGACAGTTAGGTTTTATCTCCCCTTTGCGCGTGGTCAGACTGTGAATCGCCTCCCTCAATGTCACGGGTCAGATTTTATCCGGTGACCAGCACATCTCAAATTTTAGGGACCCATCCTGAGGTGCCTGAAAGTAACCCATTGCTTTTATTTGCTTTGATTTTGCAAAAGCCAAGTGCTGAGCAGATCCTAGGAGCCATGCTCTTCTCCTTTTGTATCTGGACAGGAGATGCTGGCACAAAATGGTTTGCCAGGGTTTTTTCCTTGCCTGGAGCATCTCCAGCACAGCCAGTGCTGGAAACCAGTGGCCCTTACCCCCCATCCCCTGTTTGCACTGCAGGAGGAATCCTTGTTTTACCACAACCTTCTGTCACCCAACAACTGACCAGCTCTCAGTTTCCCTACAATTGCATTTTCTTTGTAAAATCTGTTTTAAAAAAAAAATAAAATCTCAGAACTTCTGGACCATATGGCGGCAGAAATATTGAGGCTGAGGGGAAGTGCTTTATTTGCCAGATAAATAGGCTTGGTGACACTTTGGATATGTAGAAGGTGGTGAATAATTTCTTCTGCTTGGGCTATATATCCTTAGAGGAGCCAATGAATTTTTCATTCTGGAAGATGTGTTCGGGTCATTAATTGCAGTTTGCCACAGGTCTGTTCCACTTTTGTCTGGGTAAAGCCCATCTCCTTCAACATCCAACTCATTTACCCTTTGTAATCTGCGTAACATTTGCATTGTAAATTGGTTAGCTTAACTTAATACGCGCATAACCTCAGCAAACCTTTGGAAAGGATAGCACGTGCGCTGTTAACGAAGACAAGACCTTTTCCGACGGCACCCGTCTGCGCCGGGCTGGGGCTGGGTGGCCCAGCTGGGGGCTTGGGGTTCCCCTTCCCTGGGGGCTCGGGTCTCCAGCAGCATCTGAGCCCCTCAGCCTCGCAGCTCCCATCCAAGCAGGATGCAGAGGTTTCCAGCGACATGGAAAACTGCTCTGGAGCAGGGAAGAGGCTGTGGTTTTGCTTTGCCGGTGTGGCTTCTTGCGCAGCTGGAAAAGTGAGTGGGGGTCTGGGATCTGCAGGAGGAGCGGGTGAAACCCCCGTGCTCAGGCGCGTGGCTCGGTTCCTCTCCTCCTTGGAGATGCACTGAATTCTGCTCCCAGTCACTGAGGGCGCAACACCGGCTCTGCTCACGGCTCCTGATGGAGTGGGGTTTGAGAGCCCATGGCTGGAAATTGTCTTCTCAGCCCGGCGAAGCTGGTGCCTACAGGCAGCGCGGCAGCACTGGGGGCCGTCTGTCGCGGTGGCAGCGTGCCCAGCCCGAAAGTTTTGCTGGAGCTCTGCCCTAGGGCGCAGGTGCCAAGAAATGATGGTTTGTGAGAAGCCGGCTGCGCCGCCCGCCGCCCCGGCTCCCTGGGAAGGAGCCCTTCCTACCCCATCGCTCCCCAGGCGTCGATCAACCAGCGCGGGCAGGATCCCTCGCGCCGCCCCAGCCGACCGCCTACCTTTCCTAACAATGAAACAAAATAATTTAAGCTGCTCCAGTGATGAGTATTATCAATTCCTTGGAGTGGGTGACAGCTCTGGGGTTCCTACAAGCCGTGCAGAGAGGAGCCATATACACAAAGTATAAATGGAGCGAGCTCCAGAGACTGGAGTAAGAGCTGTGAAATATTGCTTCGGGCCCGAGACGTGCGTTCAACCCATTTTCAGAGCTACCTGAGGGACACAGGGCGAGACTGGCAGGCGACAGCGCGCCGGCATCGGGACCAGCACGAGGAAAACCTGCTGTCCCAGTACTTCTGGCCTCGTTGGAGTCAGGAAGTTTTTGAAAGTTTCTTTTTCGTGATGTTTTCTGCCCCACTTTTCAAACTGAAGCAGTTTGGAGGAATTCAGGAAATCTTCACCTACCAAGGGGAGATGGCAGCAGCAGGGGGGGTTTGACCATCAGCCCACACGGCAGTGGGACCGCAGACCCCCAGCTCGGCTCTGCCACCCCCTGAGCCCGGTGGTCCCTCACGGCCACGAACGGCCCTGTGCCGTCCCCGAGGAGCGGTGGCTCTCCACAGCAGGGCTCAGTGCTGCTGGCACTGCTCAAAGCAAGCTCTGCCTCCCTGCGTGGGCCCTGCTGTGGCAGAGGGAGGCAAACCGGCCTGGCAACAAGCCTTTCTCTCCCTGAATTCCCAAAATATCCATCTGGATACAAACTGTGCAAGACAGATGCTGTCCGTTGCACACAACGGTGGTGGCCAGTGGCTTGGTACTGCCACAGCTGGCATTGAAGGTGCCCCACAGGTTTGCCCACATCAAAATGACCTGTTTGTATCTTTTTATTAGAAAAAGTCACGTGAGAATAGCACAGCCTCCCACTCCCCTGGCAATCAGCAACTCTGCCTTCCGGGGGGGCTTCCCTGAGCACAGTGATGTTTTCATCTCCCCATAGGAGATAAAAGAGTGAAGGAGCTGATCCAATAGACCGAGGGGTAATGATGTGCGTTCTCTGCCCTCACATAACAGCTTGGTGTGCAAAGAGAATAATCTATGCAGGAGAAGGCGTTGTGTACCGAGGACTGGATGCGTATCAGGTGCAATTCCCTGGAATCTGCCGGTCCCGTGGGTTCACCCTGGGCAGCCCCTGCCTTTCTCGCCAGCACTTCTTGCTCTGCGAGGTTCTTTGTGTCGCTTCCCCCAGCTAAAGCTCCTCTGAGTCAGCTGGGGCAGGAGGGGAGCCAGCAACTCACAAACTCACTTCACTGGTGAACTTGTACGGTTCCCAGTTTGCTGCTGGGGCTTGGTTTTGCTGGGATGCTCAGGACGCTGTTGTCCCCTACTTCTGTGGGAAGCAATGGCCACGTCTGAAACAGTTTCTCCCAGTTTCTCCCGTGGACAGCCCTGGGGAGGGAAGACAGCCAGGCCCCTGGGGTTTCATAAACTACCTGCTCCGGGCCAAAGGACAGGTTTTCCATCCGCTGCCAACCGCAGTCAGATTTTAAGCTGTGATTGTGAAATTCTGGGTCCCACTGTCCATTCCCAGCCCTCAGAGCCAGCCAGGCTTTGGTGGGAAGCATTCTGCCCCTGCCTGCGTCCTCTTCCCTTAGCTCAGGTTAAGCAGGTTTAAATGGCCCTCTCATCCTGTAGCTAGCCAAACCAGAGCCGCTCCGTTTACACCCTCGCCGTGCTGGGGAAGCAAACGCATCCCAGCTTTGTGCTCCAGAAGCAGCGGAGGAAGAGATGGGGCTGTCCCGGTGGCCCATCTCGCCCCTCTCCTCCTCCCTCCCTTTCCCTCTCCTTCAGCGTGGCCCAAGCGGGCTGGGAGCGCGAGGTGACAGCCCGGACCCCGCTCCGCACGGCTCGGGTCGCAAGTCAGTTTAAATGAGTCTTATAGCTCCCACACCTAAAATCGTAGAAATATGCGGCAAGGAGGAAACTTAATGAGCATCAGGGAAAATCCTGGGAGAGCTGTAATGTTCTCAGTGTGTACAAATCACTGTTTAGGATGGCTCAGCCTGAAAGTCCTTTTTCACCCAGATCATTACCTGGTGCAGAAGACCCAGCCGTCGTGTGCTGGGTTGGTGCTGGAGGTGGACTTGGTTCCTGCGTATAAAAAAATGTGGGGGAAAGGGTGGATTTATAGCACCAAAAATCTCCCAAATTGCTCTTTAAAGCTCCTTTTCTTAATACAAACCATGTGAACAAATAAAGATCGTGGATGGCAGGGCAGTTCCCTTTGTTGCTTTGGATCTCTTACTGCCATGCCAACCTGTGGTGAAACGGGAATCGGATCTCTCCGCCTCAAATCTGAATTTTCAAGCCCAGTAAAGATGTTGTACTGTGATTTCTGAGTACTCACGTGAAACAACTGGATGACCTGCTTTGGCGTTTAAATGACCACCATCCCTGGCAGTGATGTGCAAATGGTATCTCAACAAAAATCTAAGAATTAATTTTTTGGGGATTCCTTTCCCCCTCAGTAATAAAATATTACCAAAATATATTGATTAGCACTTTCACCCAGGCATCCCAAAGCACTACAGAAATCCAGATCAGGATTTCTGGGACCTCTCTGATAACCACAGTCCTGCAAATCAAGGCATAGAAACTGGAAGCATCTTGTCCCCAGACCAGGCAGCAAGTCTGGACAATGCCAGGTCAGGCAGCTCCCCTTTGCCGCCCATCGGACAAGGCACGTCTGTCCTGTCTGGGGTGGGAACCGGAATCTGGAAGGTGGTGAGGGGGGAAGAACGTCTGTTAAGTAGTACCTTTTGCTGAATAAATCAGAGAGGCTGCCAGCAGCCTGCCACGGTAAATACGCATGTTACATCAGATCGGATCTGCAGCAATAGTAAAGATTTAATAGTAGGGGTTTGTTTTCTCCCCACCATAAATGCGGAGATGCGAGCGTTTCGTGGTGAGAACATCTGTGGACTGGGCAGGAGGTGTCAGGAGCTGGATCTAACATGCAAGGCTTCTCTTCTGTGGCCAATTAAACAAATTGCAGCAAAATAGCATTTTATTAGTATTTGCCCATAGCAGTCGCCTGCTGCAATAAATTTCCTTCAGGCACACTCGAGAAAAGGGAAGGAAAAAATTGGCACGTGAACCAGTGAATGGTGGAGAGAGCGCGGGGCGGCGCAGCCTCCGGGGCTGCGGAATGCCAAACTGCCTGTCTCCAAAAGCAACTGCTCTGCTTTATCATCAGCCCGGTGAGTTATGGGATGCTGTGCGGTGCACCCTGCGCAAACAGCCGTGATGAGGAGCAGGCAGGAGGGAAGAGCGATTTCCCAAAGTAGCGGGACATATAGGAGGTGTGATATTGAACTTATCCCCGTGCCTCCCCTCTCTTTATTCTTATTCGTTAAGAAGACATCCTTGCCCATTTACCCTGAGCCTATCCTGTCCTCTTCTTCTCTGTTTTTTTTTTTCTTTTTCCTTTTCTTTCTTTCCCTTTTCTGTTCTCTTTCCTGGACCAAGGTGTCACCACCCAGTTGATCGATTCCCCATCCCCGCTGGTAACCATCTCTCTCGTATCTCACGCACACCAAGTCAGGAAGCGCTTTGGCTCAAACCATCCTCTCCAGAGCGGTCCTGGGACCATGGCAAGTACCAGTAAATACCCCAAACTGCTGGGGTCGCAGCTAGCAGATGGTGCTCGTGCTACACAAATACGCTCCGCCGGCAAAGTGCTACAAGAAATGGCTTTTTTGTTGCTCAGTTATCTCCATATTTTACGTTGGAAGCACCATTCATATCTAAGTAGTGTCACTGTTATCCTGGGAATTCCTCGCTTTCCGATGCCGTTATCGACAGCCCCCCGTTCCCAGCAGCCTCCTGTTGCTGTTTGCTCTCCCCCTTCAAGCTTTCAGCGTGATCAGGTGAAGAGATAAATAACTCTCACCGCCCTCCTGAGTGATAGCAAATTAATGTCCAACAATCTCCTCCTTTAAAATCTGCCATTTAAGACTGCCTAAAAATGGGGTTTTTCCGCTTTTTTTTTTTTTTTTTTGTCTCAGAAACAACAAAATCAAGGCAGCAGATTATTACTGGACATTAATTATCTATCTTTAATGAAGTAGCTGACCGGATTGGCTGCTGATGGATGACACCTATGAAATTGTAATGTTGTTGATGTATAGGGTATGTTTAGATCAGCCTTTTGACTTAAGCATGGATTTGATTTATACTTCATTACCATAATTCCTAACACACTGCTTCTTTGAAAAAGAAAATTAGTGTCTAACCAGGAGCTAACAAGTTTAATGGCTTGCTTGGAGGAAAACATAACCATTGACTGTGAATAAGCAACGAGAGGCATTAATGTGTTGTTGTTGCTCCTGTTTTTATGAATCTCTGTTTATAAGGAAAAGTTTACATTGTGCTGCTGTGGAGAGATGGGTATGGGTGGAAACCCTTTGCTAAAAAGCGTGAGGATGACTTTACATCCTTCATCACCTGGGACGTGGGTGTCGGTGTTGGCTGCTCAGGGTGCTGTGGGGAGCAGCATGTGCAGCGGCTGGGCTGACTCCGACGCTCCCGAATCACGGCGTTCCCTGGCTCTTTCCTTCTTAAACCTGAGGCACAGTGGCCTGTTAGTGACAACAACCACTGCTGGGTTTTCTTTGGCACCTTAAATGCAGGATCTCAAGCAGAAATCACTGCTCCTGCTGTCCTTATCCTACTCAGGGTAAAGTGGCATGACAAAGTGGCCTTCCCAGGGCTTCCCAGTAAGCCAGTGGTGATGACCCGGACTACGGGCCACATCCAGTGCTCTCAGATTTAGATTTGGATAAGCATGTCTGGAGGCAGCTGGCACAACACGATACAAAGCACACCGAGATGGATGCGTTGGTCTTCCAGACACGATTCTCATTTATTTCCATTTTGCAAATACTGGGTTTACTGATGATTGCCTGCTAAAGTTTTCTATCAAAGAAGGCTTAACTAAATAGCTGGCAAGCCTCTTTTCTTCTTTCTCTCAAAAAATGAATAGTCTTTTTTGTTCTTTAAATTATACCGTGTTAGCAGATAAACAAGACGAAAAATCAAAGTCGTCCAAGAGATCCAGGTGGGTACATGGGCGAAATGAGCTCAGCTAGTGAGAACGCACCCACGGAGGAATGAGAAATTGAAATATCAGGATGGAGCTGATGGATTAGAGGTGCCGGAATAGAGGGAAGGGGAGGATGGCTGTGCTGAAATGAGAAAGCACAAATGGATGCAGGTGATGGTTAGCCCTTTCTAAAAACCTTGCGCTCAGTCCCTCGCTCGGCATACGGCCAGCCTGGCTCACTAGCTGCTCTGTGGCACGTGCGCTCACTGATCTCCAGCGAGTCCCCCGTGCGCAGCGTCGCTCGAGGCTGGACCACAACCCCCTCTGTGTTGTTGGACTGGTATCTGCAGACTCTAGTGTTTGGCATCTTCTGGTGCAGTTAATGGGCCTCTGACTCCTCAGAGGTTTCTGGTAACAGTTTTAGACGTGAGATGCAGCTTCGTACAATACTTATCTTGTTTTTGGTTTGCGGGTTATGTTTTAGGGTTTTTCATTTTGGTTTGTACCTGCCTGATCCGGAGCGCACACTGCAGCTACAGCTCTTGCTCCGGAGAACCACTCCACTCCCTGCCTGCGTCTGACAGGTCCTCCTCCTGCTTGGCATCTTGACACCTTGGGCTTTGATTAATGAGGTGCTCTTCCCTGCGCTATGCGAATCCCCGTTAGGTTTGGTGCTTATTAATTACAGCACAGCACCGTCAGCACATTTAGAATTGGGGTCCCTGCTTTTTTAATTCTCCTCTTATTTCCCGTTGCTTTTTTCCCTGAGTTCCTATCGCCCGTGGCTCCTCCTCCTCGAGGTCCTTGATGGATGAGGTTTCAGCAGCGGTGGGTACCACACTGGCTGAGCCGAAGGTCAGCGCTGGCAATGGCTCCGCAGAAAGCAGCGGTTGAGCAGTTCCCACTCTGCACTGCCCGGCTCCCTCCGCGGTGGCTGCCCCTCACCACGACCCAGCTCCCGAGCCCAGGGTTTCTCCACTGCCACCTCCTCCACCCTGCATCCTTCCTTGGTTTCATAAAAGGACTCCAACCTTTCATCGTTCAGACTTGGTGTGTCCTCCAAGTTAAAAAAAGAAAATAACAGGTATTTGCTTGATGCAGAGCCCTGGGTGTATTTTCATGGAGCTGGTTCTCTTTTATGCCTGGTTGCCCCGCTGTTGTCACTGCTCCTGTTACTCTCGTTGCTCTGAGCTAGGACAGTGCTCCATCATTCGTTTTGCTCAGTGCCACGCACACGTGGAGCGCAGGGACGGTCCTGCATCACGCTGAGGAGATGTGGCACTGCTCCAGGATAGCACTGCCGTGACCAGTGTTCCCTTCCCCTGAAATACTGCAGGCCACCTCTCCTTCTACTCCTACACCTTTGCATTAAGAAAACCTTATCACTCAGGTGGGAAAAAGTGGGAATTTAGGGACAGCTACTGGAATGCAAGCAGGAACAGCTGGCACTTGGGCAGGGGCGGTTGTGTTTCATGTTTGGGCACAGAAGAGGACAGCTAACGAAGGACGCAGTGTAGCCAGAGAGGTGATTTAGTAAAGGCTCCGGTCTCGTCGGTTCCCAGTTCGGATGCAGCCATCACTAGTAATGCGGGGCGGGTGCACCCAAGCGATGGGGAACGGGCTGCATCTCCTTCCTTGCAGGCACTGGAGTGCCGGGGGCTGCCAGCCTGGCACCTGGGAGGATGGCTGTGCGGGACCCCCGTGCTGGGCTGCGAGCGCTCTCCCCAGCAGGCGGGCTACCCGGTTCACTTCGTTAGCCTGTGGCTTCACGTCTTGCAAAACAACACGGGAACTGATAATAAATGAACACACGCATCTCTGCCTGAAGTCACTTACCTGATAAACACCCTGGCAGGAGGAGGGCAGGCACGATAACAAAGGGAACAGCATCCCCCTTCATCTGGCTTTAAAACTTTTCTCTGATAACGGGATTGCTGTTGTATTACCAGTCACTGTTTAGCTCCCTTACATGACTGAAGTAAACACCACCGTAATTTATACTGTCCTCCCAGATCAGCTTCGCCCTCTTTTACATCTCGCCTTGCAAATAATAAGGCAGCCCACAAAGCCATTTGTTTCCTAATGACAGGGGTTTCCATAGTGAGCAGATTAAGGAGGAGGAGATTAGAAGATTAGACACCAGGCAGGATTCACAGGTTCACAGGTTTATGGGGCTTTGGAGATCCCGCGATTAATGCGTTTCATAAATGAAACTTTCTTTAATGACAGGTAAAACAGAAGGAACCGGGTGTTGTTGGTTTTTAATTGGCAGAATTTATTTAGCAGTTTTCATCGGTGATGCTTAAAGCACTCGGAAAGGCGTGTACGATTATCCGGTCCCGCTGCGCCGATGCTGGTAAGGGTTGGCAGATCAACGCCCTCAAAGCTGCTGCGGATGAGGGCTGGCAGCAGCGCTGCGACCCGTGTCTGCCAGGCCCAGCCCCGCGCCCCTCTCTGCTGCGCCCTGCGCTGCTGCCAGGGTGGGGACAGCATTCCTCCTTCTCTGTCTCCAGCGGAGGAAGGAGCAAAACTGCTGTTCCGTCAGCGCCGTGCGTGCCAGCCGTACGGTTGTTATCTATCGTGGCACTGTGGTAGCAGCGCAGCATCCTTGCGGTGGGCACGGTGTGCCACGGGAGTCCTACGTGCACGATAAGGTGCAGCAGGGGAGGAAATGGAGAGAACATCCAGGACATGTAGCATGGCACATAGCTTCAGTGGGAGGGCAGGAGGCTCCGGAAACCCCAAATCCACGTAAGCCATATGGCAAAGGACATAGCTGCTGAGGCCCCGCGAGGGTCAGCGCCCCGGGCGAGAGGGCTGCAGGGAGCTCAGGAGAGCTTGGGGGGGCTGTTTGTTTGGATTCCACAGCAGAATCCCAAGTTTGCGTCAGGAAGATGAAAATACGAAACCTGAAAAACTACAGGAGGGACACAAAATGTCTTTTATAGCCTTTGGCCAAAAGAAACTGAAAAAGAAAAAATTGGGAAAGAAACTGTGACAGTGTTCTTTCTTTAATTTTCTGATGAAAAATCAAAACAGCAGGAAAAGAAGCAGCACTTGCTTTCATTTTTTTGGAAACCTAATTTTCCACAAAAAGTAGGTTTCAATGGAAACTTTCCACCTCTCCCTTGTGTATTATTTTAATGCTGGCCACCTTCTCCTGCTTAAAACCCGTGAGAGTTGTCTTGCTCGAAGAGATGCCTCAGGGCTGGAGGAGAAGGATGCAAAGAGCCATTTGGAGTGACCCAGAAGGACAATTTGTCATTAGGTGCCTGAAATGGGCTGTGGAGGCTCCAGTTTCTGGCGCACTGACCTGCGTGCCGGTGAGGCTGAGAGCTTGTCTTGGTTTCTCCACGGCATCTGCACCGTGGCGTGAGCAGCTCCTGGCCGCTGTGCTCGCCTTGTGCCGAGGGCACTGTCCTGGTCTCGCTGTGGCTGAGGGAGAGCTGAAGGGGGCTTCAGCTCACTTGACATCAGCCCAGCTCTGCCTGGTGGAGTAGCACCCAACTCCTCTTCCTCCCATCATCGTCAGTGCCACTGGTGAAACGTGGGGAAGGGCTCTGAGAGGGTCAGGAGACCGTCTCTCTGCTGGGGTTGACCTGCTCTCTGTCCGGTCGCCTGCAGAGAAGCCGTGGATTTAGGAGCTGTTCGTGGGAACTCCCTTCCCTTCTCCCTGGAGCTGGTTCCTGCAGCCCGGTGCCTGCCTGTGGAGGACAGGGACCTTCTCCCAGACCATCCACCTGGCTCCTCTCCCGTTGTCCAAGTCCTTTTCCATGGGCTGTTTAAAATCAACAATGAGGGCTTAAAACAAGCCCGTTTGGGCCTTCGGAAGGTGGGACGTCTGACATCCAGGCGTAGCTGGAGTGCAATAGGAGCCTGCGCTCCAGCGTAGGGGCTTCAGGTCCTCCTTCCAAGATGACTCAATCAACTTTGGCTCCTCAGACAATACCCCTGGCAGAGACAGCGCAGACAGAACTCTTGAACCAAAGGGTTGGGGGAGCCCTGTCAGCCTGGATTACAGGAATGCTTAAGAGTTAATTAAATTACAATTTGCTGTGCTGCCAGTTCACAGGAAGCTGCAACATCTGTGGAAGGACGGAGGGATGGGAGGGAGCTGGGCAGAGAGACGCCGTCCTGCCTCTGGGGCTGTGGATCTCCACCTGCTCCTTGGCAATGCTACACTGCAGCCAAATAGAGAAGGGATAAGATCGAGGGGAAAAAAAGCCTAATTTTGGATACAATAATATCTGTGGCTAGTGCCTGTGTTTTTAAAAATCTTCAAGTGAACGGGAGCTGAGTGGGGTGCAGCAACTTGCCCCATCTCTCAGGGACTAACTGGCGCATCAGGATAGAGCTCAGTGACGCCAACTTGCAGGATGGGGAAAAAAAAAAAAAGATACTAGAAAAGTTGTAATTTTACGGGCTTTAAGTTATTGAGACTCAGATTTTAAAGCTTTCCTTTGTGACCGCTGGTTTTGCTCATCTACCAAACTTTCTTATTTTCCCCTGAATCCGGGAGCTGGAGCTTTAGGAACCGTCTTGGGAGGCTCCCGCGAGCTCTCGGCTGTGAGGGGACACCGAGCCCCAGCAGCGGTTTGGAAGTCTGCAGGCAGGCTCGTTGTGTCTCTGCATCCCTGGGTTTGACTGCTTGGAAGCCAGAGGTCGCTGAATTTGTAGGTCTTTTGAATCTGTCCGTTGGTCGATCTGTTTTTTTTTTTCTGTTTTCCTATTTGCAGCCAAATTATCAACGGCTGAAAGCAGGAGCTTCGCTCCAGACAAGCGCAGGCACATGCACACAACCTGAGGAGTAGCAGGCGAACACTTCTGCAGTAATAAGCTCCATGCTGTGCTCAAAAAGGGCACTTAATTTTTCATTCTTAAATGCTGTGATGTTCTTGTCTTCCGGCTTCACCAAAACTCCTCCATGGAGATGGATGGGCCATGCAGAACACAGTTATCAGAAAGATTAAGCCAGGACTTGTCATTTTTTTATATCAGCGAGCAGTCAGGTTGACGAGTGATGTCCTCTTAGCTCCTGGGATGCGTCCGGCACCTTTAGTGCCAGTAGTAAAAAGGACTATAAAAAATACCATAGAAGAAAGGGTAATGATGAAATTTAACTGCTCCCTAGCACACACCTGGGGTCTAGCAATCTGGAAATGGGGGGTTCAGGTGCTTCATCTTTTACTGCCTTGTCCTTGTCTGTAAGTTTAAGGTCCTTCCACTGAACCATAACATATTGTGGTCAATGCGAAGAGCCAGTCCTTGGCCCCTGCGCAGCCCGTGGAGACGGCCCGGGGTCTTTCAGCGCCGGCCGGGGGATGCTGAGCACTCTGGCCTCCGGCGGGCTGGAGGGACCGAGCGCTCGGCTTGAAGGGCTTCGTTCCTCGGTAGCCAGGGCATCTTTCTCGCCCCTCACTTGCTGCTTGTGCGTGTTAGTGGCCAAGGAAGAGCATTCAGCGGCAGCGGGTGCTGCCGGCTCCGGCTGCGGAACGCCGGGATGGGTGAGTCCCTCTCGCTGTCGGAGGCAGCATGTAGCCAAGGGCCAGGGCAGCGGAGGCAGCTCGGTGCGTGTTGTCGGTAACGAGTCAGCGTTACTTTATTACATGTCAGGATTGCGGCCCATCCCTGTGTTATTAATCTAAGAAACAACTGATACTAAATGATCATGCTACATTAAATTTATAGACCCTTGCATATAGCTTCTATTGATCTTTTTCCAGGCATCATAAATATGTGATGGAGTGGAGATGGCAACGCTTTCCCCACCACTCCATTAACGGTGGTTAAACTTTTCATCTCTGTGGCGGAAATGGGCAGCGTGTCTCTGCGGTCAGGGGTATCCTGGCCATCTCGTTTGGATTTTAATTACCAGTAGGTGGAGAAAGCTTCACTGGCAGAACAGGAGGGAAGAGATACTGCGTTTCTGCGTCCCCTAAGTTGCCTCTTTCCTCCTCCCTCGCCCTGCCCAGGATCTGTCCCTTTTCCTTACACATTTTCTGTCTCTTCAAAACAACGTGTCGGTTTGTTTGCTCTTCACCCCGAGAACCGCGTTTCCAGTCCAGCCCTGCTGCTTACAGGACCAGCGGCGTGTCAGGGCTTGGGGGGTTCATTCACAGGAACCAAACATTCACAGGCCTTGCCTTGGGTTCAGGAGGCTAGCTGACGAGCGCCCGGACGCTTGCCAGCGCTGCTGAGTCTTTTCCGCGGTCTCTAGCATCCGCCACGCTGCCGGGCTCGGTGCTGCGCGAAGGGACATCGCGCCGAGTTGTTCACTGCATAGCACGGGCCATGAGGACTGGGATGCTGGGAACCCCTAGCATCCATAGGAAATACCCGGACCCTCAGGTACTGCTGTGATACAAACAGGGAACGGAGATTTGCAAATCCTCCTTCAGCGTCGCCTGAAACAACTTATATCCTAGAGCCATCTAGGGGCGAAATCCCGGCTCCATTGCGTCAAGGGGAGTGCTGCTGTCGAGTTCAGAGGGGTCAGGGCTTGGGAAAGAGGGGTGTTTGCACGCTTACATGACCTTGCGCTTCCCCCAAACCCACGCTGCAGCAATCGGCACAATGAATATTTGTGTGATGATGCTCCTGCTCTAGCAGCGACGTCGGGGAGCGGTGGTGCTCAGAGCCAGGGCTTCGCCGAGTCTGTGCCGAACAAAGGCCACAGAAAATCAGCTAAAAATCTTTTGGCTTTCTTGATTCCCCTGATAATTTGTGATGTTTTCCAAGTGCAGATCAAGAAATTGGTGCCTGAAAGAGCCTCAACAGGATGAGTGGTGCAAAGCTGAAAGTATGTGTAAAAAATGTCTCTAACTTTAGAAACACACGTGATTCTTGGCTGAGCCCTGCTGTACGAACCCCAGAAATGCTCCTGACTGGGGCTGGGAAGGCAGGTGAGTGGCAGGGTCCGTAGCTGCCCCCCTCCCACGTGTCACGGCTGGTGGGTGAGCTGCCCAGCCGCTCTCACCCGCTTTTCCTGCCACTTTGACTCCCTCACCTGCGAACGCACCGGGACTCTGAGCTCGGAGGCTGCGCGGCACCATCCCAAAGCTGTATTGCGGCTCTGCGCCTCAGTTCCCCGTCTGCAAAATGAGGTCAGTAACGCGTCTGCGGAGGAGCTGGAGAGCGCTGGCGAGGTGTCTCGGGCCCCTTGGCTGGGAGGTGCCAGCAGCGTGCCCAGCTGCCCGCCGACAATTGGTTCCCCTTAGGATGGGAGAGGGGATGACTCCTGAGCGGTACAATACCCTCCGTCTAAATTATTCCTCCTCCTCCACAAATGTCATCGCAGAGATTAGCCATCCTGTGTCCTTAAGTATCCCATTTATCCCAAATGACGCTGAG